>BSBH01000016.1:0-343287 GCA_026013035.2 Dothideomycetes sp. NU30
TTTTTTTTTTTTTTTTGTTTTTACATTTTTTTTTTTTTTTTTTTTGTTTTTTTTTTTGTTTTTTTTTCCATCCCCCCCCCCCCCCCCCCCCCCCCCTTCCATTCGTAGGTACCTATATTTGACAAGCTGCAATGAAGCGGATAGAACCATCATCGATAAAGGAGCAGTTACTAACTCACTCACTGACAACCTTTGTTTGGAAGCCTAGCATGAAATCGTCCTTTTCTTGCTGTTCGATATTACTTTTCTTTTCTTTTTTCTCTTTTTTTCTTCCAAGCGTTGCGAAATAATGTGATGCTGACAGATAGCACCGGAAAGAGTGATAGTCATCGGTACAGCACTGAACTAGTGATATTCATCAGTGTAGATAAGGGAAGGAAGTCCTCTTACCTCTTATCACCTGTCCCTTTGGTCTGGCAACTTCATGACTTCACTGGCTATTGAACAGGCATCTTTGTCACTCTTGCTTATACGTGAGGTGGTCAAAATTCCACGAGGGATCTTGGTGTCATCGACCAAGACTATTTATCGAGATCAATCTATACAACTTCAGAAAAACCAAGGCTGCTCAGAGAATGTCCGTCGAGGGCCTGACAATAATCGTCTCAAGTCAGGGCTCTCAATGAACCTTACCTTAGTTGTCTCGGTTCTTCTAATTCATCTTTGTGGCTTGTATCCACTGATGAGAGAGCCCTGGTGGAAGTTTTTGACGTCTCTGTGATGGCTTTTCGTCTCCTTGTCGCTTGGTGATGTGGTAATGATGGCTTTGTGACTTTGGTCAGATGGCTCTCTAATAAAACATCCTCGTCATTCTTTTGCTTGTCAGGAGACAAGAACAAAAAGTGCCGGATACCGACAAGGATGCCGAATAATCGAGAAGTCTTTTGTACCGTACTCATCCTTGATTTGATCAGGAGACTGAGTGATTTTTCCACGGCTCCGTGCCTTGTTACCCTTGATTGAAAACGTCAGTAGGAGGTCGTTCCTTTTGCTTTGTCGCAAAACAAAGAAATTGAGTGGTATATCTCGCGAGTCACTATTCCTTCATCGTTACAACAGATGGTGAAGTTGTGGTTCGTATCAAACAATCAATGTCAATATGACAAAACGGCGATGATGCCATACTGAGTGAAGCTTGTTTTGTCACTTTGTTCCTTTTTCAGAATCCCATGACATGGATGGCTGGCGGGTTTTTTCCCATAATTAAACACGTGGATTAAACGTTTCTCTCGTGTTCCCTCCCTATTGATACACAAAAAGAATGCCGTTGTTCCGGGATATGGTTGGCAAGAAGGACGTAGAGGATTCATGGTGTGTCGGATGAAATCGTCGTCAAGGAACTCACAAGCATCACAAGATGCGAAAGAAAACTGGGAACAGAATTGACATCAAGAAAAGAATCCGGGATGCAAGGAACAAGAAAGTTCGTGGGTGACAGGAGAAAAGGTACAAAGGAACAATGATGGAGGAAACCCACGTGGGGGGTCTGGAGATAACGGAAACTGCGGAGTCTTGCGGAGTGCACATGGCGGAGTTTGAAAAGGAGAGATAGGTGTCCGGCTTACGCACACCTTGATCCTAGGCTGACATATCATATCTGGCCGGATTGGGTATGCAATCCGAATGGTCATAAGTTTGAGATGTAAGAGTCATTCTCCCTTTTTTGCGGAACAGCGAAAAAGCACACGATAAGACCTCATATTTCGATTCGTGTAGTGGTCCTGAGTGATAGTTGTTTTCTGTCCGATATCGCAATCATGTAAAACAATTGCGATATGATTGACAGAAGTGCTGATGTAGCTGCTTGGAAGATCAGGCATGATGTGCTTCGGCCGAGAAAAGATGATTCACATGCAAGCTGCAAGGAACATGAATCTTTGGCAAGAGGCTGAGAATGGAGGTGAAGCACACCGCCCCAATTCTGCTTACAAGCAATCGATCTTGTGATCTGCAAAATTCTGGATGGCTTGCCTGTGTATTGCAGATTCGTGAGTCAGCCTCTAGAATTCAGATAGATGTTGTTGTACGTCCAACGGTCGATCAAAAGGACTCAGCCTTCTGGACTGCCTCGTTTATGAAAGAGGTTTAAGGATTCTATCCGATATACCGGTCAACGTGGAGGAATTGTTATTGTGTCGGAAACAGACGGGTTCCGAAGGAGGCCTCTTGAAACAACGAAACGAAGCGGTGCGAGGTACGAAGTACATGTAACAGGAAAAGGCGGACGATCCCCTGTCTGGGGCGGTGTTTGTGGGGGAATAGGGCAGGAGCCTCCGGGGAGTTTCCAGGCATTCGGATCATCCACGCTCTGGAGCACTGTGGAGATAATTTTCCATGCATATCAACGACTCGTGAGTGGTAGACAGTGGACCTAATCTGTTGGACATCTAAGTCGGTCACGCTCGGTGTAGATAGTGATTTTCTCTCTCGGCCGCAAAAACCATAGGCCTTATATCTTATCAATATCTTTGTAGTCTTATTATTTTGCTTGGCCGTCTAAGAGACTAAACTGAATACACGCGTCCAGAAGTCTCGTCCTTCACACATGTCTGATTCAGGCCCGACTTTGATCGTTTCTAGGCATCCTTTTGCACAGCACGTCGAGGTCCCGCTCTAAATGATCATTAATGGTCGGTGTAGGGCTGATGGCATGGTCAGTGTAGAAATTGGTGGCCTGGCAACGATTACATGTCTATGCGCTTGTTATGTTTTGTCTATGCTTTGACAACGCAATGAACAATTCTTTTTGTGTTGTTTAATCTTATGCTGCCCGATTGTTTAGAAGGAAGAAAAAAGGCTGACAAGAAGCCTAAGCGCTTGGCATATTCTCGAATAGTGGAAGGATACGCGGATACGGAAGCGACCTTAGATACGCGAGATAGGGCCGGCCTTGCCAGGGCTGGGCGGTCGTCGCGTCCGAGCAGCAAAAGGCTGGAAAGAAAAAATAATTCGGAAGCAAAAAAAAATGTCAAACTTTGAGTGGTCAAGCCTGGGCGACAAGAGTCAAGCCAAAGAAGATGCTTTGAAATGCAAGCATAAGGGTCATTAAAGTTTTTTCCTTTCCTCGCTTCAACTCGACGGCCATACTGCGGAGCGAGTTCTGTCGGAAAAGCTTGACGACTTTCTATTCTTCTATGCTTGCGTAAGCGCAGACACTCTAGAAAACAAATTCTTTACAGAAGATTCTTTTCGCACCGCCGGGTCGATCGGAAGCACCGACAAAGAAAAGATTGTTGTTACACGATAGATTGATCAATTGCGGAGGAGGACCGTGGACCCTCGCGATAGATTGATGACGTGCAGGGTCTAAATGACAGGAGTGGATGTTAAGCTCGAAAGCCTTCGGTTATTCGTGTTGCCGGAGGACCGAACGAAGAGCAATGAGCGACGAGGTGATTGAGACAAGGATCTGCTGGTCGCGAGAATCTGTGAGGATCTGCTTGGTCAGTGACACTTGTCGCGACAACCACAAGGAAGAGGAACAACAGAAGATTGTTTTGAAGATGGAGATTGGTTTAGATTAGGTAAAGAAGGACTTCGAGGAGCCTTATGGTATAGTAAAAATTAGGGAAGCAAAAATGCTCAACCCAGAATGGTACAGAGAAGAGAGATTGGTATCCAAATCATAAAACGCCTTTTTTTGGTCCTCAGACCGGGATATCCTTGTCGTGAATGCATGAAGAAAAGTAATGCGCTCGCTTAAAAACTTCTGAACAAGAACATGAAAAAGAACAACAACAACAACAACAGAAGAGAGCCTTTAGTAGGCGCTGATCATTGGTGATTGCCGTTGCGAAAGGATGATGTCGTCGGCAAGGATGTCATGTTGGTTGTGATTCATCTTGTCCAGATAGGGTGTTGTCTTGATTGGTTGAGCGCGTTGTGATTGCTCAGAAAGATCCATGGCAGATTGTGTTGGTGATGGAGGCATTGAATCATCCTCCGAGTCTGAGTCGCCGTGGACAAGCTCTGGAGGATGCGAACCAACTCTTGTGAGAGCGTGCTCGTCATCGTATTCGAAATCTTCAAACTCTTCGTCCTCAACCTCCATGGTAGAGACAGCGTAGGAAGGCGTGTAAGAAGGAGCGATGTAAGAGTCTTCGTCGTAGATGGAATCCTCGTCGTCACTGTCCTCCTCTTCGTCTGAGGAGTCTTCCTCAAGTTCCTCTGCGATGGCGTCGATCCATTGGACGTGGCGTGCGGCTTGCTGAGGAGTCTTGGCCTTGATAGATTCGTTGAACCAGGCCTCTTGTTCTCTCTCGGCATCCTGAAGTTCGACCATAAGAGTGTCGAGGAGATTGGCATGGCCGACAAGCACTCTGAGGTTGTGGTCAGGCTTGCTGGCCTCGCGACCAAGCTTGGTCCTTGCGGTGGAGGCAATGTAGTATGTTTGTGTGAGAGACATTCTTTGTTTCTTGGCTGGTGATGTTGGTTTGGAACCAGGATAGTATGATTGAGTCGACTGAGGGTCGAGGTTATATCTGAGAGAAGAAGACATGGCAAAATATGTTTTCAGGTCAACACTAATCTGCGAGTAATGAGTCAGTGCTCCATGGTTCATTTTATGGGTCACCAGGGCCACTCACAGCCAATGAGATGCGAAACGGTGGTAGAAGTATTGTGATGCGATTGAGTTTTGGATGCCCAAGCTGAAGGTTTGATTTGATGGAATGTCGAGGTTGGAAAGTTGCTCTGTTGTGTTGTTGTAGGGTCGCTGGGTGTACTGATGAGTATGAAACAAACTCCATCTGTCAGACGGATGTCCAGGGAGTATATATGTTCAGGCTCAGGCAACCGTGATCGGTCTGGGAGGGCTTTGTCATGCCGAGAGTATCTTGTTCCTGGTCAGAAAGCCAAATTACAGCGCCGCTGCCCGTTGCACGTTGCTAGTCTCCGTCGTCCGCAAGTGTACTGTACAGTAAGGTACTTTTTGTGGACCGACCGACCGCTCGGATCCAGATGCGTAAATCCGTTCCGCCGCCTGAAGAAACTAATCCTCCGCGCCCTTCCTCCCTTACAAAGCCCAAATGCATGACCCATGTTGGTAAGCCCGAGATTCCGGTGAGTAATCTGCTTTCAGCCATCTCCAAGCCATGCTTGTAAATCGTGACTCAAAGCTGAGAAAGCATGCATCTCTTTGTTTCTGATTTCTCATGTGATGAACAATCACACCGTAAGCCGCTTATTGATTGATCAGAGTGTATTTCTTTTCTCTTCGCGTCTTGTTCTGGACCTCAATAATTGATTTTGAAGGGTAGAAAAAAAAACGCTCTCCATGAAGCGCTCTGCAAACGCAGCACGCAGAAACGCATCGGATCCATGCTGTTCCGTTTGGGAGTCAAAGACACTTGGCAACCCTTGAATCTTAACTCAATTCTTGTATACAGTATTGCAATTGACAGTTCGACCGATTGCTTTCAGCAACGTCGCAACGGGTACTCGGGCTCTACAGAGCGATGGACCGGTGGATGCCTATGGCTACTGGCGGCAGACCTACTCGTGGTTAGTACGATACTGGCAACAGTGATTAATGCACCCCGGAATAAGACACCGCCGTACACAACATGGTGTAACGGTTTAACTCTCCTGCAGGGTCGGCAGGATGTTGCACCGCTTCTTCCTGGAGCAGCAAAAGGGTCTTGACTTTCAAAGCTCGTGGCACGGAATTTGCTTGTCTCCGAGAATTCCTTTATGCAGATCACACAAAAGGCGTCATGCCGTCGGACCCGCAGCGTATTCGGATCCGAGTCTTTACAATGTCAAATCTTTCTCTCCGAGATCCTTCCCCTCCGTATATCGTCGTTGAACGATTCTTGTCGTGTGCGCATCTTTCTTCTCCTTTGCGCATGTCTTGCGACAACATCTTGGACATGCAAGAATATGCGCAAGCTCAAGCTGCCATGACAGGTGAGATAGCTCTTACTCCAAAGCGGCTGTGGCTGGTCGTTGGAGTCAATCGAGATTTCATTTTGTTTGGCGTCTTGACCGAATAGAGAATACCAACTACTGTATTTCTCTTTACGGTTTTGTATATGCAAGACAGGTCAGAGTCCAGCCAAAATACCCCATAGTAATCCAAGAAGCACTGCACCACCTTCATATCGATCGTGGTGTAGAATAGTCGTTGGCATGTCCCTGGAGATCACACCGGCCCGAGATTGCCCAATTAGGAAACCACTGCGAACGAATGTAGCAGCCTTGCCAAGAATAATGCTGCCTCATCCTGTCAGCATCCTTCATCAATTCTTAGGAGGATTCAATCCAACAACAAACTGATGGCCATGTCAACACAGCCTCTTTTTCACAAATTTACAGATGCATGACTGCGCCGCCTCGACCTTGATAACAAACTCGCAACTTTGGCTTTTCTTGGTCGGATTAGACTCTTCATACAAGCACCGTTTCTACGAACTCGAAATAGCCAATACGACGGCTTAACGGTCTTTTCAACCTGATCGCAATATCCTTTGCCAACGCAGGTTCGAGACACTGCTGTCACAACTCGCTCCACATGCATTCGCATATCTCTGATTGAGTTGTACGTGTTACGGCTGGTCGGATCATTATGCATCTCGACTAGAAGCTGGACCATGGACTTATCTTATTGATGTGTCTTCAACCATCATGAAGACAGGACTGCCATAGTGCTCAATCTTGCAGACCAGGTGATTCCACCAATGCCAGTCGGAGCAGCTCTTCCAACTTGATACCGTAGCTACGTGTCTTCTCCATAGCACGATGACTTGTGCAACAGCCTTTGGTTTCCACAGCCATCAAGCTGTGTATGTGCGGCTACTCGACTTTCGTGCTCCTCATGAAAGGGTCCGTACAGACGAGCTTCGTACGGTGTAGCCTCCGAATCTGAGACCCGATAAACTGTCATGAAGAACGGTCACCGCATTTTTGGGGCCTGGACTGTTGCTGTATGCAAGTCCCTCTGGCCAAGGTCTTTGCTTGACAGCTACGAGTCTTCAACATGTCTCTCAACATGCCAGAGAGAACTCAAGACTGTCACCATGGTCAGGATCTTATGGGGAAGCAATGCTTCTATTTCGTACACGCAATACAAGGACCGCCAATCTGGACCAAGTTCGATTCAAGAGGGTTTCTCGGCAAACACCATGCCATTCAAGATAACCCATTTACGCATAGGAAAGTCAGACACCTTGAGAGCTCGTCCATTGAGAGCCTCAGCCAGCTAAAAACAATATCTTAGGGCTCTTAACGGAACTTTCTGATGTAACCTACGGCTTTCTGAACAATAACGAGTCGTCTTGATGGCGTCGTGTTTGCGGACACCCTTATGAATCTCGACATGCCCGTGCAGTCCAACCTGAAACCCCCGATCTTAATATACCACAAACCGTTATGGCGAACCTTCAGATCTTGGGTCTCTACTGGCGTTATACGGGGAAGTAGAACAAGCACCGAACGCAAAGGTTCATTGTTTGGTGCCGGGGCGTTGGTGACCCCAAATCTGAGGAATCCTGCCAGAGTTGCGCACGTATCTATCGTGTTTGGTGAACCCTGGTGTCTCTGCTCATTCATACCAGCCCGGTTGCTCTTGCTCTACATCAGAAACACAAGCACTTTTTTTCTGGTGCCGACACTCGGTACATTAGTAGGTTCAGCGCCTCATCCGGGCTCTATCGTTTCTTGGGCTCCACCTGGTTCTACCAATTCGGCTGCTCCTGCTATTGTATGCTTCATAATCAGAGTTCAAACTATGATCTGATGTGGATTGAGACCTGAGTGAACCCCAATCACTCCATCTGCCCTTACCACTCCGGTTGCTGTTGCTCTTGTTCGGCCTTATCTTAGTTAAATCCACAACTATGACGGGATACGAGTGCTTTTTGTTTGGTACCGCACGTTGTAAGTGATCCATGTTGAGAAGATCTCGGCCTTATCTATTGAGTGTTAAAACCTGTGTGAACATCGACAGTCCACTTCCGCTCACCACATCGGTTGACCTTGCTGTCTGTTGGCGCCACTGGGATTTAATACGCGTCATCTACAGCACTCTATTATTCGTATCTATCAAACGCCTATCCTCATTCTGACTCAACATCGATAACAGCATAGCCACGTCATGGTTCACTTAAGTGAACGTCTCGGTATAGTGCACCAAGTCATATGTGCACTAATGGTTGACACTACATGAACTATCACAGCCTGTGCAGGCTTCCTGCTCTGATATGACTTGCCTTGACATAGTCTGAGCTTATTGGCATTGAGTTGTTCGAGAACAAAATAGTGTTTGGCATTTCGGCACAACTTGCCACCGATTTTCATGACATGAACTCTCGTCGGCGATATGGCCATGGTATGGTCAGCTTCTTCATGTTGAGGTCTCAGTCATTTGCGTCTGATCCACTGTGTGCTTCCTCTGCTTCAACACTTCAGAGTCTGTTCTGAACGGTCCTTTCGGTCAACCCGACAGCGCATGGAGAGTGGTGTGCATGAGGCTGGAATCCAAACAAACTGTGAAGACCCGAGCCTTGGTGAAAGGCACAGTCAATTAGTAACTCGTAGCATCAATCACGGCACCATAGTAAGCATACTGCCAGTCCTCCAACCCAAATGACCTAAATCACTTATCTTCATAGCGTTTTCCTACCATGACCTTGGATCACCAAGAAAACGTGATCTGTTGACACTCTTCCCTTCCCTCTTCTTTGACTCGTGAAGATCCTCGAGATGTACTAAGAGTACCAAGCTCTGGAATCGGCACATCCTCACCTCAAGGACAAGTCACTGATATCATGACCTTCTCATGCCCGATATTTCTCCCTTTTCCGAATGTATGCAAATCACTAAATCTGTCTCTATGGACTTTGTTCGGAGATCTTCAAGGTTTTTTTTAGAGAGATGGCAAATTTCCTTGTGTCATGGTAACTTTTGGGATAGGCTTCTGTCATGTAGGGTTTGCCGTGTGATGATAGAGTGGGAAGGAAAAGGTGTGGCGGATTACTGTGCTGCGAGACCGAAGTTCGGCCAAGATTCGGGTGAGGATATGAAGGTAATGTGACCCTGTCTCTTGAGGATATCGAATTCATCTCGATTTATGGACTGTTTAACGACGAGTATTGGTTCTGACAGAGGTACTGTGCCGTGATTGTAGTTATTGAGATTGATATATGGAAGAAGACATCACTCCTGAGTGCGTTTGCGTCGTCGTTGCTGATTTAAGATAGAGTTTTGTCTGAGCTATCAGGATGTATACAAACATAGCAAGCAAAGATAACAACCACGATATAAACAGAGCAAGAAAGCGAAGCACGGAGTGTTCAGTTAGAGACAAAATATCTATGTCATAGTAATTTCCCTCCATTCCGTTCCCATCATCAGCAAGAACGTCAGAGGAAAAACACAACCCGATCACGCACACAACATGACCAAAGCAGAAAATCAAAACTCACTCCGCCAATGGTTCTCATTCCACATCATGGAGCAAATTTTTGCATCTCAAGCCTTTCTTCAAAGCCATACTGAATCCCCATCAATCGATGAAGGTCGTTCAATACTTTCTAGGTGACAACTTGACATAGAGAGGTTTCTTATCCCACACCAGATGGACGGTTTGGTTCATCCAGTTCTTATCTGTTGTGGAGGCCATTTGGATGTCGAAATGCCAGAGGAGATTTGCCATTACTAGACGCATTTCGTGGTATGCCAGTCTACACACACATATCTTTGATTAGCCAGGAGAAGGAGAAGGAGAAGAACGAGGAAAGAACAAGTCGACTTACGTCAATCCAACACAGTTTCTTGGACCAACAGAAAATGGCTCGAGAACTGCTTTGTTGTCGCCATCGTAACGGGGGTCATGGCCGGGGGTGTCGGGTTTCAACCAACGTTCCGGAGCAAAGGTGTTTGGATCGGCGAAGTTTGTTGGGAGATGGTAAGCTGCGTAGTGAGGGATGCTGACTTTGACGTTTGCTGGGATGCAATGACCACTGATGGTAGCACCTTCGGAGGAGGTTTGACGACGGATACCTTCTGGGACGGCGGGGAAGCAGCGCATGCCTTCTTCGAGAGCGGCCGAGAGGTACTATTTCCATCTTCAGCAAAGAGTCACTCCTAAAACAGCGTTTTCTCAAGGGTAAAACTCACAGGTAATCTAGGCAGTTTCTCCATGGTGATATCCTCGACGTTAGGAAACTCGTCGCGAATCTCCTTTGTCAATTTTTCGAGTGTAGAAGGATGAGTCAAGAGACAATAGGTCAATCCACAAAGACTTGTCGCCGTAGTCTCCGTACCAGCGATCATGAGTAAATCAGCATTAGCGTATAATTCAGCCATAGTCATATCCGCTCCTTCTTCTTTGTGTTTCATCATCAGTCCAAATATATCGGGACGATCAGTCTTCATGGCAAGACGTTTGTTCACGCGATCAACACTGTTTTGGAACGAGGATTCGATAATCTCTTTGATGTGCCGAGGAATGAAGTGCTGGCAGATTTTGAAGAGAAGAGGGAAATGTTGGAGTGCGCGCGAGGAACCGGCAAGCCAGATCGAGGAGAAGAGTTGTTTGAGCCAGTGGTTGTATTCCAGGTCTTCGCAGAGGCCGAGGGGTTCGCCAAAGACCATGTCGGCGATTGTGTCGAAGCTTGTATGTTGTTAGAATTGATATACTGTTTCTAGACCTTGGTTGAGCAGAACTCACGTAACACAGTTGAAAACCTTGGCCATGTCAATTTCCAAGCCTTCCTCCATTTTCTTCTTCAAAACTTCGACCATTTTGGTGGTATATGTTGTCAACATGGGTTCCTGCATTCTCAAAGCTCTGTCCCCGAATGCTGGTGCCAACATCTTTCTCTGTCTGGCGTGATCTTTGTTGTTGGCCAGGATAACGCTTTTCTTTGTGGGCTCGCTCAAAGCATACATGGTCCAATCTTTTCTGGCTTTGCTCTTGAAGCCGTAGATATCCTTCCAGGCGGTGTCGGTAGCGAAGGAAAGCTCATTGGGAGCAGTGCGGATGATGGGACCATATCGAAGGTGTTGTTGGAGTACTGTTTGAGGTTCGAGACCGGAAACATTGAGGTAGAGCCGAGGGAAAGGTGTTGATGTGTAGAGAGGTGAACCTGGAAAATGGCGAAGAGGGTGAAGGTAGAGGTTATAGAAGATGATCGTTACGCAGTATATACTGAAAGCGAGCAGGGTGTAAGACAGGAGCTGCGGGAAGCTTTCTGGGAGATAAGACATCATTGTTGCCGACATCTTGAGGTCGCCGGAGAGTTTGACTTATCTCTTGAGGGCCTCTCCTTATATGTATGCAACCGGTCTGGTGGTTCCACAAAACAACGAAAAGAAAAGTACAAGGATCAGACAGATCCTGAACAGAAAGACCTACCTCTGCACTTGGCAATCTTCGACTTCTTATAAAAGCGAACAGAGCGGACTACAATCAATATACACATCGTATTCGAATTGCAGACCCCTCAGCAGCATGTAAATAAATGGGATGAGCCCCACAATAGAGCAACTTAATTTGTCTTGGGAATCCTTCGCCTTGGGCAGAAATTAATGAAGTTCTCTGATAGATTGCTAGGTGTCTCATGCAAGACTCCGCTTCGACAATTAAAGAAACGACAATCATTGTCAGAAGATTGTCCTGTTGCAGGAAAAAGTGTTGCATAGGCGAAAAGTACTGAAAGCCTTGTGTAGATAAGCTGGATGGCCAATTGCTCGCCGGGATTGAAATGAATTTTAAATGAAGGAAACGAGAGAAGCAAGCGGTGGAAAGCTAAAGGAGAAAAAAAAAAAGAGTGCTAGTTTCGTAAAAACGAACAAAAGAAGAAATTTCCGACACGGGGAATCGAACCCCGGCCTCCTCGGTGAGAGCGAGAAATCCTAGCCACTAGACCATATCGGATTTGATGTCAGAAAATGCTTGTTTGATCTATATAATTCTTTTCTTTGCCAGACCGCTCGTGCGTGCTTCACAGCTGCACCTTCGTCTGATCTGATAAGCGCTCGAAACCCCTCTCCACATCCGTCATCGCGCAAACAAACAAACTCGCGCCCTAGATACAAAGTATGAACGTCAATTTGTCGCGTAAGTCTTCCTCGAGACCTCCGTATTCAAAGTAACGCTTCAACGACTGACAAATCTAACAGAAGTCGAAGCAGCGGAAACGCGTGCAAAGATCAATGCCGCAAAGGAAGCCGATGCAGCCTCAAAGCTATCATGGGACAACATACCCGCCGACCATGTTCTCTCACAAATGTCCGCGAAAGTGGGAGATTTGATCAAAGAAGCGGAGTATAATGAGATGTATGGTATTGAGCTTCAAGCTCCTGCTGAAGGGTAATGATCCAAGTGCAAGACATGACTGTGAAATATAATTGAGCTGATAAGATCATTGCAGACAAACAACATCGCCATTTCAGACGCTGCTTGTGCTGCAAAAGTTCTTGCGTGCGAATGAAAATGATGTGTCAAAAGCTTGTGCGCAATTGCTTGGTGCCTTGAAATGGCGCAAGGAATTCAAGCCATTGGAAGTCAGAGACCAAGTGTTCTCTTCAGAAAAGTACGCTGGGTTGGGATATGTCATGAAATTGAAGGGTGTGCCCATGAGTAAGAACAAGGAGAATGTATGCACTTTTAACATCTACGGTGCTGTCAAGGACACCAAGAAGACATTTGGTGATCTCGACGAGTAAGTCCTTTGATTTCTCTGCCAGCAAGACAACGGGACTAAGCTAACAACTCTCTTCTCTAGTTTCATGCGCTGGCGTGTTGCCTTGATGGAACTCACCATCCAACAACTCGACCTTTCGACTACCACAACCCCAATCCCAGACTACGGCCAAGGTCCAGATCCCCATCAAGCAATCCAAATCCACGACTACCTACGCGTATCTTTCCTCCGTCAACCCTCTGAAGTCAAGGCCGCTTCTCAAGCAGCAATCAAGTTGTTTACTGCCCATTACCCGGAAACTCTGTCGAAAAAGTACTTTGTCAATGTGCCGTTGGTCATGCAGTGGATGTTTGGCGCCATGTCCGTATTCATGGCCAAGGAGACCGTGGACAAAATGCTGTGGATGAGTTATGGACAGGAGCTTGTGAGGTATCTTGGTGAGGGTGTTGGCAAAGAATATGGTGGTAAGGGAAGTAGTTTGGAAGAGGTTGGGAGTACGCCCAAGTACGACAAAGCTGCTTGAGGTAATGTCCTAGATCAATGAGATTGCGCTGTTGACGTAGAGTGTTCCTTTTGAGGGAGCACTTCTCATTCTCCACCATCTGACACCACCGGGTTATCAGTATTTACAAGAGCTTCCTGAACAGAGACGCTATCAGGATGGGCTATCTATATACTGAATACCAATACTATAAGAAACAGATCAGTTGAGAGTCTCGGATAATTGCTCGTTCTGATGATGAGGATGTTGACTCCATGGTTGCGGAGGAAGACGTTGTTGATTTGGAGGGGATGTAAATAAGGAGCTCTCAATGGACGTTCTTCCCAGCTGTCTCGTTTCTGTATTATTGTATGCGTCAATGTTATGAAGTCGTACTTGGTGAGAGCGCTAGTTAGTTTTTCCCAGTCGGGAATCCTTGCAGTATTGGTAAGTGAGTAAGATCGCCAGTAAGAGATAATTGTCGAATTGATATAAGAAAAGCTCACTGTGAGTCACAAAACAGACCACCTCAAATTCACTCACTCGTCTATTTCACTTGTGCATATTCTGGAATGAAGTTGCTCGGAGTAGTCATGATTTTGCTGTGGATGTATGGGTGCCCGGAATCTGGCGGAGTCATATCCATTAGGAAGCCTTATGTGATATAAACTCTAGCAATATGATAACAACTTTTACGAACACAATGTCATGAACGAAAAGCATAACGAACTTGTAGTAATTGAGAAAAGTACTCTCTGATGATTGCTATACCCTATATTTCCTCTGTACCCTTTATTCTGAAAATGATGGTGGTTGGTTTGCGTGTGTAAAATATTCGAAGATAAAACATTAGAAATGTAGAAGATGTAAAGAAAAAAAAAAAATGGTGTAAAAATGCCATGCACGCCTTCCTGTATCCCCCCTTTCATGCTGTCAAAGCTAAATTCATGCTCTACTAATTCTTCTGTCACTCAAGTCTCTCACTCGTTGAGGATGATCGCTTAGTGGTGGGTGGAGGTGGACTTGTGTGCGGAGGTCTTGGCGACGGCCTTCTTGGTGGAGGTGACCTTCTTGGCGGGAGTGACCTTCTTGGTAGAGACAGAAACCTTCTTGGTGCTGGCCTTGTGGGTGGAAGTGGCCTTCTTGGTAGAGGTAGCCTTCTTGGTAGAGGTAGCCTTCTTGGTAGAGGTAGCCTTCTTGGTAGAGGTGGCCTTCTTGGTAGAAGTGGCCTTCTTGGTAGAGGTGGCCTTCTTAGTGGAGGTAGCCTTCTTGGAGGAAGTGACCTTCTTGGTGGAGGTGTGCTTGGGGCTAGAGGGGCAGAGATTAGCTTGATGTCCGCTATGAAAAAAAGATGAGAGGAGACTTACAAGCCAGCGCCAACAGGGTGACCGGCAGAGTGAGCCGAGGCAATAGCGGATGCCTCACCAGAACCGGCACCGGGCATGCCAGCGAAGTTGGTGGGAACGGTCTTCTTAGAGGTAGAAGAAGCCTTCTTGGATGAGGTAGAAGCCTTCTTGGACGAGGTAGAAGCCTTCTTGGTAGAGGTAGAAGCCTTCTTGGTAGAGGTCTTCAGGGTCGAAGTGGGCTTAGGCCTATTACAGGATCAGTTTTTCGTTCGCGGATCAACTTTGGAGGCACACTTACAAGCCAGCACTGACTGGGTGTCCGGCCTTACTGGCGGAAGCAATGGCAGAAGCCTCACCAGAACCGGCACCGGGCATACCGGCGAAGGAAGCGGCAGGGGTGTTGGAGCTTGACGACTTCTTGGTTGAGGTCGAGCTCACCTTGGTGGAGGAGGTGAGCTTGACGGAGGAAGAGGTGAGCTTGACGGAAGAAGAGCTGATCTTGGTGGAAGAGCTAATCTTGGTAGAGGAGGTCATGGTAGAGTTCTGGACAGGGTACATGACGCTGGAGCTGGAAGCGGCAGCGCTGGAACCAGCAACAGTTGCACCAGTACCCTGACCATCAGCCTCGGCAGCCTTTCTGGCAGCAAGCTGGCCATTGCCAACACCAGGCATCTCGTCATAGTTGGTGGCAGGAGCGGCCGAAGGGGCAGCCTGTGCCATGACGGCAAGAAGGGGAAGGAAGAGAGCGGCAGCGTGCATTGTGACGGTTGATTAATGAATGAATTAGAAAAAAGGGTTTATGAAAGAGTGGACTTGGTTAGGAAAATTAGAAGTATAGATCAACGAGAGAGTGTGTCAAAGCAGATGAGATGATGAAGGGGAAGAAAAGGGAACTGAATACTTATATCAATATCATGTCCTCCAGATTCGAGAAGTGTTTCACCAAGCAACAACCCATCTATTGAAAAGCGCAACGGTCAAAACAGGATAGGCACTTGAGAAACGGACGGTAGAGAGGCCATTTACGGGTGTAGAAGATAGAGAAAGTGATGCAGGGCTGCGGGCCGTTGGAGAACCAGACCTTGACAGAGGTTTATAGAGTCCAGAAGGGCGGTGGATATGTGGTGTGGAACGAGGCTATCGAGGACAAGCATTGAAAAAAACAGTAAGGATAAGACCAAATAGGTGGACGTTAAGCAATAGCCGAACGGCAAGTGTGAATTAACCAAGACATGGCAACGGTCAGTATGGCTCTGGTTGGTGTTGCGGGGGAGACTGGTCAATTGAAAGCAGTGAAAGACCTAGACCATAGAAGGGCAAGACAGAAGCCGAGCATTTGGAAGATTCATATGCAAGAGAGTGATTATAGATGAAGCAGCGATGATGAGAAGGCATTCAGAAAGAGCCGCACGAGGCAAGACATGCAGGATAAAGATTGTCTGATAGTCGCTGCAAGAGCCTCGTGTCCAGGTATTGGACTGACAGTTGGTCGGCAATGACGAGGAGCAAAACCAGTACTTAACCGTTGTGCATGACCAAACGGGCTGGCCAGACGTCGACGAATCTGTCGAATTGCCAGAATTTTGTCTTTCATGATTCAGGCACGACTGTACCGAGTAGGAGATGGCCCAAGAAAGAGTAGCCAGGTATTGAACTCTGGACATCACGATAAAGAATGGCAAGTGAAGGTCGGTCGAGTGAGGTGAAGCATAAAAGAGTGAAGTGTATAGTGAGAGAGAGGAGAAGAGTGCTCTCGTAATAGGCACCCAAAAGAGGAGGGAAGGCATTGGATGAACCTGCCAAGACTTGCACAAATCCCGAGCTCCTGCCGCATGTGCATGTGCATCAAGCTTCCATCGTTGGAGTACGCGCTTTCCACATTCTCACTCGACATTACCACATTACTAGTACCTTACTCAGCTAGGCAGCCAATAATTGGGCAGTTGCAAGATGGCGCTCCAACCAACACCGGATCAGAAGATCGACAGGCAAACAACAGCGCCATTCCTGCTACGCCTATACTACCGATCCAATGCCTTTCACTCTCCGTCAGAATTCACGACAGTCCCGCCGCCGTCATGGCTACAAAATTCCAGCCTTCAGATCTACACATGGCCGACGTGTACGCTCGCAGAGCTGACGACACTCCTCACGTCTGCGCTTCCAAGTCTGGTCCCATCTCCTGCTGTCGGCACCCGCGTAGGCTACCGTCTGGTCTTTCCCGACACGCGCAGTGTCGCTGCCTCGGGTGGAGGTGATGGCCCTGGTCGCTGGTTATCAAAAGAGCTAGGAAGTGTCGTTATTGGTCAGGGCGACGACTATCCAGAAGACACGGATCCTGCTGGTCTTGGAAGATTCGAGGGTGATGCTCAAAAGACGCTCGCTGAAGCCAGATTCGTCATTGGAGATTACATCTCGTGCGCTATCTTCCCGCCTCTATCCGACGGCTCTGTAGCTCCACTACCACCTGCTACTGCTGCTTTGCGAGGAACTTCTGGCCGTGGCCCACCACCCCGTGAGAATGGTCGTGGTCCTAGATCTGGACGAGGTCCGTTTGGTGGAGATCGGGGAGACAGAGACAGAGATAGAGGTTTCGGTCCTGCCAGTGTGCCCAGTGGAGAATGGAGACGTGGCGAGAGGGTTTCCGAGTACGAGAGGACAAGAGGGGGAGGGGGAAGAGAGGAGAGAAGAGGTGGAGGTGGAGGTGGCAGAGATGGAGGACGTCCAAGACCTTATTGACCATCCATCCGCCACGATACACCACTATTACTACAAGCGCAGCGACGTCGCACACTCATTAGGCCATCATGGAGCACATCAAATGCTTCATGCAACATGCATCAAGCTATGATGACAACGTGCTTGTGTTTCGCCGACAGTTATATTAGCTGGCGTCCTCGAAAACACTACAACGCAACCACCTGCAATGAGCTGTCGAAGAACCATGGCCGTCGATGTCTCACAGAAACATGCTTTCGGCTCCAGCTAAGTGTCCAAAGACGACCTTTGCTACCTTTTATCCAAGATCCTATCTGAAAAAGTTTCAGTACAAGCATCGCAAAAATGCTCACGTAATGCAGACAAGACAACGAAAACCACCGACTTCTCCACGATTCTTTGTTCCCTTTGATACTTTAAAAAAGAAAGTCCACGCTCTATCACTAAAAATCCTTTTCTGTTGCATCGTGGAGTCTTAACCGTTGCCATGATACCATGTGCTTCTTCCGACTCACATAGACCGGCTGTAGCCCAACATCACTGCACTCAAAGAGTGGATTGTAGTGCCCAGGATTACTGCCCGGCGCAATCGGTGCTATCAACAAGTAAACTCCTTGGTCTGAGCTTCGCAAGACTCAAAGAACTCCGCAGCGAGACCTGTTCCGCCTTCTGTCTTCGGCTTCAAGCTTGCCAAATGCTCCCTCTTTGGCGTCGCGGTCCATCGTCCCCAGGGAATGATGAATTTATGTCCATCGCCACTCTTTACATCAGGACTGAGAACGGCCCACAACTCGGTGTAGGTTGAAAGATTGGAGCCATCATGTTCCTGACTAGTCATGGATTTCCATTCCATCCCGGAGTCCTCAAGGTTTCAGGATTTTGCACTACTGCCACAATTCCATCCTTTGTATGTCTTCTACCAAATCCAGATGCCAAGAACCAGTTACTTGCTTTGGAGCCACTGTATCTTCGATTCATGTCGTTATAATGTTTGCCGGACTCGAGCTCGGCCAAGGAGACACCACCTCGAGGACCGGCCGTGTCGACGATCCCGGAAGATGTAGATACAACGCGAACACTGTCTTTGGGTACAGACTGGAGGTTTGAGTAAGGACTCGAACCGGTGGCTTCGTCGGAAGGTAGGGTCCTAGGCAGTTGTTGCCTATATGCATCTCGTGGCCTTGAGTGGTGACACTTCTTGGGTAGTTGACGATTGAGACCGGTGTTATTGAAGAGAAAATCGAGACGAGCCTCTTTGGCTAGAAAGTCGGAAACACTGGGTGAGATTGTGGGCAAATCGTCCAGATCGATGGTCAAGCTGTGAAGCTGCCCTGTTGTAAAGCCTACCGTTTGATATGCTGTGGCTGCGATTTCTGCAATTACTTTTGCCATCGCTTCTGGTCCCCTTGTGCCAGAGCGGCCAGCAATGTGGATATTTCCGCCTATAGAAGAAAGGATTTTTTTCGCGAGCTCAAAACCAACGCCTGAGGTTCCGCTGGTGACAATGAATACCTTACCAGCGAGAGAAGGCGTCTGCACCACGGTGAAATGAGGGTTTGGAGAGAAGAGTTGCGTCTGAACTCCCATTACGATGAATACATGATGTATTCTTTGTTTGAGTAGTCGTACGATTAGGCACCCGAGGAGTAGATTTGATGCTGCGTAGAAGTGAATAAGAATGGTGGTGGTGGATTTCTTAGTGATAAACAAGGGGAGACGATGACGGTGCGGCGCCCTTGGCTGAAAGTAATCAAGTAGTTCTCCATGTCTTATCTTGCAGTTGACTCTGTCGAATATCCATCATTGTACACCACGTTCAATCCAGAAGAGACGATACGTCGAAGCTTAGAATTCTTGTGAGTCAGAGCTTGGGACTGACAATCGACTACGACTCACGACGACGATGCTGCGTGTGGCCGCAGTCTTCAGAGATTAGTAGAAAATGCTATAGAACATGACTCACGTGGTAAGAAGTGGTCGGAAACTCCATGTTTGTGCTGTAATCAGATTTGCAGTTGACATGGCTATAAATGAGACGACCCTGGCCGGAAGGTGAAAATGTCCAACTCATAAATTCACGTGGAAAGCATACGAGATTGGTTCCTTCAACATGCGGAGCAGTAATAACAAAACATATGTCGAGTTGGATTCAGTGTCGCATCTTGGACGCTATATCAGTGGTGTGGTGATGGAGTGATTCGGGATTAAAATAGAACGCGTGTCCGGGGCATCATTTGGGGCATGTCGTCGCAGTTTGGCGTCAAACAATGACACAATGACAGGTTTCAGATGGAGATGAAGCACATGATACAAGGGACTTGCTCAGGAGGAGCCACGTGAAGATTGATGAGCTGAACATGTTCCTCGAGACAAAGTTGTAGCGGACAAAGAAAGAGTTCCTTCAGGGTGTATAAATCAGAAGCATGTCTAATATTAGCAGTTGAACAGACAGCAGTAAGAAAGGTAATGTGGCAGGTACGAGTGTCGACGTGCTGCGGGATGCGGAAAGCACAGACAGCGATCTTTCCCAGGTTCCGACGTGCCAATCCAATCGAATCGTTCTCGCCGCAACGGTTTGGCGAAGCAAGCCCTGAAGGTACCGAGCAATCGTACACAGCTTGTCCTAGCAGTCCCCCTTTGGCTTTTGCATCTCCTTCCGTGACCCCTTGAAACAGTTTCAACAAAGTCTTGTACGCAAAACAGAAGGCGCATATCCTGAATTATTGCTTCGCTGTGCTTTACTGCAGATCGACTTGCGACTTCCGAGCCTCATCGCCCCGTCATCCAATCCTTGAGCAGCTGCCTGCCTACCTACCTACTTCAACCAGCAGTCTTTTATTGTTGTCGCATTGCGGAAGGTCGCATCAACTCTTTTCGGATTTCCGTGTAGCTGCCACGTCAAGCGGAATTCCAACCCTCTCATGAGCTCCATCATGCTCGAAGACAAGTGTGTCTTTCTGTTGCGCAACCACATCGGGATGAGGATACTGATGAACGATTGTCCAGATATATAGGATTGGCCTTGGCCATCACATCAACACTTGCCATAGGTAAATGCGCTCTCACCACCACCACCACCATCACCAATTAGACATGCCCTCGAACGCATGGCTGAACGATCAACAGGAACGAGTTTCGTCATCACAAAAAAGGGCTTGATGCAAGCGAGTGAACAACATGGATTCGAAGGAGAAGGCTTCCAATATCTCAAGAGTCCGGTATGGTGGTCAGGCATCATCACAAGTACGCTATACACACGTTGCTCAACAGACGACAAGCTAACACACCAGCACAGTGGTTATTGGCGAGATTGCCAACTTTGCAGCCTACGCTTTTGCGCCGCCCATCCTAGTAACACCGTTGGGAGCACTCAGTGTCTTGATCGGGTCAGTGGTCCACACAGAAGAGAATGAGCGGCAGAATGGGAGCTGACAGAGCGCATACAGAGCGGTACTGGGATCCTATTTCTTGGGCGAGAACTTGGGCACGTTGGGCAAGCTGGGATGCGCAATCTGCCTCATCGGCTCGGTTGTCATTGTCCTCCACGCTCCGCCGGACAAGGAGGTTCAAACCATCGATGAGATTCTCAATTACGCCATTCAGCCAGGTAGGACGGCCTGATTCGACCGAGGGACAAGCCAGACACTGACAAGCGACTGTATTCAGGCTTCCTCTTCTATGTTTTGCTGGTCATTGTCTTTTCGATCGTCATGATCTACCGCATCTCGCCACGCTACGGACGCAAGAACCCGCTCGTCTACATTTCCATCTGCAGCACCGTCGGCAGTGTCTCCATCATGGCCGTCAAGGGTGTTGGTATCGCCGTCAAGCTCACTCTGGGCGGCAACAACCAATTCACCCACCCCAGCACTTATGTCTTCCTCCTCGTCACCGGAGTTTGCATCTTGACCCAGATGAATTACTTCAACAAGGCTCTGAGTCAATTCAACACCAACATGTACGTCGTGCCTGTCACCTCCTCCCTCTCTGCACTAGTCCGCTAATCTAGTCTCCCTCGCAGCGTCAACCCTCTTTACTATGTCACTTTCACCACGTTTACTCTCGTCGCCTCGTTCATTCTTTTCCAAGGCTTCAACACCAGCGACGCCGTCAACACAATTTCTCTCCTTTGCGGTTTCCTCATCATCTTCACCGGCGTATACCTCTTGAATCTCTCGCGCGAAGACCCCGAAGGCCACAGCCACATGCAACTCTCCAACCACAGCCGCTTCGACCTCGACGGTATCCCGACCGATTCCTTGTCAGCACCTTTCACCCGCCGCTCCATGCAAGCTCGCCGTAGTTCCGACTCGCGCCGCCGATCCAATAGTCTGAGCGCCTCTTATGCACCAAATGGAGCAAACGGTTACGATCGTGAGGCATTGATGCACAACTACGACATTGAAGCCAGCAATGGTGATTATGGTCTCGGCGACATGACCGAGGACAGTGACGAAGACAGGCCGAAACAGAATGGCAACACACACAAAATCTCCCATGAGCGTGTACAAGCGAACAAGCAGGGCAGATGATTTGTCATGACTTTTTGTCAGAAATACAAATTGCGTCTCCTGTTGGCCACCCACAAATGTGTCCACATGTCAGATAGTGCGTACTCTCAAAGTACGGCTGTGTCACGACCTTTGCTTGCTAAGCAACGACATCCGAGCCCTCCACTCGGCAAAACACAGATATTAAGAGCAATGCCGTCTCGCTCGGTCGAATGAATTCCTATCAATTCTACGGCTCGGTTCTCGCAAATCATGAGTGGCGGTGGTGGTATATGTTTGGACACCTGCATCTGCAGAAGGCGTTTACAAGGGTCATTAGACATGATAGAACGAACGAAAGTCATGGTTCGGTTTCAGGCTTGGGGGGTTCTGGTTTCACGGAGCATGAATGGAGCGAGGCGTACTATGGGTCGGACGGGTTTCCCAGAGACACCAGGAATTTAGAGAGATCATTTCCGAGATTGAAAGATCATTTTACTTTTTACTGCTTCAATTTCTGACGTTGTGAAGACAAATGAGAGAGAAGGCGCGGTTGGGGGATACTCTTATTCCGAGGGAAAGCTCTATCTACCTTTGAAAAACCAGGACATCATGAGTATTTCTAATTCCATGACCGCGATGTCCAGTTGTTGGTGATTATCATACAAACATGTCTCGACTGATGGAGAAGCTCATCATGATCATGATTGATGGAAATCTCCGCCCCGACTTCACCTACAGTACCGATCTTTTTAATTCTGTGTCTGCACTTCTTAAAGCCCATCTTACCACATGCACATATCATGCTTCTAGTCTTTCTCCCGACGGATGCTTGGGATGATGTCAACTAATCCAGATGTTTTCGGATCGTGCTGTGGACAAGGATGATCTGCTACCGACGGGTTGGACAGTCGACACTGAAGGAAGATTGAACTATCCTGTCGTATCTTGAGGAGAACAAAGACTTATTAGTCGGGCTTGAGCCCCAGCTTCTTTTGACATGGAGAGGAGTCGGTTTGAATGATGGTAGAAGAGTGCCAACAAAAAGAGACGGTTCATGCCCTCTCTCAGCCATTTACTGACTTCTTGACACGTCCATTTCAATCGAGATGCTGAACGGAAGTAGAAGACAGTAAGTGAAAACTAGTATGAGGGCTGCTAATACGGAAAAGTCCCCAGAGCTTGAGGCTGCCTTGGGGTAGGTATACAAACAGAGGCTACCAGTATCTATCTTCCATCTTCTATCCTTGAATTTCTTTCTCACATCAATCCGCCTCTCCAAGGGAAATATCCGTAGTGTTTTCGCATAAGCTTGATTCTCTCCCATGTTTACTTCAGTCTCACATCCGTTTTGACAAAGACATCTACAACACAAACATCAACTTCCACTTTCACTCTCACAAAAGACTGCCGGAAAGTCTTTTCATGACATACAAAAACATCCTTCCCTACGATCTCAACCTCTCTCTCTTACTCCTCCGCTCACAAATCCACATCCCATCAAACCATCATGCCCGCACAACCACCACCGAACGATCTACCACCACACCCGCCAAACGATCTCTCACAACGACAACAGCACGACCCGTCACAACAACCACTTCAACCACACCTCACGACCACAGACTCCGACATCAAAAACGCTCTCACACACCTGTTAGCCTCACAATACGCCCTCCTCCACCGACTCGAAAGAGTTGAGACCACTGGTCTTGAAGTTCAATCTCAGTTACTGAACAAAGTAACCTCCACTTCTTCGGAAGACATCTCTCAGAGGCTCACCACATTGGAAGATCGTTCGACTAGTCAGCAACCTAGTGTCACCCGTGTGACAGTTTGTGAGAATCGTCTGGAGGCTGTCGAGAAAGAACTAGGACGTTTTGCAGGTATTGAGAAAGCAATGGGAAGAGTAGCTGAGGTGTGTGATGAGCTTGCGGACAGAGTTGAGGGATGCGAGATTTCAATGGATTGGGTGTTGGCTGGCAGACCCCCTCTTGATGTCGAAGAAGAGGAACACCAGAAAGAGAGTGAAGCGGAAGAGTCTGACGAGTTTGAGGTTGTGGAGAAAGAAGAAGATGCTGTCGAGAAATCAAATGAGGGTGTTGACAAGGGTGGCAGGGCTGCTGTCAAGGACGGTAACAAACCTGCTTCGACCAAAGTTCCTTCCACCTCCAAGCTTCAGAGTCCGGACCAGAGACAGCGAGGTCACTTTTACTTCCACACGGAGCCGAATGTTAGCAGCACTGGTCATGGTTACAAAGGCATGATCAGGAAATCACTTTGCCCTGTACCGTACTCTGGAAACAAACAACCCATCACCAAAACCAACGCAAGTCCCATCGGCCAACAACCTCAGCGACCACTACAAAGTCCTCTGGATATCAGACACGATGTCATTCCCTCTAGCACTGGTCAAATTGGCTGCAAGGAGTTAGCAGACAAGTCTTCCGATGGAGCATACTCTGGCATCAAGCAGCCAATTGTCAACACGGACAGTGCTTCTGAAAGCCAAAGCAAGGGAAAGAAACCTGAACAGAATGCCCTTGACAACGAGTTCACCAGTGATGGACCGATTACTCACAGATGTTCACCGGACGAAGACATTCTCATGTGGCTCGCCAACACCAGGAACAAGACTCACTCGTCAGACACTCATAACCAGCATGAAGGTCAAAATGAAAGCGGCAAAGTTCAGACAACCAACAAGGCCGCTAAAGCAGCTCTTTGGCAACGAGATACTGGTCCCGTCTCAGGCATCAATGAACGCTTGGCATCGTCTGGACTGTGGTCTAAATACAAAGCTAGCTCTGCTGTTTCGGATAAGAAGGATACCTTGAAGTCTACTGTGCCAGTGACAGCAACGGCTCCTGCACCCGTGTCATCAGTAGTGCCAGTGTCGGCACCATCAGCACCAAAGGCTAACCCTGAAGTCAAAGCCAGAACCGCCCCCAACTCCCTCACCACCCCCTATCCCACCAAAACAACCGTACAAAACCCCCCAAAGCTCAAAATCTACCAAGAATATTCACCATTTCCCCGACCCCCATCACCGGCCTCGCTCACAACCCCACTATCCTCTCTCGTCGCCTCCCTCAACGCCTCCATCGTCAATTTCAGCACCGCCCACCTGACCCAATCCCTGCCCAAATCCCAAATCCCAACCCATCCATCCCCACTCTTCGCCGAAAACTTCGTGCACAATCATAGCTCGCTGTTTTCTTCCCACGCCGACACCCCCGACCGAAAACACCTCTACACCTCCCTCCTCTCGCACTTCATATCCTCGAAAACCCTCTCCCGAAACTTTTTCGAGCAGTTCAACCATCATCTAGCGAAACCTTATGCACAGCAACTCTCACAACTTTCCAAGACTTCTCCATCTTCTTCTTCTACTTCAAGCGTCGATCATGTCAGAAATTTGTCCACCATGGCCGTCGAAATGGTCAGAGCGAAAAACCTGCGCATCTTTTTGATGAAGAAGGGAGTGGTTCTCGCCGAGCAGATGGCCGGCGATGTCTGGCGTTTGATACCTCCCGGACATGGACGGGTTCCTAGGATGGCTTTGAACGAACTCGTCACCATGTCTTTTGAAACCAAGATTAGGATGGTGACTTCACCCTCAATCTTCGAGATCGAGTTTCCCGAAGTCGGAGAGGTTTTTGATGCAGAAAAACATGAATTGATCAAGACATCTGGTGGTGGGAAAGAAGGTGGTAGGGAGATATTCAGAGTTAAGATGAGTCTCTGGCCTGAGGTTGTGGAAATCAAGAAGAGTAGGAACGGAAAGGGTGTAGAGAAGCTGGAGGAGAAGAGGATTTGCAGGGCGGGAGTTTGGCTTGAGAATCAAGACGAAAAAGACAGCTTAGATGGCCCTTGATAAGATAAAATCCGTTGGATGGTTTTTCTTTTTTCCTCTTTGGGAAGGGCAAAGTCCTGATATAAGAAGTTTCAGCAGCAGCTCAGTTTAGTGAAGAATTTTTCGTCAAGAGGCTTTGGTCTGAGAAAGATTGCCAACAAGGATTTGACCAGGAGTACAGATGAAAGATAGAAACGACCTTTGGACTTTTGGGGTTATTGATGGAGAAATTGGTCAAGACAGGATTGTGGTATGGAGTTTAACGGTATCGAAGAATGAGTCTGCTACTATGTAGGCTCAAGAATACTAATCATGTGTCAAAGACAATCGACTCCTGTAGCCATGCTCGTCGCTATCGGCATAAATGTAGTATGGAGCTTTTCCAACACTTTGTGAAACAGAAACAATCGTACTCCCCTTCTCCTTCGCCTCTTCGATTATTTCTTTCTTTCTGAATCTTTAATTTCTCACCCTTTTTCTCTTTTTACTTCCTTAGAAGAGCAACTGATGTATATATCCTTGATATAGATTGACTCTGTATAAATGCACTCGTCCCTAGCCTGCTCGACTTTTTGAAAACCAGTCAGATTAATCCAGCCACTCATGAGGATAAACGAAACCATCTTGCTTCCTAGCATGAATCCACCAGTCAGCTTCGCGATCGACCAAGATCTTACATTCCTCAGTGGGCTTCAAATTCTCGTAGTCGCTGACATCCCAAACCTGTCGAGTCAGCACGTTCGAAACGCAGACCTTGTCCTCACCGAGTTCGCAAATGTACCAGCACACATCGGGTGGAAGGTTTTCCTTGCCTCGCTCATGACTGAAAATGACAATGCTCCGCAGTTTTCGACCCGTTTGTCTCCGAAGAAAGTAGAGAAAAGTGTAGATGGCGTCGGTGATTGACAAACGCCATGGTTCACGTTTCCGGAACCTGACCGAGCTCGATTGGTGCACGAAAAGACGTAGATGGATTAATCTTGACATTGAAGCGAGAGCCTCGAAGATGGATCGAGCCTCTTCGACCGACGAGCCGCACATTTTGAATAGCTAAAGGAAAACTCGCCTTTCAATGACAAGCTTTCTAGGTTCACCAAAGCTCGATCAATGTTAGTTGGTGCTTGCATCGGCTCACTAGTAGGAATAGAGTCACTTGACTCCGTATCATGTGTGCAGAGACTGATGCCAAGATGCCGCAGCATCCTATTGTTGTTCAGGATGCTCGTAAGTATCTTTGAGGGTCCAATCCAATCCCGATCAGGCTCTTCTTGCAAAAGATCAATACTTACAGCTTCCATACAAGTGGTGTTCTCGAAGGAATTATGGACAAGGTTATCCAAGTGCTTGTCTAAGGTGATCGGCACACCAGCCGCTTCGAAGGCTGTCAAAAGGGATGAATCGTACGATGCATTCTTGGTGAATTTCCAGACTGTCCTGATCGGTAAGATTCTTGCATTGTCAGTATGAGCAGATTGAGACGTGTTGAACTGGTCAAGAAGTCAATCACCTTGCGCTCCGCAATGACGAAAGATGCGGCAGAAGTTGTACCAGTGCCTCATGTGCATGGCTTCGAAGTTTAGACTGATTTGGCGGTGTCTTGTGTAGTACAGTAATCTTTCGAACGTGATTGCAGATATCTTGTCTACTTCTCAAGAAGTTGAGCAGTGCAACAGAGTGACTGTCTGTAGGACCTCCACGGTTCGCAAGTGAGACGTCGACATTGCGGGAGAGTAAGGCTGTTGCGATTGGATGGAAGCTCCGACAGACCAGACTCAAGCATTGTAGCGTCAATACTCGTGCATTGCCATCGATGTGGTCGAAACACAACGTCAAGATTTCGGTGCTTAGGTCTTGTATTGATGCCATCTTTGTCGTCACGTAGGTCTGCTCGACGCCAATTCATCGAATCCAACGATGATGATGGTTTTGAAGATTCAACCGCGACGTGTTGGCACAACTCACAGGTCAGCAAACAATCGATCGGCTGATAACAACTATTCACACAGTAAGATTGACTAGGTAATGTTCTGGTACGATCTTCGATTCGCAGGAAGTCTTGAGGAAGTTGCGGTTGTGAAGCATATCGTTGTTACACAATCGGCAAATCTGGCTTTATCACGTGCTTCATTCTTTCCTTCTTTGCTCGAATATCAGACCCATTCTCCTTCCTGATCGATAAAATGTACTCCATACTCACCAGACGATGAACAATCTAACAATTCGAAAACCCCAAAGACGCGGTAGTTACAACATTCGACTTGCAGTGTCGCCCATCCTCACTGTCAAGACTTGCTTGGTGCTAGGACTCCGCCGAAAGAGCGTTCAGTGCGAATGGATAGGAGCAAAGGCTCGAAATATTAGCACTGACTAGAGTTGATTGTATGATGGCCTCCGACGGCTGCGTTGATCACAGTCATGGGATTGACGGCGTAGACGACTAGTTCAAAAAGTGGTTGTCGAAAAGCGATATTTGCTCTTACTGGCAAGCATAACAAACACAGCGAAGTGCGTTAGGATGAGTATTACGTTCTCAGATAGCCAACCATGGGGCTTGCTGATTGTGTTCAAAACAACGATGCTCTAGCTTCGGCATAAGAAAATTGTGACAGAGGCTGCTGTGATGCTTTAGCACAAGATCATCACCATCAGCCTCTAGGGTTTGCCGCCCCAGACGATAGTGGTAGAAGGTTGACCATCAACATCTGCGGGAGTCGGAGCAGGTGTCGGACTCGGATCGACAGGACTGGTTGGTGCCGCCTCCGACTGAGTTATCGGCACAGGCACATTTCCACCATCCGAGAGCTGAGATAAAGATATAGAAACGCTGGACTCTGCGGCAGTGGACAGCGGAGCAAACACTATTGAAGTCGCGCTCGCTGGCGAATCGCTGGTTAAAGGAGCAAAAGCAATAGACGTCATGCTCGTTTGTGTTACTGGCACAGGCCCAACCCCACCGTCTGAGAAGTGCGTCAAGGATAAGGAAGTCGTGCTAGGCTCGGATTCGCTGGACAACGGAGCAAAGGCGATTGAAGTCATGGCGGCCTCTGTACTACTGGGGAGTGGAGCAAAAGCTATAGAGGTCGCACTCGCTGGTGTAGCGCTCTCCTGTGCATCGCTCGAGAGTGGAGCAAACGCTATAGAAGTAGCGGATGGGATAGGCGCCGAAGAATTTTCAACTGTGGCCGAGGTCGTCATAGTGGATGAGAAAACGGAGGTTGTTGTAGGAGCTGGAGATATGGAAGTCGTTGGCACTTCTGAAGGTGAAGAAGAAGAGACTGGAGGAGAGGTTGTTGTAGGAGCTGAGGATGTGGAAGCTATTGAGACTTCCGAAGAAAAAGAAGAGGTTGTCACGGTCGTTGACACCTCCGAAGAAGAAAATGAAGAAGACGTTGTTATAGCAGGAATAGAACCGCCAGACCTTGTGGAAGGCACTGCAGCAAACTGAGGAGAGGCTGCCCCAATCTGACTGGTTCCATTGAGAAAAGAAGGCATCGATGATGTTGATATACCAGGTATGGAAGGAAAAGACTCAGAAGAAGTGAAAAATTCTGATGAAGACGATGACATAGTGCCGACCGTATCAGATGAGCGAACGGAAGTAACAAAAGAAGTTCTTATCGAAGATGTTGCCTCGGTAGGAAGCAGAGAAGTGGTGATAATTGTTGGCGAAGTAGGATCGAAGTTCTGATATACACCAGACAACGGGCTTGATGTGGTTGCTTGCTCGTATGCTATCGAGGTTGCAATCTCGAAAGTAACGGAGCTCGAGTATGGTTGTAAAAGTCCAGGGATGTCAGCCAGACCAACACTAATATATGTATCCGGAAGGAGGTCAATGAAAGGTGGTGGTGGTGCTGGATTAACGAATGGTGGTGGTTCTGAGTTGACGAATGGTGGTGGTACTAGTGAAGTATCTGACGACGAGGTATTGATGTTACTACCATCGCACCAGTCATTCCCTCCAGGTATATACTCAACAACATTCTGGAGGAGTGCAGAATTGCAAAAAAAGTTTTGTAAAAACATCTGAGTCAAGAGAGAAAATTAACCATAAAGAAAAAATAAAAAAGAATGTGGTGGGAAGTTGTTGCGGAACGAAAACAGAACAGAAACAGAACTCGTGTGAAGTCGAGGATCTTCGACACTTTTTGTGACAGACACACCTACACGGCCATGAAATTTCTTATCGTCGCCTTGGATTCTGACATGTTGTCCGTTGTTTCATCGCGCATGTTACTTTTTGACAGTCTCCATTTCGTGGAAGATTTGTCAAAAGTGTGAGGATGTTTCAGAGTTGTAACAGAAGATCTCCGAAAACCGAGCCAACATGGTCTACCGAGTTTCCATATACAAACAAACATCTTTCCAGAAACCTCTGCTTTTGTCGCAGTGTTCCTTTGACTGACTTATGTTGGAAGTTTGTAGACCCCATGTGATGTTGATTTCCAGGGACATACATCTCCAAGCACCGATCTGCTGCACGACCATCGGGACCAGCACAGAATCTTTTGCGCACTATCCTATCCTTTAACCCAAAGCAAACCATGAATGAGAGCCAGAGATATCTCCCAAGTTTCATTATCTTATGGTACTACATCTGTGGAGGTAGCCTAAGAATTAATATAAGTCTCGTCGATGTTCATACTGATCTCAGCGTTGTCACGGTTACCTTGGATGATCAAGCATAACAGAGATCAATCAAAGAGACGATATGTAGGAACACGGCCTATAGTACGACTGGCCGACGTCGTATCTATTGATCTTCCTGCCTGAGTTTCGACAAATGCTTCGATGCCAGAGCTATCGGAGGTAACTGGTGTCCTAGAGTGCGAACAATACTCAAACTCACCAGTACCTTTTTACTACTACAAGATCTCATATCGAATATTTTTTGGGGACCAGACGACTTACTGCAAACGTGGGTACTGTCGACCTGGGTAAGTAATCATAAAACAGACTTAGTACGATACCGCAGTCATTGATCAATGCCTTGACAGCACCAACCTGCGACCAGGCTCCATCCAACATTCGCCTCGTGTCCGTATTTACTCGCACATCACGAAATACATTACTTGATAGAAAGTGTTCCACCAATCCCACCAAGGCTATCGACGAGAAGAAAGAAAGAGGGGTGCGGTGGTCAGTACACCCATAATATCCATTTCCTTGGGAGGTGCGCGATTTACCCATAAATGCCTCATGGATTGTTGCCATGAACGACGGCAAAGAAAAAAAGTGTTCAAATGTAGAAGGACAATATGTATTTGGGTCCTGCTTGTCATCTCTAGTCATCATAAATCTATTTTGAATCTTTTCGCCATCTTTGAACAAGGGACAGAAAATTAAAGATGTGGCTCCCAAAGGCGGATTTTGTCAGCCTTCATTGTGAGTCTGATCTGGCTGGACTGCCCAACATTATGAATATCTAAGTACTGACAGAGTGTTCTCTATAGGTTAAGTGTCCCACTCTTGCGGCAGACTAGACCGCGCTGGAGACTATTTCGAATTGCCTAACATACCTTTACAGACACTTACATCACCCTATGCTCAATCCTTGCCTTTATCATCATCTACCCGTTGGGGAACCTTGAAGCGATAGACGCCTTCTTCTTCGGTGTCAGTGCGAACACTGAGTCCGGACTCAATACGTACGGAACGAAATCTCTTCTACTCGGCCAAAGAGAAACATGAAGACTGACTTGCAGACAGAGTCGATGTCAAGGCACTTGCCCTTTATCAACAACTCGTCATTTACTTCTTTCCCATAATCACGAACCTAGGTTTTATTAATATTGTTGTGGTCATTGTTAGACTATGGTACTTCGAGAAGCGCTTTAGATCGGTTCGAGACGAGGCTACTGCCAAAGAAGACTCTACTCTTTCGTCTCGCCCTCGATGGCTGTCAGCTCTTAAACATACTGGCAATCGCACCCATCATGATGGACCTGCAGATCTTGAAGATGTCCCTCGCACGCAGCCAGAGACATGGTTCGTTCGAAGAGAGCGGGATATGGCTGTTGGAGAGCGCAATAGCGTACAGATTTCGGCCTCTCAACACGATAACGATGATTCGAATCGGATAGTCTGGGCAGACAATGTGGGCAGCGCAAGACATCTGAAAAGTCTGCAATTAGCCGATGATCACGAGAAGCGTCAAGTGATGAGAGCAGAGCAGGACGACAATCACCACCTTGGCTGGACTCCCAACCCACATCAAGATCAGGAAGACAATATCTCCGACGATGGCGAATCTATTGACGAGAGACCGTCTACAAGTCGAACTCGCCGAGCAAGCAGGTTACCTGGTCGGACATTATCCAATGCATTTGTTTTTGGTCACAGTGCGAGACCCAGCCGAAGAGCTTCTCCATCCTCAAACATGTCCCGGAACACATCTCGACAGAATGTCGGGCTTGCCGCGTGGGGATCTCTGCCTCAACTCTCGCGTCAGGCGACGTTGGGCAGAAACTCATCATTTGGAAATTTGACCTGGGAAGACAAGGAAGTCCTTGGAGGAATCGAGTACCGTAGTTTGAGGTTGCTGTTGAAGATTGTTACAGGTAGGCATTTGACAACATGCTTATGCAAGTCGTGCGCGCTGACTGAAGGCCGGCAGGTTACTTCTTCGGTCTGCATATTTTTGGTGTACTGTGTCTGGCACCATGGATTGTGAATGCTCCTGCCAAGTATCAAGATTATCTTGCTGAACAAGGACAGGGACAAGTCTGGTGGTGAGTCGAATATCGAACATTCTGGGTATTGACGAAGACAGAACTGACCCATGTGCAGGGCATTCTACTCCTCCCAGACGATGATCAGTAACCTGGGTTTCACTCTCACCCCAGATTCCATGATCCACTTCCGAGACGCAACATGGCCGATGTTGGTCATGACTTTTCTGGCCTATGCCGGAAATACTTGTTATCCGATTCTGCTTCGCTGCGTCATCTGGGTCATGCACAAATGCACTCGCACCGACGGTTCTCTGCGACAGTCTTTGCAATATCTGCTAGACCACCCAAGACGATGCTACACCCTCCTCTTCCCAGGAAACGTTACATGGGTTCTATTCGGTATCTTATTCGTCTTGAATTTCGTCGACACTTTGTTGATCGTGACACTCGATCTCCATACTCAAGAAGTAACGTCGCTGAGTCTTGGACCTCGTATTCTGGCCGCGCTGTTTCAAGCTGCCAGTGCTCGTCATACGGGCACCGCAACCTTCAATCTTGCCAAAGTCAATCCGGCAGTGCAATTGAGCCTTTTGGTCATGATGTACGTTTCAGTTTTCCCCATCGCGCTCAGCGTTCGCGTGAGCAACACGTACGAAGAGCGTGCCCTCGGTAAATATGCCATAGACGATGAGCCCGAAGACTCACAAGCGCCGTCAAAATATCTCACCCATCATGTCCGTAACCAGCTCGGTTTCGACTTGTGGTACATCTTCTTGGGCACCTTTTGCATTTGCATAGCTGAGGCCGGACCGATAAAGGATACTAGTAACGTAGCCTTCAACGTATTTGCCGTCCTGTTTGAAGTGACGAGCGCTTACGGGAATGTTGGGTTGAGTTTGGGTACGAATGAGACATCGACCAGTCTAAGTGGTGACTATCATATCTTCAGCAAGCTTGTCATATGCGCAATGATGATTCGAGGACGCCACCGAGGGCTACCATATGCTCTTGACCATGCGGTTATGTTACCCAGCGACCACAACGAAGCTTTAGAATACTCGGACGGCAAGAGTATCAACGATGAGCGTGAGGATACAGGCAAGATCTTGACACGCGCTAAGACGGTATGAGTCTGTGGATGATGGTGGTACATGTACATGCTCGATCAAATTCAATTTCCTCACCAAAGGAGTTGAGCGACGGAACAGATAGCATTGGTGTTGCGGACGTCATCACGGCTCGATCCAATAATGTACATACCTTGTTGTTGTTCTTAATTATGTTGTTGTTGTTGTTGTTATTGTTGCTGCTGCTGCTGAAGGTGTTATCTCCATAATTTTGAACAGAAGACTGTCTATCGAGGAGCTGAAAGTCATAGATCGTGGCTATCCGTGCTATAGTATGACCAGCTGAACAAAATCATCGTGGCTTTTCTTTTTGCAGGAATTGTCACCTTTCTCAAAGAAATGAAAGTCCCATTAGCACAATGATGTCTCCTCCGGGAGATCAATTAAGTGCAGCAGAACGGATCGTGTAGGTAGGTAGTTCAGCAGGTGCTTTTTGCAACAACGCTTTGTACCAAGCACGTGCGTGCACGGTCATGGCTTCTACAGCATTTGATCTACACGTGATTCCGAGGAGACTGCGACTAATGAGAATAACACTTAGGCCGACTACTATGATATTCCGAGAAGAACCTTGAGGCCAAGCCGAAGGATATTGAGACATAAATTTCTAAATCTTGTCGATCGAAGAGACGTGGGAGAAGCCAAGGAAGAGACCAATACCAAGTTCCCATAACACTCGACTTCACATGGGAATATGCATTCAGGAAATTCATGGAGAAGGACGACCAAGCTTTTATTGAGCTCATGGATATCATAAGAAAGCGCGTTATAAAAAGAAGATGAGAGCTCAGATGCGCAGCTAGCGTAACCTTCGGTTCTCGAGCCTTTTTTAAACCTTCATCTCGCTGAGACCGTGCTTCCCTGTATGGTGGTTAGTGATTGATCTCAAACAAAAGCAGAGAATGTGGGAAAACAACATACAGGCGCAGATGTAGGGGGTGGTACCGTCCTCACGGTAGTTGAGGAGGAGAACCATGCCATCGGGATCCATGGACTCGCCGACAAAGAACTCCCAGTCCTTGAAGTTGGCAACGATCTTCTTGGCGAAGGTAGAAGCACCAGTCTCGAAGGTCTTGATCTCCTCGTCGCTGGCACCCTTCTCCTTCATGTTGTCCTTGACCTTCTTCATGAAACCCTTAAGGTGGCTGAGGTAGGACTTCTTGTCGAAAGAGGTCTCGTTGAGGCGGAAAGAGTGAACGACATCGATGACGGACTGGGTCTGGTCATCGGCACCCTCGTCACCACCATCCTCGGCAGAGGGGTTGGCACCGATATCTGCAGGAGAGAAAAAAAATAATCAGCCCCTGATGGAGCTATGGTTTCGTTATCAGAAAGTCAACATACCGATGTTGTCACCACCGATGGTGATTCTGGAGCAGTCGGCCTCGTAGATGACGCCGTCTGTGAGCTTGAGGTCGTACGAGTCGGAGAGAACCTCGTCGCCAGTGATGAAATCCTGTTGAGCTCGAGTCAGTCTATGAACTGGCCATGATGGAGGGGTCGAGTTGAAGGAAGAGCTGGGACGAGCGGGAGAGGGTGCTCGCAGCAGGACGCGGAGCTCAGGAAGGATCGCACCTTGAAAATGATCATTTTGGCGGTATTGTCTGAGATTTGACGGTATAGATGGGAGCAGGAAGGAGGGACAAGAAAAAGAGAAAGAGCGGTTGGACGAGGGTGGGGTGGGTGTTGCTTGGAGAAAATTGGCGTCTAGCCTTTCTCTACACGTCGCCCGATTGGGAAAGCGCCCGCACAGACCGCCCCACAGTGCCTGGCGCCTGCCGAAAATACTGCGAAATCAGATTGACCGAAAACTTCTACTCCTGCTCAGACTTTGCTTTCACTCGACCATTTCCCCATCGCCAATCCGTGAGGTATGTTGTCGCAATTGCTATCGCTGCTGTAAAGCAAACGAGTGCCCTTCAGGTAGCCCAGGCCGGCAAATCACTGCAGCAGCCCTTAGATGGAGCGCTGTGTGATACTGTCTCCCTGACACGCACGAGCTGAAGAACCCTTCCTACCCCGAAGGGCACTCTTTGTGCTCATGGCTCTTGAGGGCTAACATGTCGCCCGCCTACAGACACCTCCTACCGCAACACTTCAGCCGTTTGAGAATCTCGCCCGACAACCGCCAAAATGGTCAAGACTTCCGTCCTTAACGATGCGCTCAACGCCATGAACAACGCCGAGAAGAGCGGCAAGCGCCAGGTCATGATCCGTCCTTCCTCCAAGGTCATCGTCAAGTTCCTCTCTGTCATGCAGAAGCACGGTAAGTTTACAATGTAAACAAACACATTCTACATCCAAAATCAAGTAAAGAGGTGGATTGGCTGTATACATGTAGAGAAAACACAACATACCCGGGCTGATAACTAGGTAATGGTCTCAACTATTACCACGACCTTTGCCCTTTAAGTGTCCGGGAGATTATCATTTTTGCGAGGATCTTACACGGTTTCGGATATACTATGATGTTTGCTGTTTATATTCTCGCGACATACTGATCTCTTTTTTCTGCAGGCTACATTGGCGAGTTTGAGGAGGTCGACGACCACCGCAACGGCAAGATTGTTGTCCAGCTTAACGGCCGGTATGTTCAGACGCCATATGCTCTTCACTCTTTCAATCACCACTAACAATGTTACAGCCTCAACAAGACTGGTGTCATCTCTCCCCGCTACAACGTCCAGCTCCGTGATATGGAGAAGTGGGTTGTCAAGCTCCTTCCTTCTCGTCAATTCGGTTACATCGTCCTGACCACCTCTGCCGGTATCATGGACCACGAGGAGGCCCGCCGCAAGCACGTTGCCGGCAAGATCATCGGTTTCTTCTACTAGATTCTGCATGCATCTGACGGTCATGACAAACAAAAATCCAAAAGTTCTTTGAGCATTCGTCTCGTTCTAGATACCACTTTGCAAAACATGCCAAAATGAAAACCTGAGCAAAGGCGCTTGCTTCGATTTTTCGTCCACTTTGCTTCGTGACAATCTTCTCAACTGATGCCTTTATGTGCCTGTAATTATCGATCGGAACCATGGATTGTTTCAGAATGAATAGTTTGTAAATGTGTGGTGTGTCTGGATGGAAACAAATCTGTTGTTTGACTGCTGCAGGTTGCCTATGCAATCCACTCGCTCTTTCACCACATCTCTGGAGTCTGCTATCTCTCTTGCGTCTCCTCCGTTTGCTTGATCATTTGCCCTATTCCCACTCATCTATTCTCTGTCATATAAGATCCACTTCAGTTCCTCCTCTGATCGATTTCTTCTCACCTACTTTTAGACTTTCGCACGGTTACTCCAGACCAAAAGTGACGCCGCTGACGGCATTGCTTCAAACTCCGTCCTTCAATCTTCTCAGCACCCTTGTGGATAACACGACTCTACAAAAGTTATTCCCTTCGACAAGCATAGCAACCATGGTTCTCGAGACTATCTACGTTACCCGTCATGGAGTAAGTTCTGGAATTTCTTTCTCTCTTGGTTACCATGCGAGATGCGTCATTAATCTGGACCGGCCCATTGGGTTTGAGATTGCGCCGGCTGGAGAGTAAAGAACACACGAAAACACCAAAATTGTCATTCTTACATCTTGTCGTGATATCAAAAGCCCTGAGCATAGTCATGATAGACTCTCTTCAGTCCATTGCCCTTGGACCTTGTATCAAGAATTCACGCTCATACTCTTGACAGTTCCGCTCTAACTGGGTGGTTGACCCTCACACGGGAACCTACACCAGCAACCTCCCCACACCCACAGGTATCGCTTCGGATCCGGCGCTGGCAGCATATGGTGTAATCCAGTCCAAGGAACTCGCACAGCACATCTCAAAATTGGATCCACCAGTCGAGGCCATCTACAGTTCTCCCTTCTATCGCTGTTTGCAAACTCTGGCACCAACAGTCAGCACACTAAACGAGAAGCGCTCTGGGGACGACAAGTTGCAAGTTCACGTTGAGAACGGTCTCGGTGAATTCTACGGTCTTGCGCGCTTCGATCATCCATCTCCGGCTACTCTGGATGTCTTGCATGAGCACTTCCCTGGTGGTCTTGTCAAGGCGCACATTCCCGTCATCCGTCCCAGTGTCAATGGCGAGAGCTTAGAATCTCTTCACGACCGCATTGCTTACGCCTTGTACCATGTCATCCAAAAACTAGACTCGGACCCCAAGGGTCCAAAGACGCTTCTCATTTGCACTCACGCCGCCAGTATGATTTGTATCGGCCGTGCTCTGACTGGACGTATGCCTGAGGACCCCAGCGAGGAGGACTTCAAATGCTTCACCTGTGCGCTATCAAAGTTCAACCGCAGAAACATCCCCGAGCAACCGCCTGCGAAACAACATATCTGGACGCTGGATGAGCCCGAAAACATCCCCAACGTGGATTGGAAGGGCAAAGGCGTCAAGGGAGGATGGGACTGTGAGATCAACGGTGACTGCTCTTTCTTGGAGAAGGGCGAGGAACGTGGCTGGTACGAGCAATTTTCTTCTTCTCCATCTCCCTTTTCTTTTTCATCATTCTCTCCATCTCCTTTTGCTATCATACTCTCCTCTTACCCAAGTCTCCATGATGTCTTACCGTCGTCATGGTTTTCTGCTCTTGACTTTCGCTTTTCTTTTATCTGTCCCTTGATCAGCATATGGAGGAGGATACTATCCCAACCAGGAATTGGTGGCTTGAGCCCGGCCTGGAGCACTACAAGCCCAGGACTGCTGCGCACAACACCATCAACCCCATCCCTTGAGCTATAAGACCACCCATCGTGGCCAGATCTGCAAGACTCTTGGCTTTCAGCACACTTTCACCATCACACATTTTGGCATGCATTTGAAAGCATTAAGACCACTCTCTTGCGCCGTTCTTCTGCTTTAATCCAGCGAAAGACCACAAAAACACATAAAACGCACACAAAACCAACCACAAAAACTAAGACCTCATGCTTACGACTCTTTTCTACAACAAACAGGCGCTTTTCATCAGACGAATCGTTCCTCCGCGATCCGAACGCATACAACGACAAAATCAACGAAGGCGCAAAAGACGGCGAAGGCGTACTCAAGAACGGTTTCCGATTGTAATGTATTGCTTCGTCTCAGGAGGAAGAGAAAGGGAAGGAACTTTACAAGGGAGGCATATTCTCAGGCGTGGAGGGCAAAACATAGAAAAGGGAATGCATGTTTTTTACTTGCATAATCGGCGTATGCAGGCTTTGCATGGATGATATTCGAGGAGACACGATTATGCATGTTGTTGGTTACTTTAAGATAGTTGTTGCGTGGTGGATTTTTTCTTTTGCATTTGTTGAATTGGATCAAGTTGTTCTACCTCATGAGCAGCACAACAAGAGCGTTTTCTCTTGTCCAAGTTGTCTTGGACTCAGAGCAGATACCATCGTTGACTCTTTTCTCCTCATATGGTGTCCAATCAATCATCAAGTTCTTATCCCTTCGTATTATCATGGTGGTCCTCACTTGATCTTGTGATCCCGAAAAGTCTGGACATGATCGTCTTCATTCAACGATAGATCGTGCGTTATCTGGAGAACACATACACGGAACCTCACACACTCGTACATACATCTCAGTATATCATTCATAGCCAGCCATGATAATACACCCCAAGACTTAAAACATCTCTACTCCACAGCATCAGACTCAGGAGGTCCAACGTAGACTGTAACACGATTTCAGTCAGCACTAGACTCCAATAAACCATCACAAGAAAACGGAAGAAAGCAAAACTCACCTGTCCTTGCATAAGCAACATAAAACACTCCACTCAACGCCAAAAACCCCATAAACACCACACTGGCATAATTCATACTAACAATCGTTACCGGTAAAGCACCAGGCATACTGAATAACACCAATTCAAAGCCAATCCAAGCGACGGCAATGAGATTTACCGTCATCCCCACCGTGTTTCCTAGATTCCATCTCGCGGTATTCACTTCCTTCCTTCCATGCAGTAAAGAAAGGGTGATCGGGATGGCGTAACTGACGGCCAATGCGATGACGCCTACGCTCACAAAGGCAGTGAAAGCGCTCGAAGATCCCAAGTTGATGAGACCCAGGAGCAGTTGGATGACCGTCAGGAGGAAAAGTGCGTTGAGGGGCACTCCAAGCGAGGCGTTGATTTTTGCAAAAGTCGGGGCGAAGGGGAGGGCATTGTCTCTTGCTACCGCCCAAGTACATCTTGATGCCGCTGTCGTGATGGAAATACTGCAGAACAAGGTGATCAGAAGGACTAGGAAGGTTAGTCCCATGCCACCGCCTGGCGAACCCATGATCGTGTGTAGGATATAAGGTAATGCTTGAGCAGCGGGAGCCTCAACGATATCAGTGAGAGGAGGCAGTAAAGCGCAAATCGGGATGATGAAGAAAAGTCCAAAGGTGAAGCCGACGGGGACGCAAAGGGCAATGGCACGGGGTACGCGAATAGAGGGTTCTGCACACTCTTCAGCCATCGAGGAAATCATGCCCAAAGCTGAAAATGTGTATGCGGCGGGGAGTAAACCGATGAAGAAGGTGAAACCACCGTAACCGGCGAGAGACTTGTCGTAGTGGGCTAGAGCATCAGCGGCACTGTGTCGACCAACATCCGCTTTGACGGATAGAGCTATGCAGATGATTAAGATACTGATAGCTGTGAACGCGGCACAAGCAGTGTCGACCATGGGTAGAAAGCGGTTGCCGAATGAACAGATTGTGAGAGTGAAGAAACAGAGACCGTAGAATATTAGGAGGAGTTGCCAATCGCTCATTACGTAGGTAGGATGGAACATTCCTACTGCACCAGCGATCAGGGAGGCGAACCCGAAGTTTACGGAAAGGGTTATCGTCCAGTTGCCGATGAGCCATGTCCAGGCATTGATGAAGGAGAGAAGTGTCTTCGACTTTTTGGCGAGTTGGAATGTCCAGAAGTAGGGGCCAGCTGAGGTTGGGTATCTGGAGGCTAGTTCGGCAAGGGATAGAGCAATACATCTGGGTAATTGTCAATTGAAAGTTCTTGGTAAAGAGTTGGGGTGGGGACGACATACTCGTCCAAGATGCAGACTACGATCCATCCGATGAAGATTGATCTCTGGCCACCGCCATAGATGGCAGACATCAAAGGACTACCCTCACCATATGGAATTGCAGCAATGGCAAGAGATTGGAACAGTAATGTTAGCATGGATCTGTTCCTCGTCAACTCTGGCGTATATCCCAGAGCAGTGAGATCGTGTAACTCCGCCACGCTTCCGACTCTTGTTTCCTCATTCTCAGTGCCCGTGTATGATAGTTGTGGTTTGAGTTTCTCATTGACCGCCGTTGGCTGCGCATTGATCGAATCGGACGACATAATGTTTCCAGGCCTTGTCACAAGGCAATGGGTGTTATTCTTGGTCTTGATTGCTTGCTTGCTTGCTTATATGAATACACAGGGAGAAAAATGCGAAGTCAAGATGAGGTATGACAGACAGGGAATGGATGGGCGATACATACAAGGGGACCATCCTACAACATATATCTACACCCAACTGGTCTCCATGACTTGTGGTTGCATATGACCTTTCCAAGCGAATCAAAATTATGCTTACTATGATGGAGTAAGACCTTATCAGTGGTACCTGAAAAGGAGGGGAAACAGATGGGCAGAGATAAATCCTCTTCAGGTTTAGCTCTGGGGCGGGTGATGTTCGGGGGCATGATGTATACTCTTTTTGGACGAATCGTTCTCGAACGCGAGGGCCAGCTCTTTGAAGATGGCCGAGTTATCAGCCAAGTTGGTTTAACTTGATGCTTATCTCTTGCATTATTTCACCCTGATAGCGTCTCTGGGGATAGTGGGGTACATACATGGGGGCTGACATGTGCACTTGGTGTGCCAGTATCAGATATGGTCACAAGATAGGCTGTCCTATCCTCGTTGGTCCTACGGATTACCTGTATTGAGAGAGAATTAACGAGACACACGACTCGAACGTTGCCACTAGATCTCTAAAGTCTGCTTAGCGAATCGGACTAAGGAAGGCGCTTTACTTAAGGAAAGAGTGATAACTCATTCCTGTAGAAAATTGACAGACTACAACATCGGTCAGTCTAAGTTACATTGTCGTAAGAAGTCCGCTTAGAGCTGCGCGAACCGCAAAGCGTGCTAAAGAGGCTTTCGTTATGAGGTAACTCAGACTTGTGAACCCGAGCAGTCTCGCAAGGTTAGCATCGGCGGCATGACTGGTACTCAAGATCTGCCGTTGCCTCTTAGCGGATGGACAACTCTGAGTCGTTTCCTGGGTGACACGCATCTGAAGGTGCGAAAGGACAATCGAGTGCAATGTCAAATTCATCTCTAAAGACATACAAGCGGTTTATAAACCAGCGATCTGACACATGTCAACACATGAGTCGCCCCACATCACGTCGGATCAAAAATCACCAAGGACTCTAGGTACTCTCAACAACCACGACGGTCGTCAAATTGACCTATATGTATTCATAAGAACTAAGGTTGTTGTTGGGGGAGGGTCCATTGAGAGCTTGGCATGAACTACGATAGATTGAGGCCCTCAGTAGACCACTTCATAATGGCTTCGGTCCCTCTGAGTACGTGTAATTCACCTTGATGGCTTGTGTATACTCATGAGTCCCTAGTGAATTTTGACGGCCCCTGGAGCTCATACTGACGGGTTCTCACTTATTCGGCTACACCAACACCGCCGATACTCATCAGTGTCTTACTCAGGTTGTGGACAACAAAGAAGTCTCTTTCATTTGGCACGGCGGTGACATTTCGTACGTAGACAATTGGTACACTGGCCTCCTCGTGTGTCATCCTGTGATCCTAGCATTACCTGGACATTATGTTACAATGGTAGTGACTCTAGGCTGGCATAATTATCTAGGAAATTTCTTGACCAACCCATTCCTTCACTCAGCCTTTGACCCAAACCGCTCTCTGAAAAAACTTTCGAACGACGTAGTCTTGACATCAGGAAACAAGTGATTATGCACCTCGCCCTTCGGTCTCCTAAACTGACCCTTGCCCTGAGCTCCCTTGACCAAAAACCAAAAGTCGACCGGAAAAGCACTTTCCTTTAGCTCATCAGGCGCACTATCAGGATCCGCCACAATCCTATGCTGGTCATTCTCACTAACGACATCCAATTCCACCTTCTTACCCGTATAATTTTCCAACAACTCAGCAATCTCCTTCTGAGAAACCGTATCGCTGACGAAATCGAAATGCTTGTTTGCGGACCTTTCTGGTTCGCACAGAGTAGCCACCAAGTATCTCGCAAAATCATCAATGTGCGTGTAATCCGCTTTTTCGTCCGGAGATCCAATGACATGAAGTTCATACGTATCATTCTTTGGGTTCTTCTGCGTCCAAGGACACCATACAGGCTCTCGACCTTGGTTGTAGAAATCCCCGCAGCCGATCATGGTATATGTCATTTTGCCCGAATCGATGGCAGGGTGCAATAGAGCCTGACCGTTCAATCTGGTTTTTAGGTCCCACATGGGATGCACATAAGCCCAATCTGAATCCGGTTTTCGGTAAAAGTTGTGGAAACCGTATTCGCTTGGATAGAATCGCTTTACTCCTGCTTCTGCTGCGGCATCTTGGATTGTTGGTTGTGCTTCTAGTGCTTTCCCGTTCAGGGCGCTGACGATTGTGTCTATGCCTTTGAGCTCGTGTTTGAGATCAGATTGTGATGTGTTCAAGAGATCGGCTTTGCGGATGTCAAGGTCGCTGGCTCCTGGTATGGGTTCGAAGTCTTCTTTGGGTGGGATTACTGCGATTGGGTTGAAGGATTGTTTTTTGCAGTGTATTAATGCGGTAAGAATGCTGCGGCCTAATTGACCGCTTCCACCAAAGACAGCGATGTTTTTGAGTGACATGGCTTTCTTTCCTTCAAAGTTTTAACTTGGTCCAAATGTCGTTCTGAGTTGTGAAGAGATTATTGATACAGGATTGCAGGAAAGCATACCAATCGTGCTGAAGGTGACGTGCTACACTATATTGTACTTGTATGACGTGGTAATGAAGCAAGAGGAAGACGACGTGACTGAGGATTTTTGTTATATTGCTCTTATTCGACCTCCGAGCGTGTGGAAAGAGTGACTTACAGAACTTTCCGTGAGATACTGAGGATACTTTTGTCAAGCATCATGACAAAGATGTTCTTCAGTGCGCAATTACATACCAGCTAGGCAGAACCTGGGTTCGCAGGACAAGGTCTTCATTTGACCCGAAACAGAATGCAGCATAGTCTTCCGAGACATGCATATATCAAAACTCCAGCCTGCGTATGTTTTGGAAGCTCGAGATCTTTTGTATTGACATGTCTCAACAAGTCCCTGTCAGTCGGTCAGGTTTAATGATGTGCAGGTCATGAAAGTCGAGTGACCCTGTGGCTCGAAGCCTGTTTGAGCACAACCTGTTGGTGGATATTATATATATCAACCATGATTATGTCATCAATTTCCGCTGTGGCCGAGTGGTTAAGGCGTCAGACTTGAATTGATTCTCGCTCTTTAGCAAGAATCACGATATCTGATTCATTCGTGAGCACAGGTTCGAACCCTGTCGGCGGAGTTCATGTGTTACACTTTTGCACCATCGGCACCCTTTTGCGCCATCGTTATAAACAAGCACGTTGTTCTGATTCTTTTCTCTATGTCAAGTCGACGGAGAATGCGGTGGTGGGAGGTTCGATTTTCGCGGACGGAAAATTCGGGTGAAGCCAGCTCCCGCTGCTTCCCGCTTATGTCAAGCTTTCTTGCTTGGATACAGCCGATAACACCGGGGCATGCGATAGATAGACAATAGAACATCTTGACTTGGAAAATAGGTACCTTCGTGGCGTGGGTTGAGTAGCCGATACTTACCATGGAGCTTGGAAGTACAACTTGTATCTTATATGAAGGAAGCTCAGTTTGTTACGATTGGTTGTAGGCCGATGAACTCGAATATCATGCACGCAGCTCAGCTTCAAGGGCTTTTTGCTGCTGAAGGCAAGGAGTGCGGCTCTGACAGAGTACATGAATAGGAAGTTCGACAGATGACTGCAAGATGTTGCATGCTATGATTGGTGGACATCGACAGTTGTTCCTAAATCCTGCAGCGTTCAAGAAGCTTCAAGTCCAGCAAATCCCTTGCAGAAATAGAAGTACATCTTACAATCATGAATTGCTATGAAAGTACAGTCTTCATAGCGTTATTTTTTGTTGATTAGCTGTTCTTCGGTCGAGTGTAAACATGGTAAATGCTTATCAGAAGTTGATGTTCTTCACGTTGCAGGCACGTGTTCAGCATTGACCAAATCCACATCTCCAACGTTCTCCTCACCTCATCCCAAACATTCCCAACACAACCTCAACGCCATTCCAACACCCATAATCAACAAAAAGGCTAATAGACCAAAAAAACACCATCGAAGCCCTCGAGGTTCTTTCTAGAAACCATGCCACCACCACAAGCCTGGGCATCTCGCCAATTCGCCGACTGCGATTCCGAGGGAAAATCACGCGCTGTACAATGCAAATTCTGTGTGGACAAAAAAGTCGCCTACAACAGTACATCTCGCAAAGCGTCGCATCTAAAACAGTGTGTTGCGTTCAGTGAGCATGTGGTCAGATTGTTGGAACAAGAGAACGAATCTGGTTTCTTGAACAGGGAGTTGGAACAGATACCGAATGATGTATTGGATCATGTGACTGAACAGGCTGGTGTTAGGAGGGTAATAGCCAGTCAAAGTCAAGGACAGGCGCAAAGTCAGGCTCAAAATCTTGATAATGGTGTGAATGCACTATTTGGGGCTAGCAGTATCAGAGCTGGCCTCGCGCAGGCAGGTCTTGGTGAGGGCATTGAGAGAAATGGTCCGACAAGGACGGAGACACCGAGAGCAAGTACGAATACATTGACACCGACCGTGGGACCAAGGGGTAGTGCATACAACAGGTCGATTGTGGATAGAGCATTCGCAAACGCCGCACATGATCCGGGAGTCACGCCTTCGTCTTTTCAGACTTCTTCGCATCCAGGTATGGCTGATGCATTGCGTTTGCTGGATCGAGAGACGAGACTACGTATTGCAAGGGAGTTGCTGGAAGAGGCTTATGAGGATGTGAAGAGGGCCGTGGACAACTATATTGAGAAACAGCATTATCTTAGCGCGATTGTCGACGATGCAGACCTGCCTGCCATTGATCAGGCTGGTCTTCCTCACTAACGCCGAGGACTTCAGCAAAATTTTGCTGTGTTGTGCTGCCGAAATTAAGCAAAAAGGAAAGTTGGACCAACTGTGAACATCAGTGTCAGCAACATGAAAGCATCATGGTCCTTTCGGAGATGCTCGCAGAAAGCCAAGAACGTCAATTGAAACTTCAAATAATACTTGTACGACCTTGCGGTCGATCTGTGATAGGCACGGGGATTTGCAAGAATAGCTCTGGAATCAGAATTTCACATGTCAGTCACGACATACGCGGCTCTTCGCCTTTATTGAGACCTGTTAATTTCATGTCGTCCGCTGAGAAGTTGTCCAGTTGAAAATTGTCCACTCGGGTGTTGTTGTGCAGGCGCTGCTCAATCTAAATGCCGTCCAGTCGATTACAAGTATGATTATCCCGTATGCATTGCACAAGAGGTCTATCGTACCGGAGATGACTCTACAGTTGCGGAAAGACGGCAGAAAAGCGTAATTTACCAAAGTGCAGAGCAGAGCCTCTTAAGATCATGACTCTTGAAGCAATGCTTCAACCACTCACGAAGGGTGGTTTAGATCAACCTTTAGAGAGTAAATCGATCGATCTCCACGGACAGTCGGGAGTTTCAAAATCAAAAAAAGGTAAAATCGTTGCCAAGGACATAAACATGGGGGGTTAAGAGGGGCGCTTCAAGCCGCATGTGGCTTGACACAAGTGAACGAACCGAGAGGTGTCTTGTGTCTTATTGGACAAGCAGGGATTTCGAGAAGCCCATGCATCGTTTGGCATAGAGCAGGGGTTATAAGTGGCGACGGAAGAAGGAGGAACATCAGCACGGTTTGGAAATGAGTATCTTCTGAAAAGCATGGTAAAGAAGACAGTATTGTTGAAATAAGGCTGCAACAACGCGAAGTGAGATGAGGCTGGTGCAAGCCAGACATGCGGAGCGGGATCGAGCTGGAGGTGATCAGCGTAGACATGTTGCAGAGATCAAGCTTGTGATCGAGATGTGTGGTTGGTCATGAGAAGAAGAGGAGAAGGGAGATGATAGGACAGCAATAAAAGAAGCACAAAGATAGCAGCAGTCATTCGTGCATGCAAAACACATCAAAGCGCGACCACAACCATGCGGCAACTTTTCCAGTTGCAAGTAGTGCAAGAGCGAGTTTCTGAGTGCTGGATAAGTGCCCTATGACGCAGGAGCTCTTGAGACCTGACTCGACATATGAATAGCATTATGACATGAGAAAGTCCACGATCAATGCAAAGTCGACAATGACCATACGCATGATAATACAATGGGCATGTACAACCCTCGTCAGATGACAAAGCCCTGTTACAAGTTTAGATAGATTGAATCGAAACAAGAAAAATCATAGGCAGAGGAGGGAAAAAAAGCAGGGATGGAAAAGGACGCAGCGAGCGACTTGGGATTCGTCATGGCGATTTTTCTGGATTTCGGTGGTGGCTTGACGCGCCACACACGGAGTGGAACGAAGACAAGCCGTCGGTCGGGCAGTAGAAGTTCACGAGTGTCTACTCGTGCCGACACGGAGCTTTCCTCTTGAACTCATATTATATCGACCTTTGACGGAGAGTGCTGCTGTTCTAGTGTTCATCACGCATCAAGAAGGAAGAGCCCAGCACGAATTCTGTCGTTCCTTCTCTTCTGTCTGTCAGAGTGCGCGTGTCGACCGATGATCTGATTCCCTGACGACTGGCTCTAGCCCACATCCGCCCTCCACCTTCCACATCCCACATCCCACATCCCACCTTCCACCTTCTACAGCCACACATCCACTTTGACGCAACCAAAAAAGTACCACGACCAACCTCTACTGCACTTTGGCTGCAGCACACACATTCTCCCTCTCGCAATGGCTTCGACACCGTCAGAAGACTCGGACAGTCCGCTACCTTCGCCCTCTTCGGTGACGTCCCCTCCAGAGTCGCCTGACATTTCGTCTCCTCCTCCTCCACAAATGTCTCCCCGTTCTGTCTCAACGACGGCCGCACCCCAGGCCGCCAACATGTCTCCCTCGTCGACCCATCTGGGTAATGTCAATGCCGCCCGGAGACCCGCCCCTACCGCCAGCTCAATAGGGCGTGGAGGTGCTATGAACCCCGACCTCGCTGCCCGATTGAAAGCTTTTCACATGTCTAGACACGGTGCTCCTCCCCCAGGAAGAGGTGCTCCGCCCACGGCACCTGGTGCTCAGACACCCGGCGCACAAGGTTCCAATCCACAAAGTGCCGCACCTTCGGGTCCTCCAACGCCTGGCGCTGGTGGTGTCTCTGTTGGTGGCATTCCCGCCAACTTCCGCATGCCTCCCGGCATGGGCCGTCCGTCCGCTCCTCACTTTGCCTCGTCCCCTAACATTGGCAGCAAAGGTCCGTCGCTCGCAGAAAAGCGTGGCATGAAGATGCCCGGTGGTCTGCCCGGTGCAAGCCCTGCACCGGGTGCACCAGGTGCTCCTGCTGGCAGACGACCCAAGCCTAACATGACTTTGTCAAGCATGGCTGGGGCACCCGAGAATGGCGACTCTGCACCACCCAAACAAGAGTCAGCCATGGACCGATACGCAGAATACATTGACAAGGAGACGGGAAGTCTAAAGTTCCAGGGAAAGGCCATTCTCAACAGCAAAGGAGTCCAATTCTCTTCAGGTCAATCATTCCAGATTTCGCTGGACGAAGTCGACACGTTGGATGAGTTGGGCAAGGGAAACTACGGTACTGTGTACAAGGTGCGTCATTCTCGACCACAAATGCGTCGCCCTGGTCAAGGCTTGGCCGGAAACAAGGCTGGTCCTGGTGAGCAGCGAGACGAGGTCAGCGGACCCCCACGGGGCAACACAACAGGCATTGTCATGGCAATGAAGGAGATGCGTCTCGAACTCGAGGACTCAAAATTCGCAACCATCATCATGGAGCTTGACGTCTTGCACCGCTGCGCTTCCCCCTTCATCGTCGACTTTTATGGTGCCTTTTTCCAAGAGGGTGCCGTGTACATCTGCATGGAGTTCATGGACGGTGGTTCAATGGACAAGCTCTACGGCGATGGTGTGCCTGAAGGTGTCTTGCGCAAGGTCACTCTAGCCACAACCCGCGGATTGAAGTCGCTCAAGGATGAACACAACATCATCCATCGCGATGTCAAGCCCACCAATATCCTTGTCAACTCTGCCGGAGCTGTCAAGATTTGCGACTTTGGTGTCAGTGGAAACTTGGTTGCTTCAATTGCCAAGACCAACATTGGATGCCAGTCTTACATGGCTCCCGAGCGTATCAGCTCAGGTGGTGTTGCCCAAGCTGGCGCAAACCCTGGAGGCGGCACCTACAGTGTGCAGAGTGATATCTGGAGTCTGGGTCTGACCATCATAGAATGTGCTATGGGAAGATACCCTTACCCACCAGAGACCTACGACAACATTTTCAGTCAACTCAGCGTAAGTCGCTTGTTCAACTTTACGTGTGTCAATCCCTTTCTAACACTCAACCTTCTAGGCCATTGTTGATGGTGTACCACCGGATCTTCCTGCCGACGAATTCAGCGAAGCCGCCCGCAATTTTGTCGCCGGTTGTTTGAACAAGATCCCAAAGCTCCGTCCCACCTACGCCATGCTACTTCAACACGCCTGGCTCGCCCCTCTCATCAAACCCGACACCATCTCCGAAGAAGACGAGGAAGAAGCCGAGGCTTCCTCCGGCGAAGGTCTTGCAGCAAGTGATGCCGCAGTTGACGCCGCTTCGAAGGAGTCACAATTCGGCGACACAGAAAGATGGGTTGACAGAGAGGTCGGAGAATGGGTACGGGGTCAGATTGAAAAGAAGAGAAAGGGAACACTCGGCAAGAAGGCAAAACCCGCATTGCACGCTGCACCACTGGACGCCGCGTCGAGCACATCGAGCAACAAGGGTGCCGTAGCGGTGTAATGCAATGCAATGCAAAGACCCGAAAGAAAGAACCGGGAAAGCGAGAGAAACGAAAGAACGAGACACATCAGCAAGTACATGTACATGTTTTTTTTTTCTTCATCTTCTAAAACATCATTTTTGTGCGAAGGAGAGACGAAGTTTTGTTCTCTCTCCCTCTCACCTCGGGGGAGATATAGAGAGACGGAAAGGAACGGGGAGGAGGACAAGAAACGGAATTCATATATTTTCTTTCCTAAGATGACAAGTCATGAATATCTCATGGCTCCTTTATGAAAAGAAAACACCACAAAATCCAAAGCAAAAAAAAACAAAACTCTTTTTTTGATACTCTTTCTGGTCTTTACTTCTGTTGTCGGTGATGTCGTACTCGTGGATATGTCCAAATATGGACATTACAAGACGAAGAATGTAAGCGTGTATAGTCATTGACTGGAACAGAGCTATATGTACTAAGAAAAAAGCTATTTGATCATACCCGATAAGAGATGGAAGCATATAAAGGGGTATCTTATGAGAAGCGAACAGCGAATAGCGAACACGCCATGAAAAGCTGCTGTGGAAGAACAGAGCAAAAGAACAGGAACACCAACGGTAACAGCACAAACCCCTCGACAACCATCATTCAAACTCACAACCCCCCAAACACACCTCACGCTCCAACTCACCAATTCCCCCGCTCTTCTCCCTTAACCCTCGCTATTCACACCCTTGCAAAACTCTAGCGACTTCCCTACTACTCACCATCTCCCCACCACTTGTATCCCTAATCAACCGATACAGAGAATCCTGCGAAATGCAATGTTTCCCCTCTTCCTTGATTTTCTGTACCTCTTCGTTATCATGCTCGATGCCAACGAGAACGTAGGAAGTTTCTTCGCTGTATGATTCGTGGACTGTGCCGCCGAAGAATTCGATCATGGAAGTGATTTGGGAGGGTGTCCAGTGGTGGAATATGCCGATGAGATGGAAAGAGAGGGAAGAGAGACTGTTGGCGTTGCCGAAAGGGGCGGCGCGGATGTCATTGCTAGTGATACCTGCGTAGTCGTCTTCGTTGTAGTTGGAGATGGGTTCTTGTTTGGGTTCATGCTTCGATTCGCGCTTGGGTGCACGTTTGGGCTTTGGTATGGCTTGTGGAGAGGAGACGTCGTTGTCTGGTTTGATCTGTGGAGAGGCTGCGTCGTGGTCTGGTTTGATATGTACAGAAGAAGCACCGTGGTCTGCAGATTGTGACGGATTGCGTTCTGACAAGGGTGCGGGAGATAGCGAAGACTTGCGTTCTCTTTTGACGACTGTTGGGAAGAAAGGCGATGGTGCTTTGCGCTTTCTGGTGCTTGTGCGGGTTGGCACAATCGATGTCACTGGCTCCTGAACGGCATCGTCGGAGTGAAGGTCCTCTGCTTCATCACCAACCTCTTCCTCTTCTTCGTCCCATGTGTCCTTGGATTTTGCCTTCTTCTTGGGCGCAGCTTTCTTGATTTGAGCAGTAGCTTTGGGCTTGGTGTAAGAGACGGTGCCTCCGAGAATGGGTTGCGCGACAACTTCGACAGAGATGGATTTGCCGTTGTTTAGGTCCGCTTGCTGGTAGAAGAGATTGGATGGTTTATCGCTGTCCTGGTTTCCCTTGACCTGATCTTCGCCAACGTGGTTGAAGACGCAGATGCCTTCAAAGAGGCTTTCGGCAAATTCGTTGGCTTGGTCGGGTGAGGCGTGGGCTTGATGGATCTTGAGCTTGCCGACTCTGTCGTCAACCGAGAAGTCGCATTGGTTGATCAGATAGACATTGTGTTCCTTGGCGACTGTGGTGCCCTTTTTCTTGGGTGGCATGATGGAACGCGTGCGATACGTGTGTAGAACGGGAGATGTGAAGGCTATGGTGGTATACTTGAGGGACGGGTGGAGGATCTACGAGGAAGAGAGTTTACCAAGATAGATTACCTTTGGAGACGCGAGAATATCAAGTAGTGACGGGGGGATAGGCAGATGTCAGTCAAGGCGATGGAAGGCATGGGACGCGACTGGAGGCAGCAAACCAGTCACTACCTGTGAAAGTACAAACATTACACAAGGTAGGTAGGTACACAACTCTGCCTCGTGGTTTACCTTCTTTTCGAGGCAGTCAGCCACTTACATTGGACAAGAAGAGGACACACGAGAACCAGCTCGAGAAATTTCTAGACATGCACTGCATATACCAGAGAAGCACACAGTCTCCCAGATATGCCATGGACGATAGATGGATCGACCCTGCTTCCTGCATTTTCATGATACATTCATTCGTTCCCTTTGCACTACCTGTACAGAAATGTCGATCAGCTCACGGGAGAAGACATCAGGTCAGACAACCGATTGAGGTCTAGACTGTAGAAACACGAAGTCAATGCATGTTGCCATATCTCAGAATGCAGTTTGGCGGCAGTGTTGACGAAGAAATGAAGATGTAGACGACATCGTCATGCAAGAACGAGTCAAGAGCTCACAACGGACTTTGCGGAGATAATAAAACAAGCCCGAGATACAGATGCATCTGGAGAAAAATTCCAGCAATGTGCTTTCACAACTCAACCCAACCGAGTTCAACAAGAATGTCTGACGAACAACCTCGCAAGAAGGTCCGCCTTACAGGCCCAGAGAGCACAGAGACTGCCGCAATTTCAACACCACAGGATGACGCCGTGACAACACAATTGGAGCAAGAAAAGAATGCAGGAATCACTGTTTTCGCTTCGCAATCATCAGGCTTTGGGGGCATAGTCAAGAAGCGCTATACTGATTTCCTGGTCAACGAAATCTCACCTTCCGGAACCGTCTTCCACTTGGACGAGCTGACCGGACCCGCTGTCAAGGCTGTCAAGACCAAGGAGGCCGAAGTCTCAGCAGAGGAACCAAACAAGGACAAGGAACCACAAGCAGAGGCTGCCTCTATCGCACCGAAGGAGAAGAAGAAGGTCGACGCAGATGCCGAAGCTGATGAGCGCAGAGACGCTGCGATTGCAGCTGTAAGACTTAGATACTTCTGATTGTTAAAAATCTGCTGACAGCTCTAGATCGCGCCAGCAGATATGGACACACTCAAGACCATCTTTGGAGAGAAGACCACCTCGGAACTCTGCACCTTGTACGGCAAAGCAATGGCACGTCCTGACCGCAAAGCAAGAGAATACGGCAACATGCAGTCATCCATCATTGAGGACAAGCAGATGCGTACCGATGCCCATATCGCCGTTCGACGCATTTTCAATGGTCGCATTGACACCATGACCAACGACGACAACAGCATCGCCATCAAAGTCTCCGCAGCGCCTCAGAAACAGCCCAACGCCCGCGCTCTACCAGGTTCCAAGGGAAAGAACAAGCGTCCACAAGGCAAGGTTGGCTGGGACGAGCTTGGAGGAGAACATTTGCATTTCACCTTGTACAAGGAGAACAAGGATACCATGGAGGTGCTATACTTCATTGCAAGCACTTTGAAGATGCACGTCAAAAACTTCCAATTTGCTGGAACAAAGGATCGTAGAGGTGTTACTGTTCAGCGTGTTAGTGCATACCGCATCGCTGCCGATCGCCTGCAAGCCCTGAATCCCAGTTTAAAGCAAGCAAGGATGGGAGGTTTCAAGTACAACTCACAAGGTCTTGAGCTTGGTGATCTCTACGGCAACGAGTTCGTCATTACCCTGCGTGACTGTACTTTCCCTAACCAACAGGGCGATGCTGCAGCTCAACTCGAGGCCGCAAAGAAGATTGTCGGTGATGCCGTCGCAAACTTCAACCTCCGCGGTTTCATCAACTACTACGGTCTACAGCGATTCGGCTCTTTCGCCATCTCGACGGATGATATCGGCAAGAAGATGCTGCGTGGCGACCTTGAAGGTGCTGTCAACGACGTCCTCAACTACTCCCCCGAGGCTCTCGCTGCAGCCGAGAATCCCGATCCATCTGTCAAAATCTCCTCTGACGATATCGCTCGTGCCGAAGCTTTGCATATCTGGAAGACAACAGGCAAGATTGGTCCAGCATTGGAGAAGCTTCCCCGCCGCTTCCAAGCCGAGAATGCCATCATAAGACATTTGGGCTGGACCGATCGCAAAACTGGTGAACAAAAGCATCTCAGAGATTGGCAGGGAGCACTACAGGTCATCCCCCGCAATCTCCGCCTCATGTACGTCCACGCATACCAATCTCTGGTATGGAACATGGCTGCTGGTCATCGCTATCAACTCCACGGCCACAACGTTGTAGCCGGCGATCTTGTGCTTGTTCATGAGCACGCCAGCAACGAAGTCAAGGAAGAGGAGGAGACAATCGATGATGCAGGCGAGATTATTGTCCGGCCCGCAGCCGACGACAGCGCAACAGCTTTGGACGACAAGTTTGAGCGTGCTCGTCCTCTCACACCTGAGGAAGTAGCAAGTGGAAGATTCACCATCTTTGATCTTGTACTTCCCCTGCCCGGCTTTGACGTCTTGTACCCCGACAACAAAGTAGGTGCCTTCTACACCGAGTTCATGGGCTCCGAGCGCGGAGGTAAACTCAATCCTCGCGACATGCGCAGAAAATGGAGAGATATTTCATTGTCAGGCGGATACCGTAAAATCATGGCACGTCCTCAAGGTCTGGCTTGGGAAGTCAAGACCTACCTTCGTGATGAGGACCAGCTCGTACAAACTGATCTGGACAAGCTGATTGCCAAGGCCAAGGCAGAGGGTAATGCAGAGGCACTTGGTGGTGCCGAAGCTCTTCTTGGTTCTGACAAAAAGCTCGACGAGGAGAAGGAGGATGTTCCTATGCAAGATGACGAAAAGGAGAAGCTGGCTGTAGTCATCAAGATGCAACTGGGTAGTAGTCAGTATGCTACCATGGCTCTGCGTGAGTTGACAAAGGGTGGAGCTGTCGCTTTCAAGCCTGATTTCCAGGGCCCCAGATGAACAAGGTAGATAGCAATCCAAAATGCGTCAATTTGCTTGTTGTCGTTGTATATGCCTATGCGGATACACCTTGCTAGATTCACTCTTCAGGGCAACCTAAATGTGAATCTCTTTGAATTATTGAGCATATTCCTTGAGAAATTGCCAAAAGTTCAGTGGTTGGTTGCTTGTTGGCATGTCTTACCCTTCATCGGTGTTGCCTACCCGTGTTATTATGCGACTCGACTTGGTCAATGTATTTCATAATTCGTCAAGCATCTCACAAAGTTGTGGAAAAAAGAACCTGTGGTACGTAACACAATGAGTGCCATCATCTTACATACAGATGTAATGACCTTCGTCTGCTCTAGAACCTGCTTATCGTTTTTCGGTTTGATGACGCTGGTCCAAAAGTGTCTGTGCACGCGAATAGTTCATTGCACGTGGGCTGGCTGCTCCTTTCAGCGGAATCTTGTTTGAGGCTCTGAAAACTAACGCGTGATAGCAGAGAAACAGAATATTTGAGTCGTGTCCTCTGACCTTCACCTCAGTCCAAGTCTTGATATTCTAGCAATCGACTCCACTCTCACAGCACTTTTCTATTACTAGAACAGCTGCCGAAAAAGCTTGATCAATCATCATCAGTTGACTGACGGTTCTCAACCTGGAGGGCCCTCGTTTGTGAACCCTAGGAGCCTTTTTCTACGATCAGGACCGCAACCATATCCTACCACTTTGTGAACGACCGCTTCATCAACCATCATGTCCCATCGCGACTCTCCCAAGTTACAAGGCATTCTGAAGAATGACGATCAGCCGCCGGTGTCACCATCCTCTTTACTTGGGGTTAGACCGCCCATGTCACCAAGAGAGAACTCTAAGAGTACGTACACTGACCATGTTTCTCATACATTATTATGTTATGAGAAAAGATCCCAACATGTCCTTGCAGACTATGAACCATCCAGTACAGTATGCTCATTCTCTATCAGCGGTATCCATCTCTAACAAAGCTGAACACATCTCCCCCATGATGCTTGGAGAGGAAAAGGATGTCGATGAGTATAGTCTAGATCGCATTCCCAGTGGTCCACGCCATCATAGAATCAAGGGACCGAGCTCCAAGCGACTTTCGGGCAGACGTAAGCAGAACTTGTCGATAACCTCGCTGGCCTCTCTCGGTGAAACTCCGGATGGTGGTGAAGATACTGAAGAGCATCATATGTCCAAAGTTTTTGCGTGGCTTAGAAGAGAGAAAGAAAAGCGAGCTGCAAGAAGGGCGCGCAAAGCTGCAAATGGGTCATCTCAGCAAAGCCAGCCGCAAGACAGCTCCGAGCCTGCTGGCGAGGCAGCTGGTCGTTCCTCTTCAGAGTTCCCTGATCTCGAGGAGCTCGAACAGATTCTTCAGCAGAGCCTGCAGATAGGAAAGCCGCGTAGAGGTTCCGTCTTGCAAAACCAACCCCGTAAACGACCATCGGTTAAGAATTTGCACAGGGCATCTTCTAATTTCGGTGCCTCTTCTGACACCGAGTATCATGATGGCGATGCCATGGTGCCTTCAGCAGATGCATGGCTTGACAACACCAAAACTTTGGCTGGTGTCAGTACTCTTGACTTGACCCAGACACTGACCAATAATCGCCAAGCTTGGAATACGTTCAAGTATGAGATTGTACGCCTCACCCACACCCTTCGTCTCAAGGGATGGCGCCGAGTACCCATGGATTCAAGTCATGAAATTACTGTCCAACGTCTTAGTGGTGCTCTCACCAATGCTGTCTACGTCGTATCACCTCCCGAGCAAATCCCTCAACGAACCGATGCCCAAGGCAATCCAGTCACCCAGAGCGCCCCCTCCAAGTTGCTTCTCCGTATCTATGGTCCTCAAGTAGACCATCTTATTGATCGTGAATCAGAGCTGCAGATCCTTCGTCGTCTGGGTCGTAAGAAGATAGGACCTCGTATGTTGGGTACTTTTAACAATGGTCGTTTTGAGGAATACTTCAACGCCAAGGCTCTGTCACCCAACGATCTGCGTGATTCTACCACGAGCAAGCAGATTGCGAAAAGAATGCGTGAATTGCATGACGGCATAGAATTACTGGAACGCGAGCGCGATGATGGTGCCTTTGTCTGGCGCAACTGGGACAAATGGGTGCAACGTGTCGAGAATGTCGTTTCTTGGCTTGATGGCGAGATCGTGAGGCAGCGCGATTCTGAGACTGCAGCAGATGCCGGTAGCTGGCAAACTCGTGGCTTTGTTTGCGGTACCGAATGGTACAAGTTCAAGGAGACTGTACAAAAGTATCGTCAATGGCTCGAGGGACGTTATGCGCCAGGCAAACTCCGTGAGAAATATGTCTTTGCACACAACGACGTGAGTGTCTTGGTCTACTAGTCTCACGCGCATTACTGATAGCCTACAGACTCAATATGGAAACATTCTCCGCAAGGAGCCACCTGGTTCATCGCCTCTGCTCCTTCCTGCGAACAGCCATAAGCAGCTAGTCGTCATCGATTTCGAATATGCGAGTGCCAATACCCCCGGTCTCGAGTTTGCAAACCACTTCACTGAATGGTGCTACGACTACACTGGTGACGGAGGCCCATCCTGGCGCTGTAACACCGGTCTATACCCCAATCCCGAGGAGCAAGATCGCTTCGTGCGCGCATATGTCCGCCACAGACCTGACATCAACATCACCACCCCTCAGATGAAACCGGTCGACAGTGACAAACCAAAGCGCCCTGCCGGTCCCACCAGCAGTCTTTCCAACTTTACACTCGACGCTCGTATACCACCCGAATCTGCTGCCGCTAGAAGCCAGGCAGAAATCGAATACCAAGCACAGGAAGACAAGCGCGTCAGAGCCCTACTCGAGGAAACCCACATCTGGCGTCTGGCAAACTCGGCCCAGTGGGTTGCTTGGGGCATCGTGCAAGCCAAAGTCCTGGGTATGCCTGACTTTGGTTCCGAATCCATTGAAAACCCTCCCATCTCCGAAAGTCCCGAACATATGACTCCGAGTGAATTGCAGTCCGATCCTCTGAGCGCCGAGTCCCAGGCCATCAAAGAAGACATTGATGCCAAGAGACCTGATCCCCTCGAAGAAGACGACAAACAGGCCGAGGAGGAGTTTGATTATCTGAGATATGCCAGAGATCGCGCCATGTTCTTCTGGGGCGATGCTCTGAGCTTGGGCATCGTCAAGGCCGAGGAATTGCCCGAGGATGTGAGGGAGAATGTCAAGATTGTCGATTTTTGAGTCTTTGTTATTCTGTCTCTTGAGGACTAAGTGGAACATTCTGTGATTGTGGGAGCTAGCTCTCAGCGTCGATGCTTGAGAGTCGTACCTTTGGCTTCAATACAATGGCCTTCACTTCAGGAGTTGCATGAGTGGGAAGAGATGGGAGGCTATTCATACGTGGTATGCTGAACAGTCATTACTTGGCCGTCAAGAGATACCGTGGCATTAATAAAGAAAAAAGAAGAAAATCACAGCAAGGAAAGAAGAAAAAAAAAGTATAAAAAAATAGAAAGAGGATAGCAAAGATAATATCCAGGAAACAAAACATCATAAAGACATTTAGCAAACCCATGATATCCCAGCAAGTATGGTCCTCCTCAACGATGCAGAGCTCGTGGTCTGTTCAAAATCCCGTGATCTTCCCTCCAACTCCCTCAACTCCACTTTCCCACCCCTGTACACCCTCAAATCATTCGCACGCACAGCCAAAAGACCACTCCTCAAGTCCCCTCTCTCTGCTTGTGAAATCTCAAATCCAACACGACAGCAGTATCAGAGTTCAAAAACCTCTCTTGGAAGAATGTCTCCAAATCTCTCTCCTCCCCGACCATTCTTCCCATCTCAAGACTCGTTCTCGCCATGGCAGCTGAGATTATCGATTTTGTTGCTGTTACTGCCTTTTGTGCTTGTTCTGACAGATAGATGTTCAAGTCTTGGGAATGCGAAGCAGAGAGTGGGGGATGACTGTTAGAGAATCTGGCATGCAGCTGAGTTGATGTTTTGAATTGCATGGCATTTGGTTTTGATGGGGAAGTTGATGTGGTGGTGCGAAGGAGTTGGCAGATTGGACAAACGTGTATGCAATCAAGATCCGTGGTGCGGAGATGAGAACCGTGGATTATGGATACGGGGGAAGTGGGAGGGAAAAGAGGTACGCAGTTTCGACCGCAGTGTTCGGGCTCAAGAGTCATGATTTTATGGGTGCAGGTTAAGATGTGGAGGAGACTGTTTGGTGTACATGGAACCATGGTAGCGTTGATGATATTGCTTGAAGTACTGTTCGTGATGGGCTCGCGGCTGGATTGGCCGGACTGAGGGCTACGGTGATCTTGCGCACATGATTGAGGTGAGGTTGGAGACGAGGCGAGGAAAAGATTAGAGCATGAGGAGAGAGCATCGGAACTGAAGTTGGCATGTGGACATGGTGATGGTGATGGTGATTGTGATGGTGATGAGAGATTGATCAAAGCATCTTCAGCTGCAAGGAGAGATACAACCGAGTCGTGGATCTGATCATTCTCGTCTTTGACTGAAGACGAGGATGAAGAAGTACTTGACATGCTCAACAGTGAAAGTGAGTCTCGAGGATTATTCTCAAAAGTAGAGTCGCATTCACTCTCAGCGTCAACTCCTCCTCCAGATGAACGGGCGTACCTCCAGCTCGACCTCGCTGTGATGGGAAGTCTTTCACTTGAGAGTCGGACGGTGTATGCATGCTGTATCTCCTGCTCCAAGGTCTGCTTGTCATCAAGAATCTGACCTCTATTAACGTGAGCAAGAGAATCTTGCCTCGATAGAGGAGAAAGCAAGTTCTGCTCAGCACCAAGCAACTTAACCTTTATACCCTCATTACTGCCATGGATAGCAGGACTAGAGAAGGTCATCTCCGAACTGCTGTAAGCGTGTATGGCTAGAGGTGGTCGTACATGATAAGATTTACTCTGTTCATCTCTGAGCCCTGGTGAGGAGATCGAACGGGTAGTCGTGTCATCGTTGTGCACGACCTCAATTTTGGGGTCCTTCTTGAGATGAGCCATAAATATTGGCTTTCTGGTTGCAGATGCCATGTTTTCGCGGTTGACGGACATCTGAGGAGGAATGAAAGAATTTCTGGTGGGAATGGTTCTTGGGGCTTTGATCTCGGATCTCTTGGGTACACCGGTATGTTCAGATCTCGACACAGGAGTTGAAGAGGGTGTAACAGAACTACTACGTCCATTGGCTTTGGAACCCGGTACCTTGGTATCGGTCACGGCCTGCGACCTCTTCGGCGTACTAATAATCCTTTCTCTGGTCGCAAGACCAGGGATTGGAGACGGAGTGGTGGAAGTGCTATGACCTTTGACCTTGGACTCTCTAGCCTCCACTTCCGCCATTGTGCTACGACGTCTAGGAACCACAGATCTACCTGTAGCGCCAGAATCTGCTTGTGGGGGAGATAGGCAATAAGGAGATTCCCGGACAGGACCTGGAGGCATCCATTTTGGCTTTGAGGCTGAGTTCTGAGTCGGGGTTGGTATACGTGAAGTTCTTAAAGTCGGAGTTACGTAAGATTGGGGAGAATTGTTGGCCATGTTTGTGGTGTTTGTGCTATTGTTCTTGGATTGCTTGGAAGGCATTTGATGGTGGTTTTCCATTCGGAAAGGTAGTCGAGAGTGACGCGTTTATATATGGTGACCATCTGATAAAGGATTGAGACAGCCAAGTTGCAAGATGCGGGAGTGAGACACCATATGCTGTACATAATTCCTAGACGCACGAGATATGAGAACAAGCAATGACTGAGACAGACATTCTCATGTTGGATGAATTGATGTTGGATCATGGAAAGATGTTCAGCGAGACCATTCTTGCCAAGTTCTGCATGGTCATAAATCAAGACATGAGTGTCTTGCCGCGTGAACATACGAAAGGGAAGAACAACTGATTCATCCTTCCAGAGTATTTGCCTGGGTGGTAGAGAGAGAGAGAGAGAGAGAGAGAGAGAGAGAGAGAGAGAGAGAGAGAGAGAGATACACTTGTGACTGAACTCATGCAGTGACTGCCCTGAGGCATGCAGGCTGCACTCAAACACCAGAAGGTCAAATCAAGAAAATCTTGGCGTAAATTGTATGTAGTTTGTTTCCTTCATTCTCGGAAATAGATGAGCAATTTCAGCCAGGCTCACCCATGACCAATCTATCTATGCATTCTTTTCGAATCCTTTTTGTTGCCATTTCTGGCCTTGAGCTGGTATGGCATTGCCTGCACCTGCTGCTTGTCCCGCCGCCATGGCCGCACCCACGGTATCTGCCAATCTTGGTGTATCGGTCGCGCCACCCATCCAGAACAACATGACAAAGACCAAACAATGCAATCCCACGCAATAAACAGCAAACAAGTTTCTTGATGTTCGTGTTGCCATGACAAGTCTGGATGCTTGAAGAACAGCTCGTTCGGGCAGAGATAGTCGTTGGAAAGCTCTGGCTGATTCACGGCCTCGGAAGGCGGCGAATGGAGAGATACTCTGCTCATATGCAGAAGCGTAACGAGCATCGGTGGCACCACGATCAATTGTGATGGTGCTAGGATTTGTAGTTGAGAAGGAGGAAGTTGCACCGCCACGAGTGTTGTAGCTGTTCACGTAGCGTGACTTTTCGTACAGACTCAAGTTGTCTTTTTGTAAGGAGGCGACTTCTGAACGAAGTGAAGACACGAGGTTGTACTGGTCTTGAAGTATAGATTCTAGTTCGCGAATCTTGGCCTTGAAACGATCACGCTGGGCTGTGACCATGGGTAGAATACCTGGGTTCGCTGGCTCTGGCCTCAAGGAATCAAGGCCACGAGGTGAGTTGCTTGTGTCAAACCCAGAAATGATGCTCGAGGTAGGCGAGGTCTGACCGCCACGTCTGGTTGCAGCGTATGATGATTTGGGGTATCTTGAGGTATATGTACCAGCGACAGACATGGCTGAAGGGTCAAAGGCGTTGGATGCCTCTTGTTGAGTACGTTGTAGGTCGTCCTCGAGAGTTTGTGTAAGGTTGCGGGACTTTTCAAGTTCCATGTTGGTCTCGGACAGTTCTTCTTGCAATGCCTCTAGTCGTGATTGCAGGTCGTTGTGCGAAACTCTCAGGATGGTCAGCTCGTTCGAAAGCTTTTTGTTACGTGCTAATAGCAATTTCTCCAGCGAATCTGATGATTTTTCGGCGCCTTCTGTTGTTGCCTCGTTGTCCGAATCATCTGCGTCGCCTGTTGCAAATTCGATTGACTGTGATTGTCAGTATTGTACTCGTTCAGAAGGTATCAGTCAGCATACCTTGAGCATGTCCAGCTCCTGCTTGACCTCTTCATAGTCACTGCACTTGTCCAGCTTGCGCTTGATGTTTTCGCGGTCTTGCTTGAGACTTGCCAGCTCCCTCTCGAGCGAACGAATGTCAGCATCACGCTTGTTCTTTTCCGAGTCCTTCTCATAACGCTGAGAGTCGAGCTTGCGAAGCAGTTGAGAGTTTTCGGAGCGCAGACGCAGGAATGCTGGGTCGTCTTCGACTGAAACGGCAGGTTGGGAACCTTGGCTTGCGGTGGACTGAACAAGATCGAGGCGCAGCTGCTCGTTGCGAGATTCCAGATCTGCCAGGCGGAGGTTGGCCTTTTCGAGCTCTTGGTTGACCAGGTCCAGCTCCTGCTGTGATGCGCCAAGGGTAGTTGATGTTTCGTCGTCTTCGTTTCTGCCCAATCGCTGGGAGACTTCGTAGCTGGCCTTGAGCTCCTTTAATAGACGGTCCTGGTTCTCGACCTTTTCTTCCAAGCTCTTTTCCCTGGCATCCCAGTTCTCTTGCTTCTCCTTGAGGACAGCATTCCAAGATGCTTCAATCTCCTTGATCTTGGTGTCTTGAGTGGTCTGGGAGGATTGTCTGTTGTTGCGCTCGTCTTGTAAGTTGGCTTCGGCTTGCTCAAGTTGAGCAGTCAAGTTGGAAACAGTGGATTGCAGATGCTTGTTCTCTGACTCAAGCTTTGGGACGACTTCCTGGGCGACGATGATGGAGTCTATCGAGGCCTCTAGCAGAGGATATGGGTCGGGAACTTCGGATAGGGGCGAGTAGATTTGGAGGAAGGCCGACTGGGTCGACTTGGAGTGGTTGGAGATGAGGTCAATAAAGGACTGATATGCTTTGAGCAGGCCCTTGATCTCGCCGACTTTGACATTGTCTTCGAGTTTGCGAAAGTCTTTTGTCTTTTGTGCTAGCTCCTTGCGTTGTACTAACGAGTCACGTTGGTGTGTTACGAGGTCGGAAGCGGTCGAGTCGAGGGTTGAGATGAGGGATGAGAGGTCGACATCTGGTAGCAGGGTCAGTATGGATGGTAGAAACTTGGACACAGAGTAGAATGAATTGCACCTCTCCAAGAAGCAATAGCTTGCTGGAACTTGTTCCCCTTGTCTTGGTCGTTGTTGGCGCCCTCGACCACTTGGGGCTCGACTGCTTCTGTTGCCATGCTACGATGTCTATCGTGACCAGTGGAACATAGACAAAGCTAAGCAAGACAGCAAGAGTGTTTCTATGTTTGTTTTGAGTTTAAAGTAGTCGTAACGTGTTTGGATTGCCTTTAGGTGCATCATGTGTGTGGAGATGGTATAGGGACCGTGCGTTCCTTCCTCCGCAATCACCGCGATGAAGCAATAGGCAGGTGCCTACTCGTACCTTCTCCATGCATCTATAACCGCCTATATCGAGTCACTCTTTGTACGATCAAGCAACAAGGCAAGAATGATTTACTAGATCCTCCGCCATGATTCGCCATGGAAGTCGCAGCAAATGACGGTGCCTACGTACTGCGCGACCTGATCCGCAATGTACCACTATCGGCCGACGGGGAAGACGACCACGATATTCACATAACAAGTGTAGAGGCATGGGGTGAGTTTGTGCTCTTCGTACCTGACTTGGTTCCTTCCTGACTCTCATAATAGAGGGCAATCTATACATTGGCACATCGGCTGCAGAAATCCTCCACTTTGTCTCGATACCATCTCCCGATTCGGATCAGCCTACATATATCCTCGCTTCTCGTCTCCAACCCGAATATACCAACAAGCAAAATGAATCTGCACCTCCCGGAGTGGAGCAGATACTGCTACTACCCTTGGTCGGAAAGGCATGCGTTCTTTGTAATGGCACATTGACTTTCTACACATTACCCGAATTGAGTCCGGCCTTTGGAGGAAAGATCAAACAGAGCGATTGCACATGGGTTGGCGGTCTTGACCGTGATCTGGACAACCAAGACTTAGATTCGGCAGAAGGTTGCATTATCATCATCTGCCTTCGTACGAAACTACGTGTCATTCGTATATTGGGAGAACAAGCCCGCAGGGTTAGGGATATCGAAGTTGGCTCCGCTCTGAACATTCAACGTAGAGCCGACCTAGCCTGTGTTGCCGACTCCAAGTCGTACGCTCTCTTGGATATCGTCAACCAGCGCAAGATTGACCTGTTTCCCATATCTTCCTCTTCAGACTCACCAGTTGGTCGTCAGAGTCCGGAGCCACATGTACAACCTCGTCCTCTACAACAACATCGTGCTTCCCGGAGCGTCTCAGCCATAAGCCCATCGCGCCCACCTCGTCCTCAAGACAGAGTCGCGAGTGTCGGTGCTCCTCTCCAATCCCCTGATCGTCTCCATCCTACCGATTCTCCCTCACCATGGCCACGCCGTACTGCTTCACGTTCGGCCAATTCTCCGAGTCCTACCAGGTCCTTTGATGCTCCCAGTTTAGAGGCTGATGGCAAGTCACTGCCTCCAACTCCACCGACCGAGGAAGCTCCTCCACCACCTCCTCCGAGAAGACCGGTCGAGCCGTTACGCCCACAAATTGCCACCCCCACCCCTAATGAGTTCCTTCTTACCACCGGTACTTCACCAGATGATCGGGCTGTGGGAATGTTTGTCAACCTTGACGGAGACGTGGTCAGGGGCACTATCCAGTTCGCCAGCTATCCTCACTATCTACTCGTCGATGGAAAGGCGTCTGATACGACCATGCCACCTATGCCGGGAGACATGGCTGACGAAGGTTTTGTTCTGGCAGTCGTCAATCGCCTGCATAATGACACCACCAAACGAGTCGTCGAATACCAACGATGGGATGTGGATCCGACTGATAGTCAATATCACAAAGACTACTTAAGCTTGCCCGACGATGAAATGTCAAGCGCTCACATGGGTATTCGTGAGGCAACCACTGCGAGTAGTATTAATCTACCATCAGTAGGCACTGCATTAAGTTTACGCCGAATCTACCTCCACGAGCCCACCACAGAAGAGACTGACTCTGACATGAAACGCAACAATGATGAAGATAGGCTTATTGCTCGATTCACTAGCGTGCAGACCAAAGTTCTTCTCTTCGCCAATGATGCTATCTGGTGGCTGGTGCGGAACCCTCTGATCGTGCAGCTTGAGTCTCGTCTCAGTGCTGCTGTCACAACATCTGATGGCTCTTTCACCGTGTCTAGGGATCAAGTCCAACAAGCCATGATCACCATTCGAGGACGCGACGCAACCAATGAATTCGAGTTTCTCGGCTTCAACTACGTTCGCCAACAGGCCTCCTTACTTCTACTAATCGATCTCATCAATCAGACAAATGCTGATGTTGTCGCTTTTGAGCACGACAAGCGATCTACTCATGAGGCTCTCATCGATAGCGAGATTGATCCTCGCATCACACTCTCTATCGTTCCAATCTTGGTCAAAGAAGTCATCGAGGGTCCACAAGGCCTATGGATTCCCGGTGGACTCAAGGATGCTGTTGAGCAGTTCAAACAACATCATCCACTTGACAATGAGAGTCAAGATCCACAGGGGCCATATGGAGATAATCTGCTCCAGGTCTTGAAGCACTACCTCTTCTCTTGGAGGAGGAAGAAAGGATTCGGCAGTGTCGCTGATGAGAAGCAAGTCTTCCACACCGTGGATGCGGCATTGCTGAGCTTGCTCCTAATGCTGGACAATAGCAGTCCAAAGGGACCTGCAACAGCCGGCTCTCTCCGTGCTGAGCTCAACGATGTAGTGGATCGTGGTGTTGAATGCTTCGATCGGGCTGTAGAACTTCTCGAACAACACAAACGTTACTATGTGCTAAGTCGATTGTATCAGAGCCGGAAAATGGTCGGCCATGTGCTTTCGACCTGGCGACGCATCATCGAGTCTGACGAGGACGCAGGGGGTGAACTCGTCGATGGCGAGGTCGATGTCAGGAAATATGTTACCAGAATCAAGGACGCAGAATTAGTCAAGGATTACGGTACCTGGCTCGCCAACCGCAATCCCAAGCTTGGTGTGCAAATTTTTGCCGATGAGAACGCAAGAGTCAAGTTCACGCCAACTCAAGCTGTGGACTTGCTGAAAGAGCGCGCACCTGGTGCCGTCAAAGATTACCTAGAGCATCTGGTTTTTGGCAAGAACGTGAGTATTTGTCTTTCACGGGCCATCACGCAATTTACTAACACGAGATCTAGCATGTACAATATGTCAACGATCTAATATCTTTCTACCTCGACACAGTCACAACCTCCATCTCAGATCCTTCAACCTCCGCTCTAGACATTCTCCAAACATCCTACTCCACCTACCGCGCTCTTTCTCCACCAAAGCCCACATACCGACAATTCCTAAACGACAACTCAATAGACTTACCCTGGTGGCAAAACCGTCTTCGTCTCCTTCAACTGATCGGAGGTTCACATGACGCAGCATCACGATATGATGTCGACGCTCTAGCCACAAGATTGGAACCCTACAGCGATGCCTTGATACCTGAAATGATCATCCTCAACGGACGAAGAGGCAAACACACCGAAGCCATTCGTCTGCTAGTCCACGGTCTAGCCGACTACGACACAGCAATCCGATACTGTCTCCTCGGCGGCAGCAGCATCTTCCACCCCACCTCTTCTCCAAATAGCACACCTCAACCCTCCAAATCCGATCAAGAGATCCTCTTCACCCACCTCCTCCACTCTTTCTTGACTATCCCCGACCTCGACGAACGTCGCGACCGCGTAACAGAATTATTAGATCGTTTCGGAAGTTGGTTCGAAGTCAGTGATGTGTTGCCGCTCATACCTCCTGACTGGCCACTTGTTGAATTATCAGGATTTTTGGAAACTGCGGTGAGGAAATTGGTCAGGGAGAGGAACGAAAGTGTTGTTGTCAAGGCGCTTGTTGCGGCCCAGAATTTGAGGAGAGCCATTGAGGTCGTGGAAAAAGTTGAAGCTGAGGGGCCAAGTTGGGAGAGTGTGAAGAAGGATAGTGGTGTTGCATAGATTCATGTAATGAGCAGATTTAGCAGTAGAATGGAAGATCTGATCCGTCTGCTGACTTGTAGTAGAGCATATTGACTATGTACGGTGCGTATAATCTAATTTTTTTTTTCTATTATTTCTTTATTTCACGTCTTTGAAACACAACAGAGGAGTCGAATTGTGGTCTTGACGACAATACTTCGCTTTCGTCCATAATTTCATCTCACAATTTTCTTTATCTCGATCCAGCTGTTCATCGTCTTTCCTTTTCTCTTTGTCTCATTGATACCCACTCTGCTTTGATACATCAAGGACAACGTACTTGAATTGTTACACGAGAAAAAAAAAGGGGGGTAGTCTGTTTATTCAATTAGATCGCGGTGATCACATCTAATGTATATAGTGAAGACAGCATTATTCGATTTTTACTTTCTCCCCCTTTCAGAATATGTATTACAAATGAACATGGCAGAGGATTTGAGCTGAACAAGGACTTCTTGATATGTCATGTCATACTGGCAGAATCCAGTTCTTTTTCTTTTCCTCTTTGATGGGTTGAAGATCAGGAGTGTTTTGATGCGGACCTGCCGCTAAGACTCCAGGTCGCGGTGTCTCCATTCATGAGTTGGTGTATCTGTATTGTTTTTCCGAGCGAGTCCTGTCGCCGTGTATTGCCATTACTTTCTTCAACTTCCACGCCCAACGGGGGGTTTGAGAAATGGAGTGTTCATGCTAGTAATCAGCACACGGCCACTCACGGCAATACATCCTCGGTGGTCCGTTTCTTCTCTCACACTTGCTCAGACTCACCATTCCCTGTGGTAGTCCCATCCCCGTCTCCCTTCCTCCTCCCTCCATCTGTACCACAACCCTCCGCTCCTCCAAATCACCACGTCTAACCCTATCCTCCTCGAGTATCCTCACCTGTTCATTCCACAAAGCTTTCTCAGCAATCTCCTTGATTTCTTCATATGACAGATTCGGAGGCAAAGGTGTCGAGCGCAGACTTAATCCTTTCTCTATCAGCGGAGCTAGTTTCCTTTTTTTGCGGTGGAGGGCTCTTGCGCTGCAGGTGGGTTTTTTGGGCTTGGTTATTGGGGATGGGGGAGTTGTGGGAGAGGGCTTGGGTGTGCGTGAGGTGGGCTTGGACGTGAGAGATCTGGATGAGGTGCATTTTGGCATGGGAGAGTTGGGATTGGAGGAAGTGGGCGAGGAGGTGAGTTTGGACTTTGAGGTAGATGGTAAGTTTTGTGGTAATAAGAGGATGGTGGTGGATTTGGATGGTCTTGACTTGGCCATGTTCATACTACCGTTTCTTCCAATGAGATCAACTCTTGTTCTGGATAGGTACAGTTGACCGGATCGACTCTGCGTGTTTACCGTGTTATCCTATTTTTTGGACGGAAATTGATCTTTCGAGGACAGAATGAGGGCAAAATGAGATTGTATTGATGTGGAAAAGATACTTTTGGTGAGGACTTATACATTTAGAGAAAGAGACAAAATATCTGAAAGCATGGCTTTGTTGTCTTTGTACTGGGTCTGAAAGGACTTGAAAGAAAGCGGTGGAAAATTGTACAATGGCTTGGTGGGATAGGAGACAAAGAGTCTTTGTTTTGCAACTTCTTGCATGAGATCTCTTGCGTGCGATCATCTCGTCTTGAGGTTGAAAGTAATTGGAGAGAGAACCGTGACATTCTTGTCTTATACTTGTCTTTAAACCAGCAATGTATCATGGTATTGTGCCAGTGTCTGTTTTCTCATGTTTAAAGATATGTATTGTGCTGCACATGTGACATTATTTTCTGTGCTGTTATTGAGTCTTGCTCACCATCGCGGGATGTCACCGTATGCCTGATTCAAACTAATCGACACATAAAGTCCTGGAAGGAAGCAATGCACACATGGTAACAATATAAAACGATGGTCATATATACATAATCTTCATCTCGTCTAATTCTATTCTATCTTCTGTGTACGTTCTAAGAAGGCCTGTTCTAATTCAGCACAAAAGCAAACTTGCTCCAACTCCTGATCTTCTTTCCATAAAACCAAAAGATTAATGGGAAAGGAATCAGAGCAATACAAACAAATGCCAACAGACTGGTAGCCCAATCCACTCCCAGCCCTTCAAACATATACGTAGCAAACAGCGGGAAACCAGCCGCGACCGCCGATCTAACAAACGTATTGATGGCAATAGCGCTGTTCGCGTTGAGCAAGTACACATCAACCATATAACTAACGCCACTCATGAATACAAGAATAATCCCTGTACCGATAAACACACCACTGACTACCTGAGGAGCCCAGTGGATGTTGGGACTACTAGTCCAAGCGAACCAGAAAAGTCCTATGGGCAAGACTATCGAGCCCGCGATCATGGTCGGCAAACGATCTTCAGGGTTGAGTGTTTCGGTGGCGATGAGTCGTTTTGCGTACCATGTTTTTGTGAAGATGGCGATGATGGTACAGGCTAGGACGACGCCGATGAAGAGAGAGATGAAAGGCAGAGAGGCGAGACCGGGCGTCCAGCCGCGTTGGAGTTGGAAGGAAATAGGGTAGGCTTCGAAGGTTAGGTAGAGTATTCCGTAGACGAGTGACATGTATAGAGTTAAAATTATGAGCTATTGACGAGTTAGTATGGAGAAGGTTGAAAGGGTGGAGGGGGGTGGAGAAAGTGGAAGACTTACGATGGGCTCTTTGATGATCATGATCAAAGGTTTCATGAGATATTTGTTGACCACAGTCTTCGAATCCAAAGGTTCTTCCTCGCTCTTCGCATGTAAAGCCCAATTCTTGGTCTCGTGTCGCAGCCTCTCAGCCTTGCGACGCAAGAGCAATGGCTCGTACGTCTCTGGCGTCAGCACGTAAGCAACAATCGTGAAGAAAGCAGACATGATCAGTGTGATCCAAGCAGTCCACCTCCAGCCCAAATAACTGTAGGTGATGAAGGATCCCATCACTGGACCAGCTACAGGACCCGCGAACACGGCTCCGGCAAATACAGAGGTGGCGACACCGCGGTCGATGGGTTCCATGAAATCGACGTACATGCCTCCGATGATGGCTAGTGGTGATGCACCAAAGACACCGCCCAAGAAACGACAGATGAAGATGGTTTCAAGGTTCTGTGCCACAGCGACGGGAATTTGAAAAATGCAGAATGCGATCATGCCGGCAAAGAGAGGAGTTTTCCTGCCATATGCTTCGGAGAGGGGACCCCAGATCAGGGGACCTAAACGAGGAACTGTCAGCTCACACGGTCCATCAAGAAAGAGAGAGAAACCGAAAGAACAAAAGCAGGAAGTTGCAACTTACCAAACGCAAACCCGAGGACATACAAAGACAAGCCCAGAATCATAACCTCCTCAGAGACACCAAAAACCTCCGCTGTAACAAATGTCGTGGTCGAAAACACCGAACTAGCAAACGAAACGCAAAAAGTCATTAATCCAGTCGAGATGACAATCAACCAAGACCTCGCCTTTGACATATTTTTGGGATTCTCGGGATCTTTCTCGCCGTCCCAAACAACTATGTTATCACCTTCTTTTGGTGGAACGATGGCTAAAGCTTCCAAAGCGGCTTCGGTATCTCTGTCCGAATTTTGGCATTTGGCACAGATGCGTGAGGCGTATTTGGATTGGATTTCCTTTTCCGTGGTGTGGAGTTCTTTTTCGGACATGGAGTTGTAGGAATGACGTTTTGGTGGTTGGGGTGCTACGGTTGTTGCTTGTGTCGCTATTGTTGCTCTGGAACTGCGGTGGTCGCTGGTGCTTGGTTGGGGTTGATATTCTTCGTAAAGGGTTGGTGTCAAGGATGGTAGACGGGTTGGTGGGTGTGGTGGTGTTCCTGGTTCGTCGACCATGGCCATGAGTTGGTGTAGTCTTGCGTGGTCGAGACCTGGGGATGGGATGTCCTCATGAGGAGTGCCTGGTCCATGACTTGCGTCCTGGCCTTGAGTGTCTGGTTGCATGTTTGCTTTAATCAGGGCCTCGTTTGAGAAGATGAGTCAGGTTCAGATTCTGTTGAAAATGGCCTTGTTTTATGATCCTTTCGAGGGGGACAAAACTGGCGTTACCTCTGTCATAGAGGAATGTCAAGAACATGAAATGAGGGGAGTGAAGATATAAAACATGGACGAGAATTGCATGTGAAGAGAGAGAATAGACAGCGTCAACCATGTTTTGATTCCCAGAGATCTACTAGTAGACTCGCCGGGGTCGCACATCTTCGAGACTGATAACTCAATATGGCATGATCGTCCGAGGAAGAAGCGAGCTTGTCAGGTAGACGACTACTACGTGGGTCATATTTCCATATGCTATTTCCTCCTATAGAAGGATTCATGGTGGCCAAAAGCACATTGTCTTGTTCGTCACTGGTAGCTTGAGTTCGCTGACAGCGGTATTGCGATTCCTCGTATGAATCAAGGTGCTCTATTAAGACCTCATGAAGTCGTGTTCTTGAGGCTCGTTCGTGGGCTCGAAATGAATTGAGTTGAGCTTGTGAAGTGGTTGAAAGATGGTTGATTGCAGATCCGGCAACGGCTTTTCCATGCCGCTACCATACTATGCTTTGCCCCAATCGAGTAAAGCGCCTTGCATTTGTAAAGCAGAATAGTGTCGCCCTTCACTACTACTTTCCCTATGCACATAACATACATCTATTGAGAATATTGATGCTGAAACAACAAGAACTGGATGGTCAATTTCATAACCGACAAGGTCGAGAGTTCAACAGACTTCATACATTGCGAACGTCGCATAAAGACTAGAGAAAGATATCTTCTGACGTCGTTCGCAAGCCTAATCGCGAGGTATGTTGCTTACGTGCGTGACGTTGAAGCCCAACATCCGCATCTTCTTGAGCAGAAGGATCAAGATACACTCACATGAACCATGTCGGTCTTCACCTCATGGGCATAACGCATGCCGCCTCGTGTCGTCGTAGCACATAGGTCATGGAGTCCCTGTTCTTTGGGGCGTTAGAGTTCCGGGATCTTTGGACCGTCGATCATCCAGCAGATCTGACGCAAGTGCGGATCTTTTGAGACCACGACCCATAAAAAGTCTTGCTTCTTCCACTTTCATCATGGTTGCAATTGCTGAAACAGGCGAATAGAGGTGATCAAGAGGTCAAAGTGCTCAACGTTGTGGTGACTGTTCTGTTGCTGTTCTCTATGACTGACAATGGGGTAATCAAGGTCAGCAATAATTAGCCTCAAAGGTGTCTTGTAGACTCGAGGTTTTCAACGATATTACAATTGGTTATCAAGTGACGACTATACCTTTGTTCATCTTGCTTTCAAGTCTTGCTGTAATTCATCACTTTGTTGACTTGTATCTTGTGTATGGTCAGATCTCACAATCGTCACGGAGACATGAAGTGCCTTGCAAAACACCGAACTTCCAAGGAATCCGTCAAAAATCTATTACTACTTTTCTATGTCATCTTCGTCAATCATCATTCATGTATCCTGACCATCTTGTCCTGGTGATGGGAGGCTTCTCATCCGACGCTTGTGTAATACCCTGCCTCTCGATCACCGCGTCACTCTTTCGTAGTTACATCTCTTTCCAACCTGCTCTCTTCGATTTTTCCAACAATGGCGTCTATCTTCTTCGCTCTCCTACTGACAGTCGAAAAACTCGTCTTCACTGAACACACAGAAAGAAGTGCTGGCGGATACGGGTGCTGAAAATATCTTGGCAGACTTCTTGTCTTTGCGAGGTTTGTATATAGCATACACATCAGACACAACGATCCTACTGTGAGGTCTGCTTGTGGCTTTGATATGACACAACTCTCGGCCAGCCAACAAAAATACGAGAGATTGATTGCGTTGCAGGCGTTGATTATAGAGCGTGCATGCTTTGACCAACTCCCAAGTAGTGGGCGTACAGGGTGTAATACGTCTCGTCCATTCTTGCATTAGTGAATTTTCCGAGTGTATGGGCTCAATCGCATTGTATATCTCGCAGACCTTTTTGACCTGCAAGGCATACTCTTCTCTAGTCTTGTTGACGGCAGGGACACAGATATGTGTGATGGCTGCGAGGTCAATCTCCAGTCGTTTCAGGACTTCTTGCGCTATCGTGTCTCTACGCGCGATCTGTTGGAAGTCTTCCGCTACTTTTTTGAGATCTTTATCTTCAGTGACAGCGCCTGCCAACTTTATCTGGCATATCTTTTCAAAATTCTGAATTGATGGGTTGACGACTTTGAACAGCAGATAGTCAATTATGTGGCTGTCGTTCGGCTCGAGTCGGCCATTGTTGTCCATCATTATCTCCTCGACGGGCTCCATCCAGCTTTCGTAAGCCGGGTTGTATAAGCCTTTCTTGATGCCGAGATTTTGCTGAGTGAGCTTCTGGAATGCATCAAATGTAAAAGTGTAGCCGTTCTTCGCGGAATCGATGATGAGGTCATGCAGGTCGACGAGGGCTTCCACTCTTGAGGAAGAGATTGAATTCTCCTTGTAAGCCAATTTCTTGTGGTAGTTCGTAGCGTGCCCCAGGAGATCTTCCTGTAGTTTGAATTTGAAACTCTCACGAAGCCACTCGTCCACGTTGTTGGCGATCCCCAAGATATCACCTAGCTTCCGACTGTCTTTCTGGATCCCAAACTGCTCCAATGAAGGCTCTTCGAGAGATACAGGTGCGTTCTTGAAATCCTTTGTCAGTCTTACGTCCCATGTTAACCAAAAGGTGTCCCCGTCGTAGTCACCACCCTGTAGTTTGTGAGCAAGGGGGACACAACCTTTCGATGGAAATACTACCACGTCAAGGAGATGACTCAATTTGTCCTTGTACACAGCCTTCACCTTCTGCACATCAGACCTTCTCAAGGACGGATGTCTCGCAACAAGAACCTCGCCCTTAAGATGTGACCATGCGTCTCCAGACGCTTCGTCTCGAAACGTCTCCGAGAAAGCCATATGAATTTCTCCTGGTTTCAAACAACCAGTAGGGTCGGCTATACCTAGCACCATAGTAGACTTTCCCAGTTGGATCTTTAGCTTCTGCCGTATCTGCGAAAGCCAGAGTTTACTAATATGCCCGATGCATGCGGCAAGATACTTGCATCCAAGAGGCTTAAAGCCAGCTTCGATGAGAAAAATGGTCTTTTCCACCCACTCGGCTGGAAGTGAACCAACTTCTCGAATGACTGACGAACGGCTGGTCTGTTCCATTGCACTAAACCCTGAATGAATCCATTGACGGAAGGCTACCGGAGCTTTCAAAGAATCCAAGAAGCCGTCAAATTCCATTCGCAATTGAGTCTCAACAACATCCTGGATGATGTCGCGAGATATGCCACGATCTTCAAGGATAGGTATAAACTCCAAGTTTAGCGCTGAAGCTCTTGGTGCGCTTGTTGCTCTGACGACTTCGAAAGACCAGCGCTCGGGTTCGCAAGTGCTATCCTTGAGATCTCCAATGCTTGGTGACACCTTACGCTGACTTTCTGAGATGCGAATCCATTTTGAGAGATGCTTCGGATTCGTAGTATCGTATGGTGCACTGATGAACCATACGCCCTTGCAACCATTAATACGAGCCTGGAATGCGACAGGTCTGATTCCGGTGATCTCAAGTTGCTCACAGATTTCTTTGGCGGCACCGACCGAGATGAGAGAACAACCATCGTTCATTACACGACGCTGGTTCGAGTCGTCTCGTGGGAATCGAAGGGTAATGTTATCGCAGGAATTGTCTGCGACAAAAAAAGATCTAATCGAGCGTAAGCTTTACAGAAACCTTGGTCCCTGTTCTCATACAGGGGAATGGCCCAGTTCAGAAGTTCTTGCATGCTAATGGTCGATAAACCAGGTCCTTGTACAGCAAAGAGGACGAGACGCTGACTTGGCATCTTGTCTCGAGAGTGCTTCTTTTTTATGTCTTGAATGTGGAAGACACGCCACTTCCGGCCCAAGAACTCCTTTTCTGTGCACATCCATTCTTGAAACCGGGACTTGAGTAGATTAGCTTGACCTCTAACATTGTCAGGTAGATTTGCTCGACTCAGTTGTGGCATTTCAAGGTAAAGAAAACGATCCGATCCAAACTGTCTCTGCAACCGAGAAGCCTTCTCACACTTGAGTGCTTGCAGAGACAAAGAGAATAGTGTTGATTGGGACGGACCAGTATTGAATGTGAGATTGCATTTGTAGATGACGTTGGCTGCTTGTATGGAGTCTTTAAGTGCTTCACAAACTGAGGCAGGTGTCTCCTGGAAGGACCGGAGTCCTGCTGCCTCGGCAATTTTTCGGAATGAATCTCTGCTTCCTAAGAATTCTCCAATAGGTCTGCTGGTGAGCGACGAGATGCGATAAGAATTCCATAGCTCAGGGAAAGAATATAATGTAAAGTCTGTGCTTGGCGATAGTTCCGAGGAGAAGAGTCCGTTCGTCGGCAAGTTTCGTATCAGTCTATGTTCAAGAACCGCGCTTTCGGACTTGGTGAAAGATTCGTTTTGGTGGTCTAGCGTCTCCGATGCTGAAGTCAACGTTGACTTTGATTGAAACTGGTAGTTTTCTCCTACCGAGTCAGGTCGATCGAAGCTGGTCATCAACTTCTCGAGTTGCGAGTCAGACTGGAGTACAGACCAAGAACTGTGATCGGTGTCGGATGTGGAGGCTGGAGAAATATCTCCTGCGTCAGGAATGATAGATTGCTCGAAACTGGGCATCAATTGATCCAATTGTTCAAGTTGTGAGGGATCCAGATCTCCGTAATCGCCTTCTGAACTCCCGTGACCTTCCAAAAAGTCACTCTCGTCGTTGGTAGAGTCTCCTGAAGTAGAAAGTGTGGAAGGTAGATCCAAGGTCCTGCGAGAGATGTTCGTACTGCTGCCTGCATTACTCCCCAGAAGAATGCGGCCATTTGAATGTGTCAAATGATTTCGAGTGGGAGACTTCTGTCGCTTCTTCTTTTTCTTCCAACGGCTTGCCGTTGTGGGTTGCAATTCATCCTCACTGGATGACCGTTTGCTACCTCTGATCGGACCTAGTTTGGACTGTATCGGACCAGTCTTCAATCTTGAAGACTTCTTGATTTGCGGAATGAGTTTGGTCTGCTCCAATGTCAACTGTGGAATGTCGGGACGCTTGTATCCGCGGGCTGGCGATGCCGAAGGGACTTGAGGTACAGAGAGACGAAGACTACTGCTAGGTCTGTCCTTTTCCAGATACCAAGCATCTCTAGTGCGTTCGTAGAATTTTAGCAGGATATCACCATGTATATGACCGTTCTGTCTGTCGTTACGAAAAGCATCAATGACGTGGTGTAGCTCGTTCCTGTTTCGAAAGAATAGAAAAGTGATGTGATTGATACATCGTTGGCCATAAGTGTCCTCTCTCTTACTTGGAGAGCTGTAACCTAGGTGAAAGAGAGGTAGACCAAATTCATCAGCAATGGATTTGATCAAGTCATTGACCTCCTTGCTTGCATGACCACGAGGTGTTGTAGGTGTTCGTGGGCCATCCAACGGACCGCTGACGCTTTACAAGCGACGGTCCGGTAACTGCCTGGAGGTCATTGGCCCGAGCGGGACCGCAAGATCTCTTCCAAAACGATATAGATATTCAAAAGCAAGTACGATACATTAGGTTTCGAGCCAACCAAACATGTACCAACGTGGATGGAATTGGTGGTGGGCACAATGGATGTGAAAGAGGGGCATGGCTCGGTTAATGGGTGCGGTCCGCACCGCACCGCTCGAAAACAAGCAAGCGCCGAACCCCTCGGTATTGAAACACCCAATAACGATGGACAAATCACTCATGCCTGAGTAAAAGCACCGCCCCACGATGCCGTTACAATTCACGAGGCTTTCTTAAGGAACACGCCGCCGACAAGACTTCATACTTGGTCAGAAACCCCAAGACTATTGAAGACGGGTCCGCCGAGAGCCTTTGATGCCTACCTCGATCCAATGGATTATTCCTTAGTTGTCACAATCCCTGTACATAGTTCACTTTGGTGGCATTATATTCACTGCGAAGACCCTCGTGAGTTTCAACACCCCCACACACACACTCGAACGAATCCCCTCACTCTAACGTTCGCACGCACCACAGCCTCGTCCATGGTGTTTCTTCTTGTCATTTATGCGCTTCTACGCTCGTTTCGACCATCCCACACCATAAAACATTTGTAGCACTACTATAACATGAAAGACACTACAAAGTCGAGATGTCCATGGACCTGTCTTTTGCTCTTGCTATACAAGTTCGTAAACGCGAGCGGGAACTTTTCATCTATTCTCTAGGAGCACAGACCTGGGAGACTTCGATCGGCATCGGTGAACACTATAGTCGTCTTGCATACTGGCGTAGATTGGCTAACGTTTATGAAACAGACATGAAATCCTTCAGGCAGCTTTCATTGGACTGAATAATCTTTCAGCCTCGTGGCTAATCCCATTCTTGCCTGGGCTTTCCAATTTCCCTTGAGAATGGGCATAGCAAGTCAAAGATTTGCCTCGGATATCGTCGACCCGTGTCGCCAGCCCTCTTTACACTATTTCATATTCCAATATCTTCCCGCTAATAGAGCATGAATGTGCTCCAGCTATATCAGAAGATTTAATCACCAACACCCTGGTTGTGTCGACTAAGAACGCCTTGCAGCAAGACTACCCATTAATTGCATATCAATTTACCGGCGAGGTTGCATACCTTCCCTTGGCATACGAAGATCAACGAATACAGAGCATGCGACCTTTTCGAACTGATATTAAGTATGGATATGGCTGCCACCCTTATCTCGCGCCCATCTAGCACGAACCTTTCCGTTCTCATCTCTCCAGACTTATAACAGACAATCTCATGTCTCGCCCAACATATTCGAGCGATACTGATGAAGCGTTGAAATATGCACGGAGGAGGGAAGACTCCGGAGCGACTCTTCATTCTCTACCAGCGGACTATTCCTCCGAAAGTGGAGGTGGGGACAAGATGTTTGTGCATGCTTTTCCTGCGTACAAGATACCAGTCTCATCTCAAGATAGAGAGAAGATTGTAGCTTTCGATGAAGGAAAGCAGGCCATCTGTGAAGAAGGAAAGCAGGCCATTTGGGGAGAAGAGAAACAGACCGCCTGGGGAGAAGACACTGCCAAGATATTCTCGGACCACGATGATCAACAAAAGGACATTCAAGATGCACAAGAGTCACATGTCTCAAGAGTCTGTGGCTTGAAGAAGCGAACCTTTATCTTGCTGATAGGACTCGTCATTTTGGTGGTCGCACTGGCAGCCGGACTTGGTGGTGGTCTTGGAGCATCGCACAACCGCTCATCAGCCACTGCTAGCGATCATCCTACCTCAACCACCGCTCCAAATTCGATACCCACAACATCAGCCGTGAGTGCAGAATATGACATTGGTGGTAGTTTAGACCCTGCATATTACTCTCGATTTGGAGCTTGGAACGGAACAGGACTTACCACTGCCACCAGTGGAAATGAAACTACCGCTTTCTTCTTTCAGGGCTATCAAGGAGAACTACGCTATATCATTGTACTCAAAAGCACTGTCTGGAATGTTGCAAGAACTTTGGATACCCAGGGCACGCAAACAGGGATTACAGACGGGAAGAACAGTACACCCATAAGTGTGGCAGTTTATAATGTCAACCAGGAACCAGAAGTGAGGCTTTCCGTTCCTGAAGACACTGACTGTTTGGATTGAAAATCTTTGCTAACAGGCAGAAAAGTGGCATCTATTCTACATCGACCGAAACAACCAACTCCGCGAAAAGTGGTTCAACGAAAACAACCACACACTAGACACATGGCACCGAGGGACCCTGGACGCACAAGACCTGAGCGTCTTTGCCGCCGACACAGTCGCAATGGGCGCGTGCGAAGGCATCCAAACCGCAAACGGAACCCAAGCCGGAACCAATCTATTCTTCGCCAGCGACAACCAGACCTTGCAACACTACGCCTACGAGTTCTCTACAAACCTTTGGACACATCAGTATACATTCAACAACATCAATGGTCACGGGGGTGTCGCTTGCGGCTACCAAGACCAAACACTGCGACTCTTCCTGACAAACGCGAATCACCAATTGGAAGCCTGGGTGCTGGACCCTCCCAACAACAATACCGATAACGATAGTCAATGGACACCCATGACCATCGACTGGGGAACCGCATCCTCACCGACCTTGCACCCTTCAAGCTCGATCAAATTATTCCAAAACGACGGTACTTTCAACCAGACCATTCAAGACCGAGTGATAGCCCAATTATCCGCGGACAATAACTTGTACTCCTACGCCCTGACCTACGATCCCAAGGTACCGACAAACGTGGCTGCCGTGCAGGAAAAATCTATCGTGGAGGCGATACCAGGTACGCATGTCGAGACGACTATTACTCTTGCCGGTGATGTCGTGCAGTACAAAGTGTTCTGTCAGATCCCGAATGGTATCCCGGATATCCAGTTGGTTCAGACAAACAGTTCTTCTAGCTCGTTGAATTGGATTGGGTTTGGTATTTTCAGTTATGCGGATTTGTATTCTCCTCAGCAGGGCACGTGAGGATGAAGTTAGTCTAGTAGTAGTTATATACTGAATTTCTCTTTTGCATGTTGCAAATCCCATAACCTTTCTTTTGCGTTCATTGGGAATATTTGTGTTTTTTTTTCCTCTTTCTTTCTCCAACGATTATCTTTTTTTTTCTCCAATGAGCCAATACAAAGACTGGAAGAGCAGAAGTGATCGAAGTGAAGTGAAAACACACTCACCGGCTCGGAGGTCATAGAGTCAGATGATTTCTTCCTGTTCGGTATCGTGACATGGATATGCGTCGAAACAGACGCTACTGAAACGAAAATCTGCGTTCAAGGGCTCAAGACGACACTTTCATCCCAAAGCCAACGCTCCTTATACATCCAAGCCGAATTCTCACAATGAATGAACCCTTGTCTTTCTTTGCAACAAAAGAGTGAAAGAAAAGAAAAAGATACCCACAACTTCTTGTTTGAATCTGTGAACCCCAGCTTGGAGGGATTTCACTGCTGCATTTCATCCTCCTCCTCATCATTGACAATCTCAACATCCCACCTCCCCATCTCGTCAACCCTCTCCCTCTCCCTCCTCTGCCTCCTTTGGCCCCTCCCCTCACACCTAACCTTCAATCTACACCTACCCATACTCCCCTTTCCCCCGTGTCCGTCGAAATCCAACCTCCAATCCAAGGGCAACCGTCCCTTCTCATCTCCACGTCTAAACGGTACGATCTCTGCCTCCTCGCTGACCCAACTCCATCCCGGTTTCAAAATCACGTAGGCGGTGATGGTGAAGAACCCCCACCCTAAACGGCGAATCGCAAAAGGTTGCGAAGTGCGAGTGACAGTGCTGGGTCGAAAAGTCGGGTGCAGCAAGATCTGCACCTCCTGTATGATATCCGTGCGCGAAGGACGCACGAAAAAAGTCCAATCGTGCATGTTTTTGTTCTCGGCGTCGCTCTTGAGAACGTGTTCGTTTCCGATGCACAGGGTCAGTGTTTCGATTCTGGCTTGGTTGGGGTCTTCTTCGCCTTTGCCTTGGGGGTTTTCCTCGGCTTCGCGTTCGGAGTATGTCGTTGGGTATTGTTTTCGTAGTTGCTGGGCCAGGGAAGGATTCAAGGATGCGGGTGTCGGGGTGCGACACATGGGACATCTGGCCTCTGTGTCCGCTCCCGAGAAGATTGAAGGGTCGGATGAAGGGGGCAGGATTGTCATTTGAGAAGTCACCGAGACGTCGGCCCAGTGGGAGAAACAGGATGAACAGAGGGTGTGATTGCAAGTTGTTGTCACTGGGTTGTAGATTAAGACTTGGCAGATTGGGCAGAGGTGTTCGTCGTCGATTTCCTCTTCTTCTTCTTCTTCTTCTTCTTCTTCCTCTTGCTTTGAGGTTGAGTCTGAGTTTGGATCTGCATTTGGTTGTGAATCTTCGTTTTCATTTTCGTTTTCGATTTGGCTGTTGTTTTTGTGGTTGTTGCTGGTTTCCGCAACCAGTCCAGTACCAGATTCAGTATTTTTGGTGTCTTTTCTCCTGTTGTTGGCTTTTTTGCCACTCCCGCTGGTACTCCTTGAAGATGATGTCGCTGTTTGTCGTCGATTCTGAATCTCTGGTATCCGTGATGATATCGGCACATTCGCCTGACGTGCTTGAGATCGTGTCCGTCTTGGAGACATGGCAGATGATGTGTTCTTCCCCCTGGTTGATCTCTTTTCCTTTCAAAAACTACTTTGTTACAAAATCTTTCATCTCTGATGTGGTTTGTGGACTTGTTATATTACCGACAAAAAATGGTTGTTGTATGTAGGTGGTAGTCGGCAGGCTCGGCAACACGGGGGGAGAAATTTGAGATTTGGGCGGCCTCGAGACGGGCCCGCGTTTCAGCCTGCTGCCTTGAAACCAAACACCTGACTGGCACCGGAAGTCCTCCGTCTCTTGCTTGACCATGAGCAGTACTTATTAAGCCTAAGACCTGGTTTAGCTTAGAGAAGCCAGCGGTATTTCTCTCACAATCGACGGAAAAACGCAGCAGTACAATCACTTTTGACTATGAATGTTTCGAGTACACTGCATGAGCAAAGGACAAGAAAATTCGCAAGAGGTTTCATAAGTATGTTGTTTTGACATACGAAAGATATGGTAAGATATGATCGTAAAACCGACCACTCAAGAAGAAAGGGAAACGAGAATATAAACATCATCCATCTCAAGTCTTTAGACCTATACACCAAACCCCCCACCCTCACAAGCTCTCTTCATCTCTACCGCCCTTTTCCTTAATACTCAATCTACTGGTTGAAAACACCAGCAATACACTTGCTGACGATAGCCTGATCCTGGCTGCCATTGGGTGTCTCGGTCAGAACGTAAGAAGTGTCAAAGGCACCGGCAGCCCAGCCGGTCCAGCCAAGGTAGACATCAGAGTTCTTCATCAAGACTTGAAGCATGGCGCAGACATCAGACAGGCAGGAAGAATCGTTTGAGCCACCTGCTTCGGAGAGGAAGGCTTGGCGCTTGTTGGTGCGGAGCCAGGTTGCGAGGGAGTTGAAGGTGCTGACGTTGTCGGTTGTGCAGGTGTTGTGGGTACCGGAACTGATTGAGAGGATGTGTTAGTTTGTGGCGATGTCAAGAGGCACGGAAAGGGAGTAAACTTACCCGTCAGAGTCAGAGTACTGGTGAACGTCAAAGATAAGGTTGGTAGTGCTACCATCAAGGTTGGTAACCTTGGCCAGAGCAGCAGCAGAGCCATCGGAAACAAGTGTGGCAGCATGAGTCCAATCGTTACCGGGCAACAGAATCATGTTCTGAGTGGCACCAGCCTTTCTGATGGCAGTAACAGCAGCCTGGACCTGAGTAGCCCAGTTGCCAACATCGCTCAGATCATGAGGCTCGTTCATGACTCCGAAAGCGACCTTGGGCTTGGAAGCGTACTTGGCAGCGAGTTGAGACCAGATGGACGCGAACTGAGCGGTGGTGGGACCACTGCTGGAACCCACGATGTTGCCGTTCCAGCGAGCGTAGTTGTGGAGATCGACAATGCAGAGAGAGGCGCCGGAGTTGAGGCAGTTGGTGACAAGGCTATCGTATTTGGCGAAGAAGGTGCTGTCGAGGTTGCCACCGAGCTTGTTGTTGACAAGGTATTGCCAGCCGACGGGGAGACGGAAGGCGTTGAGGTGGTCATCCTTGACAAAGTGGTTCCTTTTGGAGAACGAGATGTTAGTAGGGAAGTTGTGAGAGGAAAGAGACAAATAGCTCTTACATTTGGTTCTGGCCGGTGGTACCGGGGTCAACATAGCCGGAAGGGCAGTTACCAGAAGTGTCACAGCCGAAATCGAAGCCGGCAATGTTGACACCGGCGTATTTGACCTTGCCGCTGGAAGATCCGCTGGTAGGAGCAGCAGAAGCCTTGGTGGAGGCAGGGGCAGCAGTGGTTTTGGTGGTGGTGACCTGCTTTGAGGGGGCGTCACCTCCGCCAGGGACACACTGGGAGTAGTACTCATTGCTCTTCTCGCAGTGGTAACCAGAGACACAAGAGGTCTGACCAGAGAAACCTTGGCCGCCCTATTGAGCAAGGATATCAGCATTGATGTGATATTGCAAGGAAGAGCAACATCAACTCACACATTGGGCGTACGCCGCTGCCTGAGCGGTGGCAGTACCAGCTGCCGCCAAGGTGATGGCGATAATGGAGTACTTCATCCTGGAAGATTTGTAAAGAAGAGACTGTTGATAGTGCGAAAAGAATGGCACACTTCAAGTTAAAGAAAGAACGGACTTGTCAAAAGAAGAGAAGCTTGATAGAAAGGAAAAAGTAGAACGGATAGCAAGAAGGATCTTGATATTTATAAGAGAAGAGGAGATCAAAAAGTTATCCACCTGCCGGCTAATATGTGCTACATGTGTGTGGATGCATGCGTAGGTACACGTTATACGATCCCCTCCACCTAAAAGGCGGCGCCTAGACGTTGTGAAGTTGGCTTGAGAATGCGATATTGGCAGCGATCATACACATGGTGCGGTCCTGAGTAGATTGAGAGGCAGCACTAGAACCTGCTGCGGGAGAACGGCAGTGATGGCTGACCAGGATGGTGGTGATGGACTAAGCGGTTCTAGCTTCCAGGCGAACGGTTTGTGGAAAACAAGCCTTTTTGTTCTGACACACGGGACAGGCGTTGGACAAAGAGGAGCTTTTAGTGCGTCGGCATGATATACAGTACTGCTGAAGTCGGTGGAAAAGTTCGAACAACACACTTGACCTCTAATCGAAACACATTCTGCAGCCAAGGACTGTAGGACGAAATGCCACCAATCAGACGAAAAAAGTTTGACATGTCACAAAGCATCAAGATGCATGGTAATATCCAGAGATGAAAGAGTTTTGTGATAAGAGTCGCGGCTACATCGGTGGAAAGGTGGAGTGAAGGTGAAGAGGTTTCTGAATGCTGTAAGCGAGAAGTTAAAGGCGGTTTGCGTGGAACGGATGTGGCGTATATTCTAAACCTGAAACATGGAGGTGGAGGGGGCTCTGGAAGAATCTGAGATTCGAAGCGAACAAATCGGCTGTGCACTGAAAGAAGCGAAATTGACAAACGACTTGTTGAATAGGCATGTGTATGCACAAGTTCACAGAGTAGTTGCTGCAGCATGGGTAGTATGTAGGTTGGAGCTTTGGGTGACACGTGGGAAAAGACAGATTGTTTGCACAGTAGACTATTTGATTTGAAACACGGTTGGCTTGATTCATCAATGTATAGTATACTCGACTGAGCTCCTAGTAGTTGAGCTAAGGTGAATGAGACGGGCCAGACACAACGTTCAGCATCAAATGACTTGTCTCCTTTTTAACACGAGTGACTACGGGTACCTTAGTATAACAGCCTTCGAGTCTAGCTACTTTGTCCGTCTGTTTCATGAAATTGAAAGAGGAAGGTGGAACACAAGAAGAAGAAACATCAAAAGCGTTTTGCTCTTAGCAAGATGGTGTACAAGTACAATGATATACAGAGTTACATGATCATGACGATGGTGATGATGTCTAGTCACGCATCTGGGTTTCGTATCGCTTGCCTCTGAAAGCCCAGCTGCCCCAGTTTCCGGCGCTGACGTCTTGGGGGTCTAGGTCGTTTAGATCCCAGCGTAGACTGCGGAAAATGTTCTCGCCAGGCTCGAGCAGAATATCCATCTCATTGCCGACAGTGTCGCGTACCCACTGGATGTCACGCTTCATGTCGTAATCGGTATAACCGGTGCAAATGACGGGGACCTTGGTGTCGAGGAGCGGCCTGATGGTGTCCTGCCATTCATGGGAACTTGCGGGATGGCCCAGACCGGGGTGGAACAGGACAAAGGCGTCGAAATAGGGGTCGTACGGGTAAAAGGTTTGGGCGTTGTGCAAGGTGTGGAAGTATTCGACAAAGGTAGAGATCTTCAGCTGGTGGCTGATGCGATCTTCGACAATGGCGCCATAGGGGTTTTCGGGAGTACGGGGAGGGAGAGGGAACTCGCTGTCACGGTTGGCCATGCTTTCGGGACCAATGAAGATGAGGTGGAAAGTGGAGCGAGGGAAGAGGTAGGCCAACTGCTGCCATACCTCGCGCGGCAATGACGACTCGGCGCGGGCACCGAGACAGAACAGGCGGACGGGAGGAGCAGTGGGACGCAGACCCTTGATGTCGGTGCCAGCACCGGAACGGGGAGGATGTAGGGTGTAGCGGAGGGCAGTGAAAGACTTGAGACCTTCGTTGGTCAAGCGATTTCTGAGGTTGTAAGGGCTGAGTTCGTGCAGCACACTGGCGATGGTGGCAGGATATGTCAACAGACGGGTGGCCTGACGCAGACTACGCTCCTCGTTGATGGCGTTGAACTCGCGCGAGTACAACATGGTGTCCCAGTTGGTCAGGTTGACCTGGGCTTCGTCGAGTTGCGGGCCGGGATACTCAAACTCTGGGAAGAAGCGGCCGGAGACAAGGTCATGGTCGTCCTCGTTGACCTCACGTAAAGTGTCGCAGATGGCCAAATGGGCCTCGTAGTCGTCGGCCAAGTGTTCTTCGCAGCAAGCGACGGGAATGCCGCAGTCGGGACATTCGTAGCGGACATGGGCTGGGGGTTGGCTGCCGGTCTTGCGGACTTGAATGTCATCGGGACTTGTGGGATGGCGGGTGGCGGAGTGGTCCGGATGCGGGCAGTAGGCATTCTGCTTGATGAAGGCGGCACGCTTGCGAATGACGGGTGAGGGCGAGTCGCTGAACGAGTGGAACAGGTTGCCGGGTTGGAGCAAGACTCGACTTTGATCGTCTGCGGCGAGAGGGACGTCTGGTGTAGGTACTGCCGAGGTAGCACGGTGCAGTTGGGCGACCTGAGGACGAGGACCCGAGGTCGATAGACGGCGGGTCCTCCTTGTAGGGATTTTGGTGGTTGACGAGGAAAAAGCAGGTCGTGATGTGGTTGATGCCGAGAATTGGCGGGCGGTGGTGGCTCTTGGTCTTGACAGAGGCAAACGAGCCAGACAGCGCAGGCACGCCGAAGACGACGACGACGACAAGGACGACGACATGGTTGTGTGTCGTTGTGTTGTTCAAGTAATAATTATTCAATCATCGACGGACTGACGCTTCGTCTATCAATCAATTATGCATCCATCTCTCATGACGGCGGACATCGGCCATCGGCCATCGGCCATCGGCCATTGGCATCTGGAGCTCACCTCCGTCTGTCTGTCTGTCTGTCTGTCTGATGGCCCGAGCGTCTATATTCCAACATGGCGGCGATGGAGTCTTGTTTTCTGTACGGCTATACCGTTATTGTCCATCTCCTTGGTGTTTCTTTCCTCCTCGGGTCGGCGCATACATCTGTCGTTGTTCTGGTCGCCTGGGCATACTCGATCAACTCCACCAAAGTAGCGCCTCCTTCGGCCATCATCAGCTGGATCCTCGGTCGCGCATTTTCCACATCTCAAGCGCCTACCTACCTACCACACGACCAGCTTCTCTGCCACACGAACAGAACCGTCGCAGCCTAGTCCCGGCCAAAAAAAAAACACAAGCTCTAGAATCACAGAGCTCCCTCCTGGGACGCTCACCTCTCCCCCTCGCCCACCATGTCGTCAATCACATCCAACATGGCCATGTACTCGCTGACTCTCCAGCCCGCGGGCATGATCTCACACGCCATAGTCGGAAACTTCAACGCCAGCAAGCCCAAGGAGCAGCAGGTCATCCTGGCCCAGGGAGAAAGATTGAGCCTGTTGACCATTGACAAGGAGACGGACCAAGTGCGCACAATCCTCACCCACAACGCCTTTGGCATCTTGCGCGGCCTGTCCAGCTGCAGAGTCCCGGGTACTCCACGCGATCTGATCATCGTCTCGTCAGACTCTGGCCGTGTTGCTCTCCTCGAGTACCATGACGACAAGAACATCTTCCAGCGCGTCCATCTCGAGACATTTGGCAAGTCTGGTATCCGTCGCACAATCCCCGGCCAGTACGTCGCTTCAGACCCGCGAGGCCGCTGCTGCATGTTTGCCTCTGTCGAGAAGAACAAGGTCGTCTACATCCTCAACCGTAACGCCGAGCAAAAAGTCACCATTTCGTCCCCGCAAGAAGTCAATCGTCCCCAGACCCTGACCTTTGACATCTGCGCCGTCGACACAAACTTCCAGAACCCCGTCTTTGCCGCGCTTGAGGTTGATTACACAGACAGCGATCAGGACCCGACCGACGAGTCATACCAAGCCCGTGAAAAGCTGTTGGTCTACTACCGTGTTGACCTGGGTTTGAATCACGTCGTTCGTGAATGGGCTGACGCTGTCGATTACTCTGCAAACCGTCTTTTCCCTGTCCCTGGAGGTCTCGACGGTCCTAGCGGTGTTGTTGTCTGCTCAGAAGGAAAGATTACTTACCGTCACCCCATGCAAGATGCTCACACTCTTCTCATCCCTCGTCGGAAAGGTGGTCTCGAGAACCCCAACCGTGAAAGACGCATTGTCGCTGGTGTCGTACATCGTTTCAAGGCTGGTTTCTTCCACTTGCTACAAACAGAAGACGGTGACTTGTTCAAACTTACCATGGATCTTGTCGAGGATGATCAAGGCCGTAAGACTGGCGAGGTTTCAAGCATTGAACTGCGCTACTTTGACACTTTCCCCGTCGCATCAAACATGTGCATCCTCAAGTCTGGTTTCCTCTTCATCGCTGCCGAGAACGGTGACAGCCACTTCTACCGCTTCTTGAACCTCGGCATGAACATCGACCCTCTTACCGACAGCACCTCTGACGAGGTTCCCTACTTCTTCCCTCATGTCTACGACAATGTCGACCTCTCGGCCACCGTCCCTAGTCTACATCCTCAACGAAAGACTGTCGTTCAAGACATTTCGGGAGGTGACGATTGGAAGATCTACACGACTTCTGGCACAGGTACTCGCAGTACCTTCAAGGTTGTCAGTCACGGCTTGAGTGTCAGTGAACAGACTCGTGCTGAACTGCCCGATCAACCACATAATCTCTGGGTCGTGTCAGATGATCGTTTCTCCGATGCTGACAAGTACATTGTTCTGGGTTTCCGTGATGCCACACTTTTCCTCGAGGTTGGTGAGAATACTCACGAAGTCTCTGATCATGGTCTGCACAAGGAAGTCACCACCATTCACATGGGTCTCATGGGCGACACTGGTATTCTGCAAGTATGGGATAGAGGATTCCGTTTCTACACAGGTCCTGACAGCCCGCAAGAAGACTGGAAGTGTCCTGCTCACCGCACTATCATCAAAGCCACAAACAACCACCAACAGCTGTGTCTGGCGCTGAGTTCTGGTGAACTGCTCTATTTCGAAGTCTCACAAGACGGCAGAAGGATACAAGAGTACGAACAAGGAGCTGACGTCTTGACCGTGTCTGGTGTTGTTCAGGCTATGAACATGGGCGACGTCCCCGAAGGTCGTGTCAGATCTCCTTTCCTCGTCGTTGGATGTGATGACTCTACCATTCGTGTTTACTCTCTCGACCCTGGTGGTGAGATGCTCAAGTCACAATCCATCCAGTCTCTTACCTCACCACCCCGGTCCATTGAGATTCTACCCATGGAAGACTCGACAGGTTTGACTACCTTTGTTCACGTCGGTCTCTACTCTGGTCTGTACCTGCGCGCCGTGCTGGACGATATCACTGGCGAGCTCGGTGACGTACGCTCAAGATTCCTCGGTGCAGAAGAAGCCAAACTTTGCCCTGTCGCCGTCAACGACAGTCCCGCAATGCTTGCTTGCGGCGCCAAAACTTTCCTTTCCTACCCTCATCCCGAAACCAAGGAGCTACTACTCACACCCCTCGACTACCACTCCTTCAACTGCGCAAGCATGTTGAGATCCCGAGTCGCCGGTCGTAAGGGACAATCAACAGTCAGACAATCAATTGTCGCCCTGCGCGGTTCCGAAATCTTCGTCTTCAGCGTCGGCGACACATCAAAGAACATTCTCACAAAATCCTTCCCTCTCAAACACACTCCCCGCGGTTTCTGCAGACATCCGGATTACCGCTTCTTCTCCGTCATCCAATCCGATCAGAACGTTTTGAGCAAGAAGAGTCGAGACCAACTCCTCGCCGACCCAAGCAGATCAGAAGACGACAAGAAACAGTTGGATGTCTCTGAACAATTCAACTGGCCCAGAGGACCCGAATGGGCTTCTTGCGTGCAGGTTGTTGATCCCACTTCCGAAGACGAAACCGCTGCCGTGACCTACACAATCGATTTCGACACCAATGAAGCCGCTCTCTGCTGCGACATGATTCCCTTTGAAAACCAAGACGGCGAGACTTTCCTGTTGGTCGGCACCGGCAAGAATATTCGCGCACCAGGACCTGCTCTTCCCAACGCGCCAAAACAAACAGGTGCTGTACACGTCTACCGCGTCTTGGATCCAGGCAACGAACTCGAACTCATCCACAAAACCGACTTCGAAATGCCCGTCAGAGCCCTGATGCCCTTCCAAGGTCGACTCGCCCTCGCTGTCGGCAACGAACTCTTCATCTACGACCTCGGCATGAAAGCCCTGTTACGAAAATCCCGCTGCCGCGTCCCCGGCACTCAAATCATCTGTCTCCAAACCCAAGGCTCCAGAATCATCTGCGGCGACGTCCAGGACTCCGTCTCTTACGTCGTGTACAACCGCAAAGACAACAAACTCACGCCCTTCGCCGACGACGTCGTGAGTCGATGGACCACTTGCTTCACAATGCTCGACTACGACACGGTCGCCGGCGGCGACAAATTCGGCAACGTGTGGGCCGTCAGAGTGCCCAAATCCGCGTCGGACGAAGCTGATGAACCCGGCGCCGCATCCTTCCTCGCAAACGAGAAAGCTTACCTGGGTGGCACGCCCAACCGTTTGCAATTGCAGTTGCACGATTACGTGCAAGATATCCCCACCTCGATACAAAAAACCACCTTGGTCCCCGGAGGCCAAGAAGTCTTGTTCTGGGCCGGACTGCAAGGGACTCTGGGAATCTTCGTCCCCTTTGCGGACAGAGAGGACGTGGATTTCTTCGGCAGTCTGGAGATGCAGTTGCGCGGTGAGGATCCTCCGATCTGTGGAAGGGATCATTTGATGTACAGGAGTTATTACATCCCCGTCAAGGGCGTCATCGACGGTGATCTGTGTGAGAGATTCTTCTTGCTGAGCAGAGATCAGAAAGAAAGGGTTGCGGGAGAGTTGGACAGGAGTGTCAGGGAGGTCGAGAAGAAAATTGGTGAGATGAGGACTAGAGTTGCTTTCTAGATCTTCTTAGTGGAAGAAAGAGAGGAAAGGAGATTAGAGGAGGGGAGGAAAAGCCGTGAGGGAAATCTTGTAAGAGAGATAAAAAAAGATGGTCTTTTTTGGAAAGAAGAGAAGAAGAAGAAGAAGAAGAAGATATGGTACGGAGATATGGTTCGAAAAGAATGTACGAGTATGTCATCGACTTGAAAAGTAGCATACTAGGAACCAAAAATAAAAAAATGATAATGAATTGTTTAGAGTAAAAAGCAATAAGTGTCAAAGGGATGGAAAAAAGAGATATAGAAACAAAGTGAAGAGGAACGAAGGAGCAGGAATGTGTGTATTCATACCAGAAGAGAAAAGTAAAAGGCCAGGGAGAAGAACGAAAATCAAATGTGTAAGTAAAGGATAGAGAAGTAAAATGTGCACCACCACCCATGTCACTCTAAGATTGGCAAAGCATAAAGGAGAGAAGAGAAAAAAAAAAGAGTCTTTATTTCTAAGATTTACAGAGAAAGGGGTAAAAACAACCATATACACAAGGTCCCATCTCTTTTACACGCCACTTTTTTCACCATTCACACCACCACTAGCACCACTTCCCTCAACACCAACACCAACACCCCTCCTCCTAGCAGCAACCACAGCCCTCAAACACCTTCCCACAGCCTCCAAATCCCCCAACAGCGTAACATGACCCCGTTCACTACTCACAAGCCCACCCCTCGCGACCTGATAGCCCTCGGGCAACATGGCCGCTTTGGCGAGTACGACGCCATCTCCACTCGCAAAAGCCAGGTCATCGTACGCATCTGCGTGTTTGATGGCTTCTCTGCTGGCCACCTTGGCACCATACACTGTCGGGGTTGATTTGCCGTAGATGACTGCTGCTGGCGGGTAGATGTTTTGCTGGGAGTGGGAAGGTAGGAAAGAAAGGTCTTTTTTGAATTGTTTGATAGACGAGAGGACCCAAGATAGGTAGGAGAGTGCCGTGTCGCGGGGGATTGTCACGGTTGTTGCGATCGAGGTTGACGGTGGTTCGTGGCCTGGATCGTCGGGTAGCACGGATTTTGAGAGGATGGTGCCGTCAGTTTGGACGCCTAGGGTGTCGGTGCCGGCGGTGTCTATGTTTCCTTGTGCTTCGGTTCTTGCGCTTGAGCCCATTTGCGCCGACATGTCCATGTCCGGGGGATTTGCTAGACCGTCAATAGCGGAAGAGGCCGGGTGTTGGGAAGCTTGTTTTGCCTTTTGGGAGATGGAACCTTTGCGGCCTGGGAGGATGTTGGTCATGCTGTTCATTATGCCTGCGAGACCTGTTGGAGGTGCTTCTGCCAGAGAAGGTAAAGGTCGTGCGACACACGGTGATAGGCGATAATCGATCCAGGTTTGGGGGTCGAAGAAATCTACTGGGTATTCTTCTTTGGTGTCTTTATTTAGGAAACAGCGGCCGTCCAGGGGAAGTAGGGCAAAACTCGTGCGGATGGAAAAATTTACTTGGGCGGTGAGGACGCGGCTGCTTAGGAGGACGTCGTCGCCATTGCGGAAGGGACCCAGGATGTTGACGCAGGTTTGAGGTACGCCTGCGTATACCACTCCGGCGAAGAGATCTGGTCTTTTGTTGACGGCGTGACGAGTTATGAGGCCGCCCAGAGAATGTGCAATGACAACAGCACCGCGTTTCTCCTTTGGAGTACCCGGCTTGTTGCAAGGAAGTCCCTCGAGAAACTCAATAAGTTTCCTACTCAGGAAAGTGGGTTCCAGTCGCCAGTCATAACCATAATCGTGAACACGCAGTTTACCACTTCTCGCATTTTCTGACGCACGTAGACGTTTGAAAAGACGTCTTGAAATATCTACGGGCCCAATGTGAGCTAGCATACCGTCGGCAATGACTTTCTCGTGCGCCTTTTCGTCGCCTTCAGGACCAAATCCAACTTCCAAGTCGACTTTCCGCACATTCAGACCAACTTTTATGGGAGCCCAGAGTTGCCTGTGAGGAGGGTCTGCGGAGCGGAGAATTGAACCACGGTAGCCTCCAAGGATAACAAGATCGCCAGTCACCTCGCCAAGTGCTTTTGCGAATTGAGGATGTGTCTGGGCAGTCTTGTCGTTGGCGCTGGCACTGGCTCGTGTTGATGGTCTTGGTAGTTGGTGATTCGTCTTCGGTCGAAGAGGGTGGGCAGGCAGAGAAGGTATGGGTATGTTTCGTTTGGGACCATTGTTGTTGCTCTTCCATATTTGAGAATTGGATCTGTTCAGGTTGTTGAGGGAGAGGTCGGATAGGGATGGCAGAGAAGGCATTGGTAGTCTGATGTTGGAATCTTGCCAGCTATCACGAATGGCCTTCATCCTGCTGTTGACCTGCTCTTGAACGTGTGCGAATCGACTGTCATCGCCGAGGGAGGGAGCGCGTGAGAGTGTGCGGAAAGTGTGTAGAGAAGATTCCGAGGCAGATCGGCGCAAACTTCGGCTGCTCTTGTGACTGGCCACTCGAGAAACAGCACGAAGAGTGGCTTCGGATTGGATCGAGGATGTGGATGAGACGGGATGGATGGGTGGGCCATGTGAGTTGGCCTGATCTGACGAGTTTGTGCGAGCGGTAGGCGGTGGGAGTGGTGAGTGGGCTTGAAGTGGAAGTGGTGAGCGGGATTGACTTGGAAGTGGGCTGTTGTCAACAGTGTTGACCCTCCTATGTCGAGTTGGTGCGAGATTGGACGAAGACGAGGTGAAGGACTGCAGCGAAGCAAAGAGAGAGCCAGATCGTCTGGATCGATTCGGCGGACGGGACTTGCGTTCCGAGTCGGAGCTGTGGTTGTGAGTGGCAGAGAAGGGTGAGGTCATGTTGTGGAACCCCGTCATGAAGGCATCCTTCAATTCACCCAACGACGATGTGGATGCTGCTGGCGGGCTGCCTGACGATGCTCGACGACGGAAGCCATCTTTCAGCATCGATCGACTCTCATCGGTCCTTGCAAACTTGCGTGGTCCTGCTCGCCATGGTGATGGGAGACGGACTGTTGTTTGTTTGGTATTGTTATGTGTTCGTCCTTCTTCTCTTGTCGATGGCCGTGGCAGCCTTTCTTCTGATGCTTGTATAGGTGCAGTTGTGGGAGACAGCACTTCTTCTGACGTATGTGCAGACGGAGGGGTGTCCGGTTTATCATTGTCCTCGGGCAGATCAATGTCGTCTTGAATCTGGGGGCCACCAAAGAAGCCTCCCTGAGCATCAATGGCCGCTTGTTTCTCTGCCACGGGTGTCTGTGCCAATGTCAAGCGTGTTTGGGCTCTTCCCAAGCTGACTCCAACCAGTGACTGCGCATCGCCCGGTGCAATCAGTCGTATTTGCGGCAATTCATCCTCGGATGATGTTGCCGTGTCTTGCACAATGCTGTTGTATTGTATGTCTTCCAGCGCCCGCGGTCGGACTTGTGGTGGAGGAGGTGAAGCTGACATGATGTTATTGGTATGGGGACATTGGAAGACTGCAACGGGTAGACGACGAGAAACTGCTCAAGAAGAGAGGGAGAGTCGAGAAACAGGTGGAACAGGAAAGAAACGACAGGCAGGCAGGCATTCAGTCAGGCTGCTAGTTGGAAGGTAATGGCTTCAGGTTGACTTGCAGTACGACTCAGCCTCTTGTCAGTCCCCAGCATATGTTGTAACAATAGTACTCGTAGGATTCCAATCCATGGCGCGCCTTGTGCTTCTTCAATCTCACTCTCTCTCACTCCTGCGCCTGGATCCAAGGGAATCCGACCTTCCGGCCCGGATACATCATCAAAGCAAAATAAACCGTTTGTCAGAGAGACAAGCTTCAAATGGAGTGCATTAGCGCCATCATCTCCACATTATTGAATGAACATGACTGATCATGATTAGGTATCGTTTGATGCGGCTGTTTCACCTCCTCGTGTTCAAAGCGAACTGTGAGCGTGATAGAAGGAACAAGAGTTGACGGTATGCAGCTAAGGATGACTACCTCTTCGATACTGCTCGAGTATATCTCGAGTTATAAGTAAATCTTGATGATCACAAAGCACGCAAACCGAGTATCTCACAACCAATTCGCCGAACAGCTTTAATTAATAGGCGGGATTTGCGACAATCCGTCCGGTCCGTTCATTAACCGGCCTTCCAAATTTTTTCATTCTCTCCGTCGGATCTATCGGAGAGAAATAGACAGACCATCACAAATGATCACATAGACCCGCCAAAGGTATGTCTCTGTATTACGAAGCAGCAGACATCCTCGCCAATGCCGATGCCAAAGGCGGCTCCCTGAAGAATCGCATCTTTGGCAAGAAAGATTTGAAAAGCAAGCCCGGTGCTATTTATGCTGTCGTGGCTGAAACCACGAAATGGAGTTCTGTGCTCAAGGAAGTCGTCGAGAAGAGTGATATCTTGAAGCTTGAAAGGAAGGTAGGAACATGATCATTTCATTCATATTCATATTGTCATTTCTTGATGTTGTGCCTTTTTTTTCCTTTGTTTTGTCAAGTATCACATCAACATCCTCTAGCAAAAGAGACGGAAAGACTGCAAAAGCGTGTCAGAAGTTCACTAGGGATATCTCGGTATACCCAAGCTGTCAAGGTGTACTATATGTGCACAGGAAAACCGAGACTGACTATGGAGGGGCATCCGTTGAGAACCTCGAGTGGAAACAATCATGCCAGGCTCTCGACAGACACCTCCTTCAGTAGTCTCGGTTGTTCTGAATATGCATGGATCGAATCGATGACAGTTTTGTCTGCTCTCAGGTGAAATCTGAAGCCCCACATGCTGCCATTTCCATATTTACTCTCTGTGCAGGACACGAGGGATATCAAGAAGTCGTTCACATCTTTTGTCTTGTCTTGAAACTGACTATTGATCTTTCTAGTTGACACCAACTCTTGCTCTACTACTTACTCATGACCTGTTACTCTCCAAAGGCGGTGTCGCCGCCCCAAAACAACATGCCCTCAATCTCGCCGTATCAAAAAACAAAGCCAGATTGTCAGCAGAACTCACCAAATCCCGCATCAGACGCGGTTTTCCTACCTTGGAAGCATTGAAAATCCACATCAACACCACTGCCTCTGATGAAAGCGCCGACCCATCAGGCACAAACGGAGCAAAAGTCTTCCACCCCCGTTGGATCCGTGTAAACACGGTCAAAACAACTCTTTCCAAGGCCCAAAACACTGTCTTCAAAGAATACACCCAAGTCTCTTCCCTCAAAGAACTAAGCACCACACCCAAAGGAATCTACCTCGACGAACACATTCCAAACCTAGTAGCAATCCAACCCGGCATCGATCTCTCAAAACATCCAGCCTATCACGCCGGAGAAATCATTTTCCAAGACAAAGCTTCGTGTTTCCCTGCTTACCTTCTATCACCGACTCCAGAGGACAAACACGTAATCGATGCCTGCGCAGCACCGGGAAACAAGACGACGCACTTAGCAGCCATTCTCTCATCCCAGCAATCATCCTCCGATTCCACCCCGAAAGTCACGGCCTGTGAAAGGAACCCAACCCGTGCTCTTACCCTGCAGAAAATGGTCAAGTTGGCGGGAGCAAACAAACTCATCGAAGTCAAGGCATCTCAAGACTTCACCAGGTTGAAGCCGAACAAAGCCGAATTCGCAGATGTCACCACTTTACTCTTGGATCCCAGTTGTTCCGGCAGCGGTATCATCGGTCGTGACGACACAGCTGTCCTTCATCTACCTTCCCTCCCCTCAACAACCCCAACCCCCTCAACCTCGAGCAAGAAACGGAAAAGGAAGGCTGCTGCCGCTACTGCAGAGATGGTAGTCGACGAACCAACCCCTACAGCCACAACAAACGCGACAAACGAACTCACCGAAGAAACCGCCGACCCAGAAGAGACCGACGCGGCAAAACTTCAAACCCGCCTTCAAAACCTCTCAGGCTTCCAACTGAAGATCATCTTGCACGCGTTTACTTTCCCCTCGGCGACGAAGATCGCATACTCGACTTGTTCCATCCACGTCGAAGAGAACGAAAGCGTGGTTATCCGCGCTCTGTCCTCACGCATTGCACGACGACGGGGATGGAAGATCCTGAAACGGGAGGAGCAGCCTGAGGGAATGAGGAAATGGGGCAGGAGAGGAGATCTGGCAGCTACGAAGAGGGTTTTGGAGGAGAAGAAAAGCGGATTGGATGCTGGAGAGGTTGTTGACGCTTGTATCAGGTGTGAGAGAGGTACCGAGGAAGGCACTATGGGATTTTTCGTTGCTGGGTTTGTGAGAGACAAGGATGCTGAGTTTGTGATTGAGGATGGTGGGGAGGATGGTGAGGAGGAGGAAGAGCACGTGGAAGAAAGCAAGAACAAGAGGCAGAAGAGGGGAGATGTTGTTGCGGAAGAGGAGGTGAAGCAGCAAGACGGAGAAGACGAAGACGAAGAGGAAGAGGATGAGGATGAGGATGAGGAAGAGTGGGGCGGTTTTGATGACTGAGAAAGGTTGCTATCATCAACCTCCGAGCACTCAAACATCTCTCACTCAGTGAAGCCTTTGTAGGACTCGAAAACGCTCTTATAGTGCAATATTAGATCATTTCCATCTTTGTGGTTATTAGAAAGACCTCGAGAAACACACAGATACAGTCTTCCGTACCTCCTTCGCATGCCCCCGTTCTGGAGGTCCTCTAGAGTTCCAATTTGTCTCTTTCTTATCTTCCTTACTTTGCGTCTTTTAGAGACTTTCGTGTCAATCGCTTACTTCTTCAAGTCGGAATTCAGAGATTCAGCCAAGGTTCGTATGGCATAAACTACGACTGATATCTCGATGAAGAGCCTTTGATTGAGTGTTAGTATGCAGGTGTTTGTTATGGAAGAAAGTCTTTTGATGATGTTGGGTAAGAGCGTATTGTGGAACAGGAAGATCACGATCATTCATTGTCGGATATTTTGTCTTGAGTATGCTGGGTGTGGTGTTGTCTTGAACGAAGCTGGGCTTTTGAGTTGAGTTTGTTATGGCATGAAGAGTTTCTCTCTGGCGGCTCTTGTCATGAGGCAAGATGTATGAGAAGTAATTCATCCGTGGTCGAAGGGTTCGTCGTATCAACTTCAACCACAACCATGATTCTCACAATAGAACCATATATCCGGCTCTTGCTTGACTCTTCTTTCTTCGACCTCTTCCACTCTCGTCATATTCATCTCACGTCCGATATCCCTCCCGTTCAAATCCATCGCTTCATCAGAAATCCAAGACCAACCCCGGGGCCACATCTTCCAAATCCTGAACCTCGAGCCATACTTCCCCCTCAACCTCCAGACCGCCAGCCCTCCTGACTTCCCTTCTCTCCTTTGCGACCTCTGTACTCCTGGCCACAGCCTCCCTGACAAAAAAATCCAAATATCTTGCCATGGCACCATTCGCCTCTTTCGTAATTTTCATATCCTTGTCTTCGTAGCTTTCGTGTAGTAGCCGCGTCAAGAGTGGAGGTTTCAAAAGTGGAATGTCGTCAGAGGGCCCGCCTATTGTTGCTGCTGGATGTTGTCGCGGTGGTCGAGGTGCGGCAGGAGAGATGGGTTGGGGTGCCGAGGATGGAAGCGGTGACAGGGAAGGTAGTCGTGGCGGTGGTAGTGCGATGGTTTTCTGTCGTTTTGATGGGCCTGGCTCGATGCTTGTGGTGGTGGATGTGGTGGTAGTTGTGGGAGCAGGACGTTTGGCATTGGCCAGTGCAAGACCAAAGTCATCGTCCGAGTCAGAGTCGGAGTCTACGACCATCATGGCTTCAAGGTCTTCTTGGTCGAGTTGTGCAGCAGATTGAAATCCTGTCCCTCGTCCTCCTCCTGCTTGTCCAGTCTTGTTGTTGATCCATGACGATGATTTACTGCCTGAAGCTAGAGCTGCTTTGCTTGAAACAGCTCTATTGGTGGTAGTTCCTCGTGTCGGTTCGTGTGTGGTAGGATTCTTGTTGCTGGATGATGAGGATCCGCCAGCGCTGGCACTTCCGCCTCTTGCTGGGCCTGGTGGTTTGAAAGCACGTTTTGTTGCTGCTGTAGCACCTTGCGAGGGATGGCGGAATGCCGGTGCGGGCATTTTGGGCGACTTGTTAAAGGAGGAGAAGGGTTATATACTTATACCTGCGAAATTTGGGAAACGCGTTATTGCTGACGCGTATGACGTGCTGGAAGGCGCCATCAAGGTTGTCACCGAGGCACCTCAATCACCTGCCACATTTCTTCCCTTTATGGACACGGGGTAGTGGTTTGTTGGTCAGAAAAGGATTGGTAAAATATTCCACCTGCTAATCAGGTGTAGTTTTTCATTTTCATCGTTATAGTACCATCAGATATCAAATGCGTAACATCATAAATATTCAGCCAGAATTACCCTTCCACCTCTTTCTGCGTGCGATACAATACAATCCTTCGTCATCGGGTCGTCTACTCTAGCTGGACTCTCTTGACGGTGACATATTCCTCTTCCTCCTCAAGCACTTTGGGGACTGTGACTCTGAGCACACCGTCTTCGAGCTTGGCAGTAATGCCGTCCTCGTCGATCTTGACGTTCTCGTCCAGCTTGATCTCACGCTGGAAGGCGCCAACTCTTCTCTCGTCCTGAGCCAGAGCACTCATTAATGCCTCATCAACGCCAGGGCGCATCACAACACCAGAGATGCTGAGGCTATTGCGTGCAGCTGCGTATGTGATATCAACATCCGACTTCTTTGCTCCGGGCAGTGAAGCGTGGATGATGTAGGCAGAAGTGGTGTTGAAGACATCAACTTCAGGTGTGAAGGTACCATCCTCATTCTTGCGGCCGACCTCATCGCTGTCGTTTTCATTGGTTCCAAACAATGCTGGGGCAAATGCTTCAGCGAGAGCATTCAGATCGAAAGGCAAATTAGGGTTGCCGCGACGAGGTCCATGGTGCCCACCACGACGACCAAATCCACTACGTCCACGACAAGGGCCACCATGTCTGTGATGAGATTGTCCACGGTGGTGGTTTCCACCTTGCGGGTGGTGACGAGGCTCAGCGGGAGTCTCTGGGGGCGTAGGGGGAGTAGGCGAGCGAGCAATTGGCTCGCCTACAGGTGGTGGAGGAGGTACTGATCCATCATGCTCGGGAGGAGGTGGTGGACCACGAGGATGGTCATGGTGTGGGACATGAGGGCCATGAGGTCCAGATGGTGGAGGAGGACCTCTATGGCCGTGACCAGGAGGACTGTGTCTTCTGCCACGGTGAGGTCCGGGTCCAAACGGTCCCCATGCAAAAGGATCAAAGTCGCCTTCCTGACCTCGGCCCTCAGCAAAAGGGAAGGCAGCAGGGTTGTTCTGCATTTGCTGGATAAAATGCCAGAAAGAGTTCTGATTCATGCTTCTTGGGTTCGACATTGTGGAGATTGTTTGTGATGATAGAAGAGAAAGACTCACAACCAGCCTACCTTATATCTATCACAATCTCTAGGCAGCAGTAAACTACGTATGACAAACTCGTCACCTAATAGCCACACAAACGTGGCCAATAGCTGACAATTGTGCTGCATGGAAGAGTCTGGAAAAGGCCAGAGATTGCTGGACAGCGCGGGGTGACAATAGGCAGCTATAAGCCACGCGTTTCACCTCGCCACAGCTCTATCTTCGCCACAAGTGTGGCGGTTCAAGAAAGCTTACCACACAAGGCACCTATAAGACTTGGCCGCTATTTGCCACCAGTCGCCGTTCTGACTCCTTAACATAGCATGCTGGAATGAACTTGAGATCAGCAAAAACTCCTCTCAGGGAAGTCATCCGAGCGAGAAGGATGAGATTCAAGACAGGAGTACGATCCTTGGTGCTCGGAACAACGCACTTTGTTTCTCGAGTCGAGTAAACTTCTTCCATCGCCGGATTCATGCTCATGCCTCCGATCATGTTCACTTTGCTCATGACGTCGCTACAACCATCGCTCTTCTCGCCGTGCGCGTCATGAAAGGTACTTCTTTCATGTACCAACAAAAATCTTTTGCTTGCTTGCATGTGAACCGACTTCACATGAAAGCATCGAGAAGTACTCTTGTCACCTTGCGATTCATGATGCGCGAATCATGAAGATAGGCTCAAGGTTTATCCCTACAAGCGACGTAAGAAAAGTCTGAGGCCAGAAGAGAAACAATAATCCAAAGTAGTGAGAAGAGGAACTAGCTCATTGGTACGAGCATGATGTCAGGTTTATCTCGGAAGACGAGCAAGATCTTGAAAAGTAGCGAGGATCTTTGTTCGAATTGTGTGTGCTGCAGGTAAAACGATCCTTGAAACGATTCTTGAAAAATGGTGAATCCTTGTCGCTACGATTTGCTGCTTTGACAATGAATATCTGTGACGTCCTGTACGAGTGTCAGCCTGAACGATGGTCGCTCTCCTTGCGTAGAGTGTTGTAATTTTCTCGTGATGATCAGATTGATGAGACAACATTTCCTTGATGTTTCTGCTTTTGATGGTATCTGCTCAAGTGCTCCGATTCAAAATAAACAAAGTGATTGCCCTACTGTTGCGGTGTCAGCAAGGCTGGGGTTTAGGTTGATCAAGGAAAATTGCACGATGGTGAGGTGACTTGGAAGCGGTCCCAGCAACGCACGACCACTGAGATTTGGAGACGGTCACGTCGTCGCTTGACCAAGGCAAGGGACAGTGCAGACTCCACGATTGACCAAATATAAATCAATCAAAAAGAAAAATAGTCAGTAATATATATTCAATATAAAGGCACGGTAACCTTATTGCACGTGAGATTATCCAAGATTATCCATCGTCTCCATCTGCGAACACACCGACATGACGATATGCCTGTCTCCTATCTCTTGCAGTTCTGCTTCACGTTCGCGGACCGAAATACTGGATATCGTTATTGTTCTTGTTCTCACCTTGACTTTACCTTTATTCGTATTCTGGTTGGGTCTCCACTATTGCCTCGTGGCCGTTGCTTGTGGGGCTTCCCCTTGTCTTCCACAAACCATTGTGCTCGTGCGACCAGTTCTCTCTCACCAGAAAGGCCCGTTTCTCTCCCTCTCAACGGCTTGGTAAGAATCCTTGATGGTTGGTAGGTCGGCCCTTTCACACATCTATATACTCCACATCCTAATCATTTCAATAAACTATTGTTCTTAGTCATGTGGAGCTGCCTCTTGTTGAATCAGAATAACTGCTCAAGAATTCAAAAGTAGAGTAATGAATACTGTGTCAAGCGAACGGGGAACTTAAAAGGGTGTCCCCAGAGGAGTACGGTAGACTTAAACATCATAGAGGGCTGCTTACAGTGTAGATCCTTATGTCTAGACTTGGCACTCCGTGAGACACGATACATCATGTAGGCAGATCTTTCGTCAAAACTCGTATTGTGTCCGAAGACAACTGCCGATGATTCTTATGTGCGAAGCCGACCCTGGTGCAAGAGTTCATCCCATCTCAACATTAAAATCGTGTTGAGCTTGAGGATAACTGGATAGCAGGCACATGGTCAAAGCAAACACATGGAAGGGACAATTGTGTGTAAGTGTGTAAAGGTGTAGAACATTCAAGTTTGTAGTCTAGACAGAACTCCTTCTCCGTGGTATCAACCGTAAAAAGCAAACCCAAGACTCCATAATACATGTATACCGCCCAATGTAAGATTCCCCTTGCCTGGTATAAACGAAAGCGAAACCCAAGCGCCAAAATGCAGATATAAAGAGACTATTAGTGGACCAAAATGTCCAAAGCAACGAAGAAGTGGTATCGTTCGCAGTCGCGCTGATGAGAAGAAGAAAACGGTATAGTCTGCTGCGACCAATCGACAAGTCAGAAATCCGAGAAAGAAAGCGCTAAAACGCAGGACTCAAACAATACAAGGCGTTGCGGGGTGGTAAAAATAGAAAAGCGCGCAGTGAGGTCAGGATGAAGAGACGCTCATGGTGGACTGCGGTGTCATATGTATCGGTAAGATCGTAATTTAGAATGTGCTCCAGTTCCAGTTGCCGCCAACACTCTGAGCGACACTACCAACAGGAAGTTGATCCTGGGTATCTTGGTTCTGGCCAGGAACGACGACAGGTTGGGTGAAAGCGGTCTCGTTGCTGTCACGGCTAGTGACGCTGTTAGTGCGAGAGTCGCGAGAGCTACGCCATGTGCGGTAGTCGGTCCAGCAATCATCGCAGGCGCGTTGAAGGGAACCCTCAGGGTGGAAGCGAGCTTCTTGGTCAAGAGGGACAGCGTGAGGGCTGTGAGAAGCGCAGAAGATGTTTCCACAACGACGGCAATGATGACGACGAGAGAAGAGAGAAAAGGGCTTGGTGCAAGCAGTAGAAGTGCACAAGGTAGCGCTGTGGTCAGGCTTCCAGTGATTTCTTGTAGGAGCACCAGTGACTGAACCCATGCTGGAGACACTCCACTCGTCGGAAACAACTCTCGAGATGCTTCCAGGACCCCAGGGTCCGTATGATCTTGTCTCGTCCTCATCAGGGCTGATGGGGGGAGAGCAAAGAGCAGCAGCACCAAACTTGACACCCTCTGACATATCCATGCTGCCGTGTGCGCTGCGAGGAGGAGTCAAGGAAGTCTGACGAGAGCCAGGAAGTGTGGTGGGTCGGAGGACAGCAGGAATGTAAAGAGGCTGCTTGGGTTGGCGCACTTGCTTGGCGTGCAAGTGAGTGGTGTAATTTGTGGGAGACACATTGTTTGACGGAGGAGTGGATTGATTGTTGTTGTTGTAGATGTAGGTGGGGGAGTGCAGAGGTTGAGGTTGCTGTGCGAAGGTGGCCATGTTGAAAATTGGTCGTGTGATGTAGTAATCTAGATCATAAAAATGTGTCGAGAGTGATGAATGATAAATGAGAAAGTACTTCTAGAATATGTAGAGAGTACAAGTTTATGTGCCACGCAAGGAGACAAATGTCGGTCTGCTTGGCCAGGGGGTTGGAAGCAGAAGGGCTGCGAGATAAGAGAGACTGCGCAGCCAACCAGGTTGATGGACAGTAGATATATGCAGGAGGTGATGGTTGGAATCGAGATCCGAAATAGCGTGAAATGTGAGATGAGAGATAAGAGTAGGTAGTAAATGGCAAGAAACCGGTGTGGTGATTCGAGGTAGCACACGATGACCTTCTGAAAGCAGGGTGGGCGGACTGGGTCTATGTATATGACCCAGTTACTGACAATTGATCAATAAGTTGGGGCAGAGGGCTGACACGGCACGCCTAGCGAGACGAGGGTCAACCAACAAGGTTCACATTACCCTACCTGGACTTACGCCCGGATACAAGTTCAAGAGACAGATCCTTGGCTGATGCGTTTGTGGATGGATCAGAAGCGCCTCCAAGCGCGAGGTCAAAGTCAACGACGGACCCAGATTCAACGCTGTCAACCTCAAAACTGCCTGACCAACACCAATAATCTCCTGTCGCCTACTCGTGCTTTCTTCCAAAGTTTCGGGCCCGACGGATTTACTTGCTCTCTATCTCTTGCATGCTTTTGAACTCTGTTTTCCAAAGCAAAAAAAGGCCCTCAGGAGGCATCGCTCATCACGATGATTTTCGGATCTCTTTGCTTCTGTCGGATCTGCATCATCCTGCATAAATGGACGTAGACTAAGCCGTATGTGGATATGCTAAGACCACGCGAAGATAAGAAATAAAGCGTTCTGGTTGGTTCGCATCATGGAGCACACAGACCATTCGACTTCCAAAGGTTTAGATTTGGTAGCGGCGGCCGCCATGCTCGCGACTGAACAACTCGGAAAACGCGCCCCAAACGACACCCAGCCTCGGATGTCGACAACCGCCGCCAAATACACTATCTGTGGTTGGCCACCATACCGTCTGCGACTCGTACATACATACACCTGCAACGGGCCCCAGACCTTGCAGTATCTACTAATCTAGTTTTTTCTGGTCTGCCTCCGGAAGCAGCTTGTCGCACCCGCGCTCTCTGACTCGTCCTGATGTCTGCAAGATGGCAAGATGGCATAGATGGACAGCATGTTCAGCTCTGTGAACCCGGTTAGGAAAGGAAAGTCGCAAAACTCGAGGTCGAATCATCTCTGTCCATCTCGACCATCAGGTACTTGCCATGTGTTTCCCCGAAATCTCCCCTGCCGACCAATCCCCTCCACATCAGACATTATTATTGGGTATTGGTGGTAACACTCGGCCACCGGCGGTGTTTGACCGTCAAGGAGTCTGGGCATTCCCCGAACCTCCGTGCTTGTCCGCAGACGACAAATTTAAGCACCGACAAACGCCCATACCAACCCGCAGATCTGACTGACCATTCCAGCCACGAGGTAAGTTGAGATTCTGACACATCGTTTCTTGTATCTGGTCTGAGCCTCAGCTTCGTACAAGTCACGACTTCAACACTTATGATAGCAGCAGGACAGTGCTCTGTCTGTATGCCAAGCACTCTTGCGCCTGATTTCCACGTGGCTAGATTGATAATTGAGACAATACTGACTAGTAAATAGGTAGATTGATTGCTACAGCCCTTGTTGTTATACGTACATGTCTAGCGCTCTGTCTCAAGACAGTGTCAGGCCTAATTGACTGACCGCTCATTCTTGTATAATTCAGAATGCGGAATGTGACGATTTAAATCTGGTAGAACCTCGTAAAAAGAGGAGGTCGTGTGTGCTAGTATTCGATGTATGGAATTACACGAGGCATCGCGACATACTTTCGCAACTTACTCCGTGCAAAATGATTGGTCGAGTCTCGGTGAGCGATATGAAATACTTTGATTGGCTGGCGACCTGCAGAGGTAGAAACTGTAAAGCTAACCTCAACTTCCCCTCCACCACGAAGTTGAGTTGAGACTTGTCAACTCCTTGCTATTGATTGTTTCGCTTCATAGGAGACATTCGAAACATTCAAAACATTGGGAACGTTGTACAGGTCATCCCTCAATGAAAATCGATTTTTAAAAGCAAACTGCGTGGCAACAACGGCTACCACGTTGAGGCTCCGTGCGGTCCGACATGTCAAACGAGCGTCCTCGTATGACCATGCAAACACCAAGTCCCCTATCTCCTTACGAAGAGGGCAATGTATTGACCAAGACCCAATGGTTCACTTTGAATAGTATCCTTGATACAATAATATCCCCAGAGACTGGTGCCACGGCGGCTATCGGCAATGGTGCAACATCTCAATTTACATCTGCCGTTGATGCTATCAAACGCAATACAGGTGACCAAGATGAGACTCTAGTGTCCGCGTATCTGGCAGAGTCAGCAACTTCTTGTCCCGACTTCAAGAATGCTGTTGAGAGATTCATGGTGCAGCAGATCGACGACGACACCAGAAAGCGCTTGTCAGGCATCTTGGATGCTTTGAAGTAGAACATCCCCTCTCGAGAGTCATCGTCACAGACGATCTAACGTCTTGTCAGTAATTCCGGCGCTTCCTGGCTATTGACTGGACATTTGAAACCAATTCACCAGTTGTCACGTCGCCATCGTGAAAAGGTTATACAATCATGGTCTACAGCACGTCTATCAATCTACCGTGTCTTGTTTGATACTTTTACGACTATTGCCAAAGTCTACTGGGCTCGAACTTCTCCTACGCTTGGACGGCTCTTGTCATATCCTTACACACCCGTAAATCATCACTATGGTCAGGGACATGACTTTCCTTTCATTGTGTTTCCTCCTCTGCCTCAGGATTCGGCGCTGGTACCAGCAACATTCGAGACCGACGTCCTTGTAATAGGAAGCGGCTGCACTGGTGCAGTGGCTTCCTCTGTTCTGGCCCGGGCCGGTCTTGATGTTCTTGTGACTGAAAAGGGTCTACATTGGAAGCCTGAACATCTCCCAATGTCCGAAAAGGAGGGCATGTTTCATCTTTTCGCCAATGGTGGTGTAACATTGTCTGATTCTGGTAGGATGTCTGTAGTAGCTGGGTCGTGTTTTGGGGGTGGAGGCACTGTCAATTGGTCTGCTTCACTCCAATTGCAATCGTTCGTGCGTAAAGAATGGTCAAATAAGCATGGTCTACCTTATTTTGGTAGTGGTGCCTTTCAGGAGGACATGGACGTCGTATGCGAAACGATGGGCGTCGGGACAGAAGCTATCAGACACAACCCCGGAAACCAATTTCTTCTAGACGGCGCCAAAAAGCTTGGGATGCGCGCAAAACCCGTTCCTCAAAACACAGGCGGCGAAGCTCATTATTGCGGCTATTGCACTTTTGGATGTGGTAGTTGTGGTAAAAAAGGACCGACCGAGTCTTGGTTACCTGACGCGTCTCGACACGGTGCCAAATTCATCGAAGGCTTTCAATGCGAGAGGATCATTTATGCCGACCACAGGGCCAATAATGGAGATCGCATTGCCATTGGTGCGCATGGCGTATGGACTTCGCGAGATGAGCATGGTGGAGTTTCTGGAAGGCGATACTCACGCCAAGTCACAATCTATGCCAGGCGAGCTGTCGTCGTCGCTGCTGGCGCCCTAGGCGGCTCTGCTTTGCTCCTTCAACGAAGCGAAATCACAAATCCTCATCTCGGTAAGCATCTGAAGCTCCACCCTACAAATGCACTCTTCGGTGTCTTTGACAAGGACATCAACCCTTGGGAGGGTGGTATTCTTACCTCTGTTGTCAATGAGTACGAGAATATCAACGACAGTGGCTACGGTGTCAAACTGGAAGGTATGGTTATGCTTCCTGGCATGGTCATGCCTATGCTCCCCTGGAACTCTGGCCTAGATTGGAAGATACAGGCAAGCAAGTTCAAAAAGATGGCTGGTTGGATATCGCTCGCGAGAGATCAAGGCGAGGGTTACGTCTATGCTGACAGGACAGACAAATTTCGTGTCAGAGTCGTCTACGACACTGCAAAGTTCGATCAGAAACACGTCGCTGTTGGGCTGGTTGCACTCGCACGAATCGCCTACGTTCAAGGCGCACGCGAAATACATGTCAGTATTCCGGGTGTTCCTGCCTTTGTGCGTTGCCAATCTGTCAAGACATTCTCATCGACGATCGTACCCAGCAAGCCTGGGGAAGAAGCTGGAGAAGAGACGGGTCTAGACGACCCCGATTTCCAACAATGGCTTTCTGTTCTCGAATCGTTTTCTGCTAAAGGTATGCCCGCCGATTCATCTTTTGTGTCGGCGCATCAGATGGGGACTGCGCGCATGGCTACATCACCTCGGAAAGGCGTCGTAGACCCTCGTGGCAGAGTCTGGAACACAATTAGACTTTACGTCGCCGACACTTCTGTTCTGCCTGGCGCAAGTGGTGTCAATCCTATGATCACGGGCATGGCAGTCGCAAGGGGTATTGCTCGCGGCATCACCGCGGATTTGGGCCTTTCTGAGCAAATGACAAAAGCAAAGCTGTAGAAAGGACAACAATGATACATGATCTCCCCATGTTTGAAATGCCGGTTCGAAACAATCTCCATCCTCTCCTGCGAGTCATCTCCAACAACAACGGGTGAATGGATTGTCCGGCCATTAGGTAACTTGTAGTCAGAGTACTTAGTAGAAAGACTTTGCTTATGCATGGTTTAGAGTTTCGCTCGGACGCTGTTCCAGAAGGGATTTGCAACGGCATGGCTCTAAGAACGTAGAGGCGTCGCGAGGCTTGAAGGCTTGCTTGATTGCAAGAAACCCAGAAATTGGGAATAGAAGGTCAATTACTGTAGTACTGTAGTTCAAGCATCCGGCGTTCCCACCGGCGCGCAATAATGCTCGTACGACTTTATCGCAACCAGGAACTAGCGCCCTGGCTGAGTCTTGGATGTTGCGACGTCCGAACGCTGAAGATCCCAAGTACGACAAGTACGGTTCCGATGATATTCATGCGCCGGCTGCCTCATCCTCAACTTCCACTCCACATACAACGATATCCCACATGACCCTTGATGATCACAACTACGTCCGTCTTCATAGACCTGGTAAGCAAAAGACAACGCGCAACACAAGAAGCACTAGTGGACGTTCGAGACTCTGGTGTGGAGTTGCATTATCTTCCTTCTGCAAATCGTAATCCGCGACTCATCTGCAGCACACGCAACAAAGCACCGAGAGGCTGCGACGCATTGTTTTCCCCAGCCGCTCTTGCTGTCCTTGCACCCTTTAGTTGCGACTACAATTGTCAGCATGGACATGAGTCGGCAGTATAGCCAGCCAGCACCATGATTCCATGAATCGTCATTGCTCACACGACACCCATGTCCAACCAACTATTCCTCTCCGCAGATCTCGCTTTCGTGTCATTGAACCCTAGCCTCCATTAAAGCGAAGTAGAAGGTGAGTCCACACAAGGATTCACGGCCCGAGAGGGTCTTTTGAACAATCCGTACCATTGCTACCCTTGCCTTACATCCCTGCCAGAAGCAAAAGAAGGAGAAGTGATTTAACGTTATACTAGAGACCCTTGGTCTTTTCTCGAAAAGCTTGGCTGAGAAATTCATGCTCGTCTACGGAATATTGCTTACCTACATGCCATGTGCTATAACGTATCTCGTCTCACAGAAAGCAAGTGAACAAACTAGCCCCGAACTGCCCGAGACTGGGCCGCCCTCAAACCAAAATAACGAAAACCGTCAAGAAATATCAAACGTATGGGTTGGCTGCCACGCGAACGAAACAAGAAAAGAAGGTTTGGGTCGTGACAAGCGACGACTAACCGGGTACCGCAAAGAGAAAAACAAAAAGGTAGGAACTTTAAATTTCGAAGCTAGGGACCATGTGCCTTTCCGCGCACGCGAGCCCGTCATGACATCCCCAACCTTTCTCTTGTACGAGACGTTTTAAACATAATAGCAACTTGTGAGGGGTCCTTTGGAGAAGAACGCAAACGACCCAAGCGACACCCCATCGTCGTCATTGGCATGGTCACAGCCACCCTCCGCGGTATAACGACTCAGAAACCCCAACATTTCCAGGCTGTTTCTCGGCCAGAAACAAGAACGACTCGTGGATCTCTTTTGATTTCCAACAGTTGGCTTTTTGTTGAGCGAGATTTGAAGTGAGACCTCTGCCTCGGAATATCCGGAGTACCCTCCGACACGAATTTGTAGACGTCGTTGAGGGTTAGGTTGATAAGGTGGGTAAGTGGAGAAAGACAACGACGCATCTCGGTGGCTGAAGAGTTTATCTCGGTCAACCGGTAGTTCGGGCGAGATCTTTCGGGAACTTGCATTCGGATTATCTGTATGCTTACCAATTTCCTGACATGGAACAATCGCCCCAAAGTGCTATAAACTGAGTAGCTAAGAGAGTTTTCAACAACTTCTCCCCTTAGCTCAGTTGGTTTAGAGCGTCCGACTGTAATTGTTTGAATGTCATCGGAAGGTCCTTTGTTCGACTCAGAGAGGGGAGATATTTCTTTTGCTCTCTACAGCTTTTCCAATGCTCCCCTGCCTATGTCGGAGAGGTGTTCCTTTTGCATTTCTTATGTCTAGGGTCTTCTTGAGTCCTCTGAGCTATTCATTTCGTAGTACGGCAAGGCTTTTCTCTATCCTTGCATCTGCTTTTGGTCATCGTTGTAAAAGCAGAAGGCTACTCCTAGTAACGACCGTCTGGTCCTGTATCAGTCGATGGTCTGTGTTCCTAACAGTATGGATGAGCTGCTGCGCCGAGCCCTCTCTCCGGTCCACATCATACTCGTCCAGGACAAAAGTACTGGCATCTGGAAAAATCACTCGATCCCTTACAGGAGAGACTTGCCCTGAGTCTTCTCGATCACAAAATCACTTGGCACGGTCCTTGAATGCTGTCTCACCAGCATCAAATGAGATAGTGCTATTCCTCTCCCTGGTTTCCGCTCCCAGAAAAGGCATTGGTTTTGTCAATGACCTATTCAACAACGAACACCTAGCTGTGCCACTGGCCCTTCTCTGTCAAGGCTGTGGGCCAATGCTGAGGTAGTGCGTCTTCTCCATGACCTGGACACACTCTTCATACCTTCAATTTGCTTTTGGGTGTCCTTTGCTATGCTAATACTCGTATCATGTCACTACAAAGTCTCGACCCTCTTTATCTCTATGCTATTTGTAGCATCAACTTCAACTTCGAATATTCTCTCGAAGACTATCGATGTTGCTCTCACCACGGATTTCTACGAAAAAGGACAGGCCTGAAAGTACTGATGCGGAAAACGTCAAAAGGCAGAGATGCATGACCCACTGAATCAGGAGAATTGTACGAGGTGTCTACAATGACCATGCTTCGGGGTTCTGATGGAACTCGGGAGAACGTAGGACAGGAGAACTGTACTGGATATGGCTATTCTTTGGTCCGTTGATGTCTGGTATCTTCGAGCACTGTATGTCTTTCGCTTCGAGATTGACGCAATAGCCATATCAATGATCTCGGCGGACTTTCCTGTGTGGTTCCTTTTGTTCAGGGATGAGTGTCAGTGATTCTGTCGTTAGGTATTTGCAGTGGCTTGTTCATACTATAAGCTATCAGATCATTGAAGGCATGGAATTATCATGCACAAGTCTCTATAGAACATTGGAGAAAGGAGGGTAGCATGTGTTGAAGTGTATTGAAGGTGACTTGACAGATATATATAGGAATAGGAGATTGTATAGGGAGGGAAATGGGAGACGGAAAGGGGTATAACCGGGTTCAATTACAGGAAGAGAGCTAGCAGAGTGATGCTCGAATTGTTGTTTGGCTTGGAAAAAGAAGAACCGCAAAATGAAGGATTGCAATAATTCCCAGGCGGTATAGTCACTATTGAAATTGGAGTTTCGACAGAATGGAAGATAAAAGTGTAAGATTGCTAGAAAGGATACTCGGCCAATCTGTGTGATATATAGGAAAACGAGACACACCTCTATATGAGAAGAACTTGTTAAACCTATGTTTGAAAGGTCGAGGATATATGGTTGTCGAGATGCAATATTCGGGCAGGGTGAGCTCTACGACAAGCAGTCTTGGGCAAAAAGGGAAGTACTGAGTGTACTAAATACATTTGTAAAATCCATGACATACAGCAAAACCATATCATATACATTGAAGAAACATTCATATATACAAGTACATTGTACAAATATCTACAAGAGAAAGACCGCATACTCAAGTTGCAGCATTGGGTCCCAAGTCCACAATCTTAAGCAGCCTTCTCCTCATCCATCTTCCGGTTCTTCCTCTCCCTTCCCTTCTCACTCCAAGGGAAATGCGCAACGGGGATCAAGAAAAGACTGTTGCTCTTGTCCGCAATACCGGCCAACATGATCCACCAAGCCAAGAAGGCTGCAATGATTCCGAATACACCTCCAGCTTTGTTTAAACCCGCGTTAGGACTGGTGACGCCATTGACGACGGTGGTGTCGAGGTATCCGGTCGCGAGACAGAGGAAAGCGAGGAAGACGCTGAAGAGTAAGCTACTGAAGGCTAGAGTAGAGCGGAGGGTCAGGAGCCACATGAGGAAGGTGAAAATCATCCATCCCTGCGAGAAGAAACGAGTCAGCAGCTGTTTTGATAAAGATATTGGTGGAGGAATGAGCTATTGAAACTTACGTAGATGTAAAAGGCAAGCGCAGTGTAGAAAGTGGGCGTTCCACCTCCATACGCCTCTTCGATCTCGAATCCTCCAGGGATGAAGATGATGGCCAGACCAATCCAGAATCCGCCATACGAAGCCAATGCAGTAGCACCGAAAGTGTTTCCCAGAGCAACCTCCCTGTAGTATCATTAGCTCAATGTTTGTGAGATAGTTCCATTGCAAGAATTGAGTAGACTTACCACATGCCCGCAAGCAACTGAATGAACCCACCATAAGCCAAAGCCGGCGCAATGATAATACTAGGTGTAGCAATTCCCCTCACGTTCAAATTGAGCAGACTCAACAAGAATGTCGTCAACGCGAAACCTGACAATCCCAATGGAGCAGGGTTGCCAAACTTGCGGTCCGGAGGCTTGTAGAGACCGGGTTGAAAGTCTCCGCCAAAGGCTGGGTAGTATTCGGTATCGGTGTTGGAGGGGATTTGAGCCAGTGGTCCGTATTCTGGTACCCATCTTTGTCTCGCGGCTGGATGGGCTTGCTCTAGGTGTTGGGTTTCTGCTTTTTGGATTGCATCTGGGTTGTGGGCGTCGAGAGTGCTGTTGTTGCTTGAGGAGAAGGCGGACTCCGCGCCGGGTGGATTCGACGAGAGTGGTCGATTTGGTGAATCAGATGCCATAATGTGTTATACTTGAGAGAAATAGAAGAGAAGGCGAAGAGAATGAGGAAAAGAGGTGAACAAGAGAGGAGGGAGGAAAGGTACTTATTCTTTACAGCGCAGACACGATCTTCATCTGCCCATCTACATCCACGGCTCTTTAGCGTAGTCTATTTCTCCATGGGGTCCCCTCAATTGGTCGGAGTCTGACTTTAAACATCACACTTGGGGTCCTAGATACGGAGATCGTTACGCAATGGAGCAACGGCTGTAGTTGTATGACGAAAGGCATGGAGAATCTGAGACGGAGAAAGCGTGATCGAATGTGGAGAAACGGCTCATGCAGTCGCGGGGTCGACTCTTCCGTACGAGAACACGACTTCACTTCGACAAAGGTCAGTCCAGAGGGGGAAATAAATAAGAATGTAATATTGTTCCGTGTATGTGTTTGATCCTAACATCATCACAAGACTCGAGCCGTAACACCATATTGTTATGCAAGAAAGATGATCATGAAATCCGTCCAAAGGGAATAGAAACATTACAACAAACGTCGTCTCATGCTTGCTCGATGATCACAGCCGTCGGAGAGATCATATCCGGCGACATCATGTCATTCTCAAAGCCCATTCTCTCCCACACCAACTTGCAGTCATCCTCAAACACATTCTGCGAGAACGGGAACAATCTCAAAACCTTTTCAAAGTCATGATATGTCGTGATTTGCAAACGCAGGGCCACTTGTCTGATTGTGCTGAGGAAGGATTCGACCATGTATTGGGGCATCCATGTCTCGCTGGTCGAGCATACGTTGATGGCTGCAGAGCAGGATTGGAAAAGAATCCATAATAGTGATTCCAGCTTGGCCACCGATTCCCAAGAACCGATCAAATCGCTCTTAAAACCATTCCACAGACGATATACCAACTTGGACTGGATTGTGTTGATGACAGTGTTGAACAGATTGCGCATGTTAACCAAAGAAGGCATACACATCCACGCGCCAAGCTGGGCGCCGAGAATAAGCATGTCTGAGACTGAACATTCATTATGTGTTGAGCCGTCAGCAACGGCAGTGCACAGCTGGTACACGGTCTGATATACCACATTTTCAAAAGCGAGGAAATGTGTCTCTTCGGTCAGTTGGCTGTCAAAGGCCAGATTAATCTGATGTAATCGATTGAAGAGGTCGTAGGCCATCTCGGAATTTAAGTCTGCCGAGATTGGGATCATTCTGACCGACTCGAGAGCCAAGCGATGTGCGCCAGTGATGATTTCTTGCGGTAGCATTGCTTGTTGAAAACGCGGATCCCAAGGCAACATCGGACGTTCCAGACATGCGCATGCTAGCTTGAGATCATTCCAAATCGTGTGTCGCCATTGAGTATAGCCGAAGGTCTGCAATCCTCCAGCTTTCTCGGCCATGGAGGCAACACATCTCATATGAGTCTGTGCCGCGTCGTACTCCTTGTCGCCAAGAGCTAGATTAACCTGGATGGCCACAAGCATGATGAAGGTATCAGTCGAGCCTTCGGTAAGACCCGCTACTTCCTCTTCTGGGTATTGTCAGCAATCGTTGCAAGATACTTTGAGCCATGTGGTGGCTTACTAGATAGACCAGAAAACTGGGGTAAGGTGGAGAATTTGGCGACGCCTTCCGAGACGGCGCGCATTGCCGCAATCTTGTGCTCGAAATAGTTGATTTGATTGCGGTCGCCCATGAGGACACTTCGTTTCATCTCCGAAATGCACAAGAGGATGTGAAATAGTGGAGTACTGGTCAATGCAATCTTCCACAAAGAACGTCTGAAGGTGCTATCAACTTTGTCCAACCAAAGGACTCTGCTCTCCCAGATGTTGTTGCGATTGATAGGTCGATGAAAATGCCACTTTGCCAAATTGTCAACACTGAGCCCGTTCAAGGGCATAGAATTGAAAGGATCCCAGCGGTGGCTGTTCGGATTGTCGAGGAAAGGATTTGGTTGATATAGAGCAGGAGCTTGAGACAATTGTTGAGAGGTAGATCTGACAAGAGCACCAGAGAGAGGAGACGTAGTTTCTATATCAGGCAAAATATCAGGGTCGATGGTGATGCACGAAAAATCGGACGTTCCAATGTCACTAGGTTCCGTAACATAGACAGGGGACGTGTCGTCGAGAGATGGTGTACGGCCCGAAGAATTCGACTCTTGTTCAGCAAGCTCCTCGAGAGCGGGATGTTCAGAATGAAAGACTAATTTAGCAGACGACTGACGGGGAAGGTTATGACTTCGAGTTCGTGGTGTCTTCTTTGTACTAGCAGTCCTGCTGGTTCGCGGCTGAGAAGCAGCTTTATGAGAAGTCGTTCGCCTCCGGACTACTTCTGTTCTTGGTTTGGTTGCGGCTGAAACATTTTCTGCATGAGAAGGAGCAGGAGCAACTACTTGGTCTGGTGTGCTGTTGCCTGTCTCCTTTTGCCTCCGAAAGAAATCATGCATAACATGTTGCCTGACCTTGGGCAAAGATTGTCTGGCCTCTACATCTGGTTGGCCCGTGTAATTCACAAACACGAATTTGCCTACATCGGCCGACATGTTTTGAAGTGAAGAGTAACTGTTTGCCTCTGTGATCCACTCCTGGCTCGGTTGTTGGTAGATGTGGTCCAGAGGGTTGCAAGCCGTAAAGGGGAAAAGAGCAAGCGTTCTTCGCAATAAGAACTCGAAAGGGAAAATGGCAGAAGAGGACCTCCTGCCTTCCCTCACCGGCGAGTCCGAGATTATAAAAATTCGACAGGGAGGAACTGCGCGTAAGCCTCAAGGGTGGTCGACCTTTTGCTTTATTGGGCAGCTGATCGGTAGGGGAGGTCAGGATAGTGCGGGGGAGCTAATGCAAGCCGCAAAAACTCGAACGAGTATCGGCGGTCAGGTATGATTGGGCTGTGCTTGTGCTTGTGCTTGTGCGTACATGTAGAACATGAGACGTGCACTTGTGTGTTGAGTGAGATGATGTGCGACCAGATGGACGCAGAGTTGATTGTCAAGAGACTGAGATGGAATTGTCGAAAGTCTCTCGAATCTCTTTCGAGCAGCGGCCTTTGTCCAGAAAGCGCAGAGAGTTTGAAGGTCCCAGATTTGAGAGCCTGTCAAACTGTCAGCTTCTGCCATTAGACTAGTCCATGTTGGGATTCTGGAACGATAAGGTCTTGGGCCACGTGCTGTTCCCGTGTGTAGGTCCAGGTAGTAGGTAAAGTCCTCGCCTCTCTCAGTGAGAAAAGGGTGAAGATCAATGTTGGATGTTCTTCGCAAGCATGTATCAACACGGTCAGGCATTCACAAGTGGTTATAGCTCTGCCTATCAATTTATGTATCACTAAAAATGGTGGCAGCTGGCATTTGTTCGTTCAGTCAATTTCTAACGCCCGGTGTGACCGAAGCAAGCAATCTGCTGCGCCGTGGATCCTGCTTCTCTGGCAGTAGCTATTGTACTGCCACGAGATGAGGCTTGTCGTGATGCAGCAGGGGAAAGGCCTGAACTTTTGGCCAGCATTCTCTCATGACCAGCATGTACACGTAGACTTGGCGACATGCAGGAAAGCTAACAACCAATGGTTCTGAAAATCTTGGTGCTACCGATGACTGAGGCTTGAAATCCATATCTTCCAAGGCAGAAAAGCTAAGGCGCAGTCAACGGGAGTGAGCATGAGGTGAGCGACAACGATGCACGATGCACGATGCATATCGCTGACCTGGTGAGCTGTATTCTGGGATTGGTCCATTAAAATTTCTGTACGGAGCTCATCACAGCTACTCTTTGCAAGGACATCTCGATTAGATCAGAAGGATTGCGAGATCAATCGGAAGAACGGCTAGCAGGATATGCAGTATTGATTGACATGGATGAGACTTTATTGTGTAGCTATGAACGCATATGAAACTAGATGAATAAAGGTGCAACCAGTACAGTGCAATACGGCTTATATCTGAAATTTCATGTCAGCATCAAATCTAGTTCAATGTTCGGATATGAAAAGAGCGACATGAGATGATCAATATCAGAAGGTCTCCAAGCAGTGTATCCACATGATTATTAGGTACAGGTCTGTGAATTTTGCAAGTGTTTCATCCTTTGATCGGGGTTGGGTGGAAAAAGAAAAGGAAAATCGAACACATACCCGTATGACAGCAAGGCGCAGCTTGACCGGTCGCCCTTTTCCTCCGCTCACATGCCGCAGTTACGCGGTGTAGCATAGTCTGACATCAGGAGATCCTGGAACGGCACATCATTGCCGTCAACATCTGCGATGACTGCACCGAACGAGAATCACCTCGGTGTCGTGTTGACATGAAGAAGAGAAGTTTGGTAGGAAAATAATTTCTGAAAAGGAAGCACCGGATTTTTTTCTGGTATGGCTCGAGCTTCTGATCTTGGCGTTTGTGATCGGCGGATCAATTCCGTTGTCTGAGTTTTGTAGAGATGATGCTGACCCTGGATACTGGGATAATATCTTATATATGTTGGAATACAGATTCTGTACATCGTGATAGAGTGTTTGGGCTGTAGCCTTCAGTGTCAACTTCTCGTTCGTTCCAAAGGAGTTAGAAATGCACTTTTACACTGGAAGACAAGGTTGTGTTCGAGCAAGCTTGAGTTGGGCGGAGGTCAACTAAGTTTGATAGAGAAGGACAGGCAGCATTGTGACTCTATCTTTGCGAAGATTCTACTGTATGAATACCCTGCTTTTTAGGGAAAATTTGTACCACGTGCAGATAGATATTTGACTCGAACGGAGCCTGTCAAATGTCACTTCACGACAGGCAACAATGACGATGATGGGAGATGGAAGAGTGGATGGTTGGAAGAAGACAGATGGCACGTGCCCCACCCGGTTGCCATGACACGACGGCTGTTTGTTTTAACACTTTCTGGCACATCGTTTATTCACAATTTCTATCGCCAAACGCTTGACACTTGTGCATCATTTTATCGCAAAACCTGCAAAACCCCCACTACGAAACAGAAGAGGCAGTAATATACACTAGTTGCAACGGGCAAATATGGCGAGCACACCGCGCGCCAACACAACAACGCACGTCCAGATAGAATCACCTTTCAAATTCCTCATGACACCCTCACACAGCGCGCCGGACATGACGGTCCAAGGACTGGTCGATCGCTTCACTGGTCTTGAAGTCAAGGACAAGGATGAGGAGCAGACACAGCGTACAATCCGAAGGCTAGAGGCAGCACTGAGGAGGGCAGAGATGGCAAGGGAGGAAGCAGAGACAGAGGCCAGTCGCTGGAAGAAGGACCTGCGCGAACAGAAGGACGCTGAAGACGAAAAATCGCGAGAAAGGACAGTCTTGCGTGAGCGACTCGACGACTTTGAGGTTAGTCGCCCTACTTTTGGACGAAGATATAAACAACAGCAGACTGACACAAACAACAGAAAAAGTACGACAAGGCCAAAGACCGCTTCCGTCAACAAAAAGTCAAGCACGAGGACCAGATGCGAAAATTGTCCAAAGAGTACATGGAGCGCGAGAAACTGCACTGGAGACAGCAGCAGCAGCTACAGGAAGAAGTCGAATGGGAGAGAAAGTTGCGCTCAGACGCCAACGATCTGGTTTCCTTCTTGGAGATTGAGCGATTGGTGGCCGTGCAGACACAGAGAGACATGGACATGGCAATGATGGCAAGGCAAAAGTTAGCCACACCCATGCCAGAAGTACGAGTGCGCGAGCATTCTTTTGACACACACAAAACTGCACCTATCGAGCAAGTCGATGAGCCCATGCACGAGGCTGAGCAAGAAACTGCAGTCGATAACAGCTGCACCCTCACACAAGAAGAAGACCACCTCAATCACATGGACACCAGCGAACCCTGGTCCGCGTCCATCGCCAACAACATCCACCACACCGCAGAATCCAAGCCCCTTCCGAGCCGCACGCCCTCACCCCTCCCACCAACCATCGATTCGCCCCTCGAAAAATCCACCTCAAAACCCCTCCTGATCCCCGTAGATTTCGGCGACGACTTCTCTTCCGACAAAGAAAACAACGCTCCTCGCACTCCATCCCGACACGTGTCTGCACCACCCTCGGGCTACAAAACTCCTATGACGGTTTCCTGCTCCACACCAGGGGGTAACACCACCTCCCGCCCAGATTTTTCCGACTTGCTCAAGACGCCTATTGACAGGGAGGCCGCGTTGAAAGCTATCGAGTACAGAAGAGGTAGAGCTAGGAGTGTTGGCAAAGGTGTCAATCCTGGTACGACTAAAACCGTCAAGGGGAGGGATATCTCCGCTCCGCCTTTGGCCACGATGAGTGTGGGTAGGAAAAAGGCTTAAGGAGGTTTGGAAGTGAGAGGCTTGGTTGTCCATATTGAGCGCCCGACTTTCTGCTTATTCTGCTTGTTCATGTTCTGTTCAGCATGGTGTTCTTGTTCTTTTGGTTTTGGGCTTTTTGGAAAACTCTTGATCTATTTAGCGGGTCTTGTCTTTTGTTGTAATTCTTCTCTTCTTCCTAATGTACTGTCATTGCTTTTTACTCTTTGTGTAAAGAAATGATACAAGTTGGGCGAATGCAGCATTAACCTTGGACATCTCAGTTTGCAGGAGAGCATAGACATAAAGGGCAGCATCAAGGAACATAGAGTAGGCATATCAATCCATGGAGCAAGGGCATCAACATTGGTAAAGTACAATCGTTCTGACGACAGCATGTGCAAGCCAAGACTGGATTGACATTCGAAACTCTCATCACTTGTCTTGCAAAGAAAACTCGGCTCAGATCAATATTGATGCAAGAAAACGCCTTCTTAATCCGGTCCCATTCATGGTCACTACGAACAACACGCTTTTTTGGTGAACATGATCATCTCATTGAGCCCAGGTCAAGAGGAGCGAGCAAAAGAAGTAAACATAATGCGATATGAGCATATGAAGAACAGAATATAGCTCCTCGCCACACACGAATCCCAATGCCCCAACTTTCCTCCTTCCCTGGACGCCCTTTTTTGTTGGTTGGAAGTTTTGCCAAACCACCGAAGATAATAGCAACAAAGCATTTATCGGTTGGACTTGGCGACACGCTCGAGCTCATCCTTCTTCTTGATGGCGTAAGAGTTGGAAGAACCCTTGGCGGCGTTGATGAGCTCTTCGGCGAGGCACTCGGCAACAGACTTGATGTTGCGGAAAGCGGCCTCACGGGCACCGATGGTCAGGAGGGCAATGGCCTGGTTGACACGGCGGAGAGGAGAGACATCGACGGCCTGTCTGCGGACGGTACCGGCGGAACCGATACGGGTGGAGTCTTCGCGGGGACCGCAGTTGACGATGGCATCGACGGCGATCTGGATGGGGTTCTGGTCGGTCATGATGTGGATCTGGGGTGGATTGTTAGCCCAGTGACTAGATACATAGTAGAGGGAAATCTTACGATCTCGAAGGCGTGGGCGACGATGCGGACGGCCATGACCTTCTTTCCGTTGTTGCGGCCGTTCATCATGAGAGAGTTGGTGAGACGCTCAATGATGGGGCACTGGGCCTTGCGGAAGCGCTTCTGGGCGTAGCGACCGGCAGAGTGGGGGAGGTAGACGGGTTGACGGATCTGGATGTAGTCGCTATAGAAAGATTGCGCATGTCAGTCATGGCAGTTCCTGCTGTGATGTGTTTCTACCCTGAAGACCCTCTTTGCCTTTGCGACTTGCGTTCTTGCCTCGGAGTTGGGAGAAAAGGAGTGAGAGACAGATCAAAAAGAGGTGTGCGCTGCCATCGTGTATCTTCTCGTTCCATCATGCGCAGATGTGCGCAGCGCGATGGTCGTCCTCAAAGTCATGATGGTCTTCTGCATGCCCTGGTTCTTCGTGTCGAGAAAAAAACCTCTTTAATCTTTTTCATCTTCTCTTTTGTCTTTCCTCCTCTTTCCCCATTCTCCAAGCAAGAGCAGTACAAAGGCGAATCGGATCAACAGAGCGTAGACGGGGAGCAGCCTCACGTCAAAGAAATGTCTCTGATCTCAACATCCTCGTAGCTCCACTTGTTGAACAGCTTAACGCTGCCAATCTCGCTGGCGACGTCCTTGGGCAGGACGGGGTAGCCCTGGGGGGTCTCAACCTCGACTTCACCGGCGTCAGACATGTTGTATATGTGTGGTGGGTTGAAGGGAAGGAGTTTGAACGGCGGAAAGGGAGTTGGGCGTAGAGTTGTCGAGATTTCGTCGCTCGTCGTGCGAATCAAAGCGTGGAATCCGTCAACCCTGTGTGCATTTTCCTGCTCTCTGGCGCTAGTGAGTGGAGCCGCTTGTTCTTGGCAGCGCAGCCATCTTCGGCCACACGTTTTTCCATTCCGATAGACATGCCAAGACATGTCCTTCTTAGTACTCCTTTTACAAAGCTATCATCTCAGTATTCGCTCTATCATGTGAAGATATCTTTCCATTCATGAGAGACGTGATGAAGATATCTACGAGCATCTCGATGTTCAATCGCATCAGTATGGCCTTGCTAATTGCTGATTGGCCATGCACGTATTCTCGCTGGTTGTAGACTCTTTCACAGTCAGTTGAAATGCTTCTATCTCCGAGAAATGTTTTATCCATCTAGGCATCTTGATGTATGCCACAGGTAGGCAAACTGCTTAGGCAGGCAACATCGTTTTACAAAGACAACTTGTTGCAGTATTGAATGTGACCTTTCACTTAGGTAGAAAGAATCAAGGCAAGCGCTCTCTGTCGCTCTTTCCTCGCTTTCCGTTGTCTACCTATTTGAACGTGATATTGCTACACTCTGTTCATCCAAACACGTGTCGAAACCTCATCATCAAGCAATACCTATCAAGATGACTACTATTGAAACAACAGCATTCTCTGCATGGCAACTTCCTAGACAATTAAAAGCATCTCACCTCGACCTCGACCTTGTCAGATCCCGGGCTTCATGGATCAGGAATGACCTGGACCCACTGGTCGCTCGCGAAGGCCCAGACATCCTCAAATCTGATAATGTCATCACACTAATCAAATTCTTTGATCGATTGTTAACGTCGCAGCTCACGATTGAGACCGTTAGAGACTCACGTATACACTTTGCCCTGCTCGATCTTGCAGGCCGTGCAACTCGATGGCCAGCGAAACTCATCGACAAAGCCGAAGAAGTCGTTCAGGCATGGGAAGCCAAGTGGGGACCTCTTGCCCAGATCAGAGTCGATATCTACGGTCCGGGTGGTCGACTGCATAGTATCAGCACGCCTGAAGACTTGCAGAAAGAAACACTTATCCTCAAGTGGCAGCGGAAATCCGACACTCCTGTTGCTGCCAACCTCTCCAGACGTCGTGGAGACATTGGTTTCACACCTGGAATGTAGGTTTGACCTGATGCCTAATCTTGCTTTGCGCGAACACTGACAACACAAAAGGTGGTGGATCAATGCAATGTACGCATATCACGATGGCATAATCGACAACGCACATTCTCGAGGCGGTATCACAGCATATCGTTCAGAGGCTTACGCTTTACTACTGACCCGTAACGATGAGTTCAATAGCACAGACCCCGACTATTTCACGTATCGCTCAAGAACAGGAGATGCTGGTCGTTATTGCCTCACAAGTGCCAAAATAAATTCGAGACTGCCTGTACGAGTGCTAAGAAGCCATAACCTACGTAGCTTCTGGGCGCCTCGTGCTGGTGTCCGTTACGATGGACTGTATGCATGTCGTTATCGTGTGCTCAAGTGTTCTACTAATCATCAGCATCTCCAGGTACAAAGTTTCAGGCTGGACCGTCACCCAGGACACTAAAACTCATAAACCACTTTACGATATATCCTTTACACGCCTCCCATCTGAACCTCCCCTCCTGTCAATTCTCGACCACCCTTCAGCTGAAGAGATGGATGACTATCATGAATATAAGTACATTCGTAAAGAAATGCGCACTCAACTCAACCCACTACGCCCTGCACGCCCTTTCAACTCATTGGATCGCTCAGCCAAGGATAAGAGTGGTAGTTCTGATACAGCAGGCAGCGATCCCAAGTCACGCGACCACGGAAGAGTCTCTCTATCTCCATCTGCCCAGGTCTCTCCTACTACACAAAATTCTCCAGCTGCCGATGACAATCCGTTCTTCTCCGGAGCTTTAGCTAGTCAGAGTGGCATCAACAGAATCAACGCTGTACGACCGGATGTCATTGACTACGCTCCGGTAATCAATGCTGCGTCAGCTGCTGGTGCGAGCATCGATCCATTCTTCGTTGGCGCCCTTGAGGAGAGAGCTGGGACGATCCCTGTTCTGCATCTCGATTCTCCTGTGGCTCGTCCTGTCATGGATCTCGACCTCGAAAAGGCTGTAAACAATTCCGTACTAACCGATTCAGCTCGAGATATCACAGAGAAAACAGGATCGAGACTGTCGTTGAGTCTGGACAGGCGTGCGTCTCGGCTTATTCGAAAGGGGAAGAGTTGAACCAGTGTATTCTATAAGGGAGGTCACGTCGATTCAAGATTGAGGACCCTGTTGTGCCTCATAGACATTCATAGTCGACATAGTTCTTGCCTAGTATTACATTGCATCGCTGTCTCCTGCATCTCCAACACTATGTTCTTTCCAATTCCAAAGCGTAGACGATCTTTGTAAGTGTCTCGATAGTGCCAATTCGCGATGGTCCCAGAGTCCAATTACTCCTCCGTCGCATCACAATCTTCCATTAGGCAAACTCGACAAGTCAAGAAGAAGGCGGCATACCATCAAACTGCGCGCAACCTTCGACAGGTGCAATCCAACTCAGCCTTTGCTTTACATAAATCTCAATGACAGGCTTGGCCTCATTGAGCATCTTCCAATCATCAAAGACGCCGCCTCTAACCACTGCAGTCTCGATTTCTCCGTTTGTGTTTAGAGTACCACCGTAGATGGGACTTCCTATATTCAGATTCCATGATCAGCAAAAAGAAAAAAATAAGAACTCCCAGCTTTACGACCAAACCAATCAACATTCTTTTAAACAAGATCGCACAATTTAGTGCTTTGGGGTCTCTGCTGAAAGGGGTTGATTAGAGGGCTTACCACAATCCTGACAGAAATAATTCTTGATCTTGTTTCCCGTGTCAGAAGTTTTTGAGATTTCTTTCGGAGAAGAAGGACCGAGGATTTTTAGGGAGGAGGTTGGGAAGAGGAAGTTCAAGGTGTATGGAGAGCTGGTTAGTTTTCTGCAGTCTGTGCAGTGGCAGAGTGCCTATTTGTTGATATCGATGTTAGAGATGGGGTTTATGGGTTTGATAGGAGAGATTTAAGGAGGATGAGGTGGGTATGGAGATTCAAGTCAGAGAAGACTGAGAAGATGGGAGACGAAGTCAAGGACGAGAGCAAAGAGGAAGGAAGGGATGGTAAGAGCATAGGATAAGGAAGCTTAGACTGACGACCGTGGGAGAGGAACCGTCATATTCAATCTTGACTTTTTTGCAGAAACAGCTACCGGTGAGCATGGTTGCAGTGTCTTTCAAGTACTCTTGGCTGTATGTATGTAAAGCAGAATGTAGTGGGATATATTGGTCAGGCCAGTTGATGAAGGGAATTGTAGGTGCAAATGGATCTCAGAGGAGTGACAGCTGTCGTTCTGTCACTGAGTCACGAATGAAAGAGGACAGAAATCAACAGTCGTTTTGGAGAGTTCGGGATTGATGGTTGTTGGGATTTTGGTATAAGTAAGGCAGCAGGATGCGGGTCCGGTATTGGCTGACCTTGGCGACGATTCATAGAGAACAGACATCGTTACTACCAATCTTTACTCGATCTGAAGAGATCTAGAAGTGTAGAATGACTGTGTGATAAGAAACCGACCTTCTTTCAACAGATATTACCTATCTGTTCAAGATGTAGTGGTATCTATTGTAGGTACTGGTTGTCAAACTGTGGTTCGAGCTCGGCAAAAGTTTCCTCCAAAACAAAAATGTCCGCCTTGAATCTCGACCTAAACACAAACAATCCTCTTTATGTGTGATGAGTCTCTATTGTTAACACATGCATAACACCACCTGATCATGGATTCCTCCGAAGTCTACGAGTGTAAGTCCCTTTTCAAGAAATCTTTTCAGTATTACTTGCTAAGTGAATTGTGATGCCCTGCCTGAGAAGCGTATCTTTTTTTCTGTTTATTTTACTGTTTTGTCACAATCCGATCAAACCACAAGAGAAAACAACTATACATCTCATTTATCTCTTGATCTCTTCATTCTTGAAAAGACAACTTCAGTTGACTCTGTCTTTTTGTGTTTCTAGCATCCACATATGCCGCTCTCTCACCAAACAACCACTACATAACATCCCTAACCTCCGACAATCTTTACGTCCACTACACCAGCAACCTCACTCTAGCCGCCAGCTTTTCTCTCCCTCCCTCACCTTCTTCCCGCCCCGATCCAAATCAACAGATCCACTGGACTCCGGACTCCCTATCCATTATCCTCCAAACCAGCAGCCAAGTCACCCTCTTCAGCCTCGTAAACACAAACTCGAGAATCAAAATTGCCAATGGCTCTGCAGGACTAGGTAGAATCGCCAATTTAGATGTCGTTGGTGAGTACATAATCGTCATCTGGGAGTTTGGTAGAGTAGGCTTGGTGGACGTGAGCAGAGGTCGCGTGTTAGAGATCGGAGAAGTGAAAACCGGTCTCGGTGTCTTACGCAACGCATGGAGTATCCGAAGAGGTCAAGGCAGTAAACAAAAAGGCAAAGGAAGACCAGATGTATTGGCTTTGTTGAGCAGGACAAACGCACAGGATGTGTTGACACTGACTTTACCTCCGGAAACAACTCCGTTCAAAACGATTGTGTTGCCAACTCAAGATGCACAGAACATTTCTTGGAGTCTTGATGGAAAATGGCTCAGTATCTTGGATTCTTCACTCGCGGCGCCAAGTCCAGCAATCTATATCTATACCTCTGACGGAAACTTCTTTCGAAGTTGGCCTGCTTCGCCTTCCGAACAAGAACATCAACAAGAAGGAGCATACGAAGATCTGGATTATCTACTAGGACCTTTGAAACAAGTTTGGGGTACAAAACACCTTGCCTTGTCAAATATCGATGGTTCCATATCACTATTAGATATCAAGACTTTCAGCTTAACCACATTACTGGACCCCAAGATTGCGGAAACAAAGACCGTATACAACGAATCTGTTTCGGCGAGAGGGAACAGGAGTTGGACTTATCAAACCAACAACGAAAGCATTTCAACAACTTTGGCAAATGCTTCTGCTGCAGTAGAGTTTGGCTTCAACAACGATGGAACAAGATTATACTCCAGATCAGAGGGGTCCGGGGAAATGGTTGTCGTCTACGATATACCTGTTAAACCATCGCCTTTGGAAGCGGCAGCGTATCAAGATCAACATATCGAGATAACGGTTCTGAATCATCACGCCACCGTCAGGAAATTGAGTTGGCATGAGAAAAATTCGGCGTTGTTGCTCAGTGTCACCGAAGACAATGATGTCTATATATTAGATGCTGGAGGAGAAATGGCGCCGATACAGGTTTCGAACCCTTTTTCTAGTCTTCCCGCGAATGCGGCATCTTCTTCGTCTTCTTCGTCCTTTAGGAATGCGACGGCAATGGCGTCAACAGCGAACACATCAACGCTCTCAGCAACAGCGACGACGGAACCGATGACAGCGACTTGGATTGCCTCCGAATCATCGTCGAACATCCTACTCAGCACAAAGAAACGGGGTTGGTGTATCGTTTACCCGTCCGGCCGTCCCGAAACCTCGGTAGAGAATCAGGGAGAAACTATTCTGTTTACACCCGGGAAGAATGTTACTACTGGCAGAGGAGGAGGAACGGAAGAGAATGAAGGAGATAGAGACGATCAAGATGATAGTCAGGATTCTTTGTTTGATATTCTGCATGGGAGAACGCCGTTGCCTGAGTTGAGGGTTTCTGATAAGGACGGAGAAGATGAGGTGGGTGCGCGGGGAGGAAGAGGTGAAGCTGGAGAGGTAGATGGGGAAGACGACGAGAGGTTGGAGGATACGTTTAGAGGAAAGGGTGATTTGGCTTCCGTCCAGAGTTTCGAGTATTAGGATTTCTGGTCTCTGTCTTGGTCTTTGTTCTCATGTGTCGTGGAGAGTGGAAAAAAGGGGTCCACAGATTGAACGTCTGATTGGAGAAAACAAATAAATGGCATTGGCAGAAAAAAAAAGAATTCTATCGTTGTGCAACCGGGTATTTATGCCACAAGAGATGGTTGTAGCTGAATAAAAAGACAAACGACAAAATGGCTGTACAGTCGTCTACATGAAAGAAAGAGAGAAAGAAGACCCCGAACCCCAGAGAAAGCGCTTTGTTCCAACTCCCAAAACAAAAACAAGAAGAAGAATCGCATCATATCTATCTCGGAGAGTACATCTCAAAAGAAAACTTTCTCCTCCCTTCTTCTGCTTGGTACTCTCTCTGTCGTTCTCGTTCTTGCAAAGGTCCAACACTTCCTTCCAATTCGAATATATGACTTCCAGCACCATACTCCTTGTTATGTGCACCGTCCAATTCCGGCGGCGGACAATACATTTCGCCCCTCACGGATTCACCGTGGACTTCATGCGTGCGCCTCCATCCGGGGACATCCTTCTCATGTCTATCCCAAGCCGGCATTTCATTGACCTGAACGTCTGACCCACCCGGCAATTCCATATTCGCTGGAGAAGGCCTTGGAGAGGGAGATACATCTAGTGACCGATCACTGGTATTGTTACTGTCATGATGATGATTGTGGTGATTGTGATTGAGCATTGCCGCCGCGGCCTCCATTTCTGCTTCGAGTTCCTCTTCCCGTCGTTGTTTGTTGCGGCGGTGACGGATGTAGAAGAAGAAGGCGCCGATGAAGAGGACGATTGCTGCGCCGCCTACTGCACCTACTGCTATGCCGATTATCACGTTGCGGGAGAGAATTGGGGAGTCGTTGTTTGCGGCTACGTTTGATGTCGAGTTCCCTCCTGTTGAGTTGTGGTTTGTCGAGGATGATGTTGTTGAGGTATTGTATGCCATGGGTAAGATTGATACTATATTGGCGGTTGGCATGCGATTTTCGAAGGTCGCTTGCGACACTGAGAAATTGGAACGTTCATAATCGGTTATTAGGTAGGCTTCTTGCAGGAAGGTGCGGCCTAACGTGTATTGTGTGTCATTTGCTGCGCGGCGAATTGGGAAGTACCGGGTTGAGCGTGGGTAATATGGATATCCTGCCGATAAGTCGAATGCCGCGTATGGTAAAACAATGTTTGTCCGTGAATCATCATAGTATGTAGATGTGGAGATTGTAAAAACGATAGAAGGATTCAAAGAAACCAAAGTGTCGTGCATGGTGTCATTTATGGTATAGAAATCGGTTGAGGGGTCGTATTCTAGGCCAAAGGCCTCAGCGAACTGGTCACAGGCCTCTTGAGGCATCCAGATGTGGGGGGTTGTGCTGTCGATGACGGCAAAATATCCTTCTGATGATAGGGTTACGGAGCCTTGAGGAGTTTGTGATGCCATTATTTGGGATACCGCTACTTGGAGGGGTTTCGAGTCGTCCGAGGCAAAGGGTATAGAGAGTGAGGTTGTGGCATCGAATCTGGATGAGTCGTATCCGCCGAGTGTGAGACTGCCCAATACTTTGCTGAACCCTGTATACCGATGAGCTTAGTTCAAGATAATCATAGGAAAGACGTACGATATGATGCGCCAGCGGTGTAACCATATGACCTCGAGGGAATGGTGTGATTACTCAGGGACGTCAACAGCGATGCCTTTGGTTCAGTAAAGACAGAAAAATTCGAAGGTCGCGGACCAAGACCAAGGAGTCCGTACATGAAACTCTTGTCGACTATCCCTGCAACCACCAAATGGTCTTGCTCGATACCTCCAGAATTCTCGACTTGCAGTCCGACCGTGTCAAAGCCATATTGACCATTGACATTGATGCCGAGCTCGTTGTCTAGATTTGTTGTGTAGAGGCCGATGGAATCCCAGGTCGAAGACTTGTTGGTCATAAAACCGGTTGTCTGAACGCCTTGAAAGGGCATTACGCCTCTGAGACTGCCACAATTGCTCGGATCATGATCTGTACAGCCTTCGGGGAGCGGAACCAGTGTCTCTTGGCCGACTGTAGAAGGGAAGACCCTGAAGTCTTGAGGCGGAGTACCAATGCGAACGATGAACGAGGACCAACTGGCTTTGGATTAGCAGGTTGTACAGGGAGAATACAGAATGACAAGCATAGGCACCTTCCGTCGTTGCCATCCCAGTATTGTGAGGGAGAGAAGCTGAATGGGCTAGGTAGCGAAGAAGTGGAAGAACTGGTTGAAGCAGCCATCACGAGGACCAGTCGCACGGCCGAGAGATCGAAATGTTTGTTTTCATACGGCAGAAATCAATCGGCTATGAATATTGAAAATGCAGCAATCAAATTCACTCGAGTGTTGGCGAGAGGATAGACGGAAGCGGAGAAATGAGAAGACCAAGAATTGAGAAAGAGCGAGAGAGAAGAGAAGACAGAGCGGGCTGTTGAAGCGCAAAGGCACACTGAATACAGACAGACACAGACCTACATGCATCTAGAAGACGGCAGTCATTCGGAGGCCATGATGCCTTGGCTGGAGCGATCACTGCGCGGCGGGATAGCAAGGCCATTAAAAATAGAGAAGGAGAGTTGTCCGGCAGCCAATCAGGTGGTGAAGGATTGTGACAGTTAGATTGATAGTATGCACAAGCTGCGCGCTTGAGGCGGCTGGGCATGCAATATCGAGATTCCAACCTACGAGTGCGACAGGCGCTCTACACAGAGAGCGATTTTGTATGTTCAAAATAGATGAAAACCACGTGGAATATGAAAGAGGTGTTGCTCGACTTGTCTTGTGATATGATAAGAAGGAGGGAGGATATGATGATGATGTGAAGTCAGCAAAGGACGGGTTCGGAATTGTCTCGACAGTGTGTATGAGTAGCAAGCTTGTCAATCTTGTAATTAGGATGAGATCCTCAACGAACCTGGCTATAATACCCGTAGTGGCCTTGTCTCTTCTATCTACGCAGGTAGATCACTTGGTCAAAGTCGCGACTGCGAAGAATCGTGTTCGATAAGACGAAGTGTTATACACGATTGTAGCAAGGCAGGTTCATGAAGCGACCTAAGGTTTCGGATGTCGCAGCGGCTCCAGAGTGAAAGTCCGATGTTTGGTTCAACTTTGTGTTGTATTCGGTGATGGAAATACATAGGTATTCTCTTATTCTCATTCAAACTTAGCACTCCGTACGTATTGCAAATCAACAACAGAAACATGGACTCATTCGACCCGTACCAATGGCGCGAATCGGTTCTCTCAACACGTAGCCTGTCGTATGTCAGCAATCTAGGCGAGGCTCTGGAATCCCTCCGTCCTTCTCGCAAAAACACCCTGACTTCCATGTCATCCAAAGGTGAACAAGAAGTAGAAGAAGAAGAAGACGAAGAAGAAGACCAAGACTATCACGACGCTCTCTCCGACGTGCCTCCACCAATGCCTACCAGCATCGCATCCTCACCTCTGTTCCGCCTTCCAAACGACATTCGCTGCCAAATATGGAGCTACCTCCTTCGCAGCCCTTCTGACATTGTCTGGCCCACCGCACAACAATCCCTCGCCCTGAATTCCCAAGTGCTGCTAGTTTGTAAAGCCGTCTACGAAGAAGCAGCCTATATGCTCTACACAACAAACACGCTATGTTTCTCTCACCCCAGCGACGCAAACATGTTCGCCCACGCCCTAAGCAGCCGCCTCTTCTCCCAAGCAATCTCTCACGTCACACTACGTATACGCGCACAAGATACCCGTCTCTGGACCGGCTGGTTCAACACAAACGCTCCAGAACGCAGTCTATCACAAGACTTGCCCTCGCTAAAAACACTTACCATACGTTATCGAGGACCGAGGTGGCAGCCTGCTTTGAACGAAAAAGCGAATGCGGATCTCTGGCTCAAGGATCCAAAACTGCAAGAGATTATACTGAGTGTGAGGAAATGTGTCATGACTGTCAGGATATTGCTTTGTGTGAGATTACCGACCGAGGTTAGGGAACAGTTGGGCAGGGTTGAGGAGAATGGTGAGGAGAGGTTGCCGCATGTCATGTTTAGGAAGTGGGCTTGGTTGAATGGATGTTATATACGTGTTGAGCCTATCGGGAAGGATGAGGAGTGAGGATATATGGTTGTATCACGATTGCATGAATCACGAACATGTCTTTAAAAGATGGCGCTGGTTTGGAGTAACAGCATCCGAGGGCCTCCCTGCTGCAGCCTATATCAACTTGTGGCCTCCTTTCAAAGACCTACGTCAACGTCAACGTCTGGCTAACTGCTGCTACTCTCACCGACGTTCAATTCAAGCTTCTGACAGCTATTCAGTTCTTGGGGCGATGACAGTATTCCAGACCCAGTATGGTAGCCATGTGTCTTTAAGAACAAAAGACAGTCATTCATGAAGCATGCCTCCTGAGACGATCAAGACAGGACAAGGATGAAGTGAGCAGTATTGTAAAGGTTGAATGAAATGTTGCATTTAAAACGCTCTTTGCCCTTGAAAACTCCATAGATGAACCATGTTAACGCCCATACCGAAAAAAGCCCGATAATAAAAGTGACCACTCTGGACAAGATGGACTCTTATGTCCCCAGTTTACCCCCGTTTTGATATCAAAGATCGTACACGTTCAAAGCGATTAGCAAATCTATGCGCTGCGCTGGTAGATACCGGCAACCATGGCGTGATCTCTCTCGAAAGGCTCCAGGGTAAGCTGCTCCTTGGGCTTGATGCGCTCCTCTCTCATCTTTTGCACCTCACGGGCAAAGACGGCCTCGGGAGCGGCGGTCGAATCGATACAGTTGGCCTTGATGGAGACGAGGACACCACCACCCATCTTCAAGAACAAGTGGGCGTTGAGACCGACAATACGGGCTTGATCGGGCTGGGCAACATCGGCAAAGATGCAGTCGACCATGCCGACAAGCATACGGTACTTGAGAGGATGACGGGCGTCGTCAACGATGGGGATAACGTTGGTGCGGTGGGTGGCCATGTTGATGAGATCACGGCCGGAACGGTGAGAGAACTCGACGGCGTAAACGGTACCGGTAGGACCAACGATATCGGCGACGTGAGAGACGGAAGTACCAGAGGCGGCACCGAGGTAGAGAACCTTGCTTCCGGGCTTCATGTAAATGTCCTGAAGACCACCGAGAATACCAGCGGCGATCTTGGAACGGAAGGGGTTCCACACACGGTACTCGACCTTGGTGGAAGTGGTCTCGCCGTCAGCGCCCTTGTTCTCTGAGGGAGCGTCGATGGTGATGCGCTTCTCGCCGTAGACGGCGACACCGGGGGCCAAGTTCTTTGTGCAAAGCATGTCCTCCTTGCCACGGGCGATGAAGACACCGGCGTGTCTGTGGGGCTCCTGATGTTCTTGTTAGTGGTCATACTCCCGTAGCTTGCTGTCGAGAGGGGAAAGACTCACAATGATGGCCTTCTGACCACCCTTTGCGCCTGCAGCACCACCTCTGCCACCACGGCCTCCACCACGGGGAGCACCACGGCCACGGCCACCACCACCTCTGCCTCCACGGTCACCGAAGCCACCGCGACCTCCGCCGCGACCACCTGGAATGGAAGATCAGTACAAGAGCTTCAGAACAAGAGCATGTCAGCATCGCGCACCTCTGGCACCGCCGCGACCTCCACGGTCACCACCACCGAAACCACCACGGCCTCCACCACGGGGAGCACCGCCACGTCCACCACGAGGAGTAAAGGCCATTTTTCAAGAATAGGTTGATATGAAGAGGTTGGAGAAGAAGAATGGCAGCTGCTGGACGAGTAGCAATGTGTGTCTTGTCAAGTCGAAGATCAAGACTTTTTTTCTGAGCTGGCGGCTGCTGGCTTTGCTTGATTCTTCAAGCGCAGATGGACTTTTTTTCCTTCAAACTTCCAAAGTCTGCAAGGTCCGAGCGCTCTTGAGCTAGTTTGTAATGATTGGTCGGCCTCGGCGAGCTTTGCTTAAGCGAGCACTGGGACCGCACCTGCGATTTTCGGTCGGATTTGTTGCGCCAAGGCTTTGCAAGTGGTTTGCGCCTTCCTGCTACGACGACTTTTCCTCTCGAGACGACTTGAGACTTTTTTCCCCTTCCATCGCCCAACGACAAATACCGACACGATGGTGAGTTATTCTGTTTGTACATGCCCTGCCTCTTCGCCAGCCCTATGCGTCGCTACATGGATTCTTCTTGGACTGTCATAATGTCACCACAACCGACGACTCGCAACGACAACAAGACGCATCTCGACCGAACCACTACTCCCACCCTTGTATCGACCGGCCATCTGCATCGTCTGCAATCAATTCAATTTCTTCGCACTCTACGTTACACTTCGATCGCACGAATTACGGTCTGCGCATGGGTTGTCTTGTGCGCACCATGAAGCAAATGGCCTGCCGATACATCACCCAAATCCTCAAACATACATACATGCATACGGCCTCATTCCTTCACAAATCAGTCACTAATACTCCATCCCTCAGGTCCGCTACGCCGCTACCAGCATCGACAACGCCAAGTCCGCCCGCGCTCGCGGTTCTTACCTCCGTGTTTCTTTCAAGAACACCCGTGAGACCGCCCAGGCCATCAACGGCTGGAAGCTTCAGCGCGCCCTCCAGTACCTTGAGAATGTCAAGGGTCACGCCGAGGCCGTCCCCATGAGACGTTATGCCGGGAGCACTGGCCGCACCGCCCAGGGTAAGTCTGCCAGCTGCGAGGATGCATACGGAGAATGAAATATTTCTCTTTTCTCCTGGGAATAAACACATAAAGAGAGAACACACATGTTGATTATCATACCCAAAGGCAAGCAGTTCGGTGTCTCCAAGGCCCGCTGGCCCGTCAAGTCTGCCGAGTTCCTCCTCTCGCTCCTCAAGAACGCCGAGGCCAACGCCGACACCAAGGGTCTTGACACCTCAAACCTCATTGTCAAGCACATCCAGGTCAACCAGGCCCCTAAGCAGCGCCGCCGCACATACCGTGCCCACGGTCGTGTATGTTTCCTGTTCCGTCCCGCATATCATCATTCTTACTGACCTTGTTCCTCCCAGATCAACCCTTACATGTCCAACCCCTGCCACATCGAGATGATCTTGACCGAGGGTGAGGAGGTCGTCCAGAAGGGTCCTCAGGTCCTTGAGCCCCGCCTCAACAGCCGCCAGCGTGGTGCCCGTGCCCGCAAGGCCATTGCCTCTGCTTAAATGCATTTCCTTTTGACTTGACTGTCGAATGAGAAAACTTGGGCGTGAAGGTATTGTCGGTTAAACGGACTATCTACAAATGACAAAAAGCGGTTTCGTTGCGTCTCTTCTTCTTTCCTTCTTTGCAATGGGAAACATCATCCAAACATTCGGTGTAGCGGGGTTTTACGGGAGGGAAAATGAAAAAGGAATCCCTTCTTATGACAGATCACCAACAATGATATCCATCAAGCCTTGCTATCACGGCGGCTTACCCATGCAATCTTGATTGTTTCTCTCGATACCCTGGAAGTGTGTTATATAGTGCGGGTGATTGTCATTTGATGTGTTTGTCTGGATATCAACATTTGAGGTTTCTCATAATCATAGTTCTCATAAGATCTGTATATCGATATACATGGCACTACAGCATAATTCGGTCAAAACGCGGTCTAATGGCGCAGTGGTAACGCGTCGCACTCGTAGTCCTGCTAGACAGTTCCGCGCCATGCGAAGATCCCGAGTTCGACTCTCGGTTGGACCTATTTTTGCTCGAGACTCCATCTGCATGAGAGATGCCTTTTGCTCCAGTAGAGGGCCAGTGAGTTTGAACAGCGCCAACAGTGTATCAGTAGAGCCCTACTGTGTGGCCAGGTAGACACAGTGCTTGCTTTAAGCGCTTCAACCGCTGACACATACCTGATACTCCTGGTTACGTCACTCTGTTGATGCTCACCTGTTACCATATCTTGCTTCAACAAGACTAACATTTATATGTACAAACAACTTTTGTCCCTTATCCAAGTCGTTCAATCACAAAATCTTGAAAATGGCTGAAGCAGCAGGAATTTTCTATAGCATTGAGACGATGGTCGAAGGTGCTGTCGCTGTCGCAAAGGGCATATATGATCCTACGCTACCTCTGAAAGCCAATCTCATAACGATCAAAGACATACATCTGCCTAGAGCATATCACAGCGTCTCTGTGATCAAAGGCAGAGCTTATATCTTTGGTGGCAAGCAAGATGGCGAGCAAGTAAGCTTCGACTATAACATCACAGAATCAAGAAATTCCAAGAGCTGACTAGACAAGCAGTTGGCTGATAATGCCATGCATATTATCATTCTACCTTCATCCGGCATAGAGTCAACGGATTACAAACGTCTGGAGCCATCATCATCTTCTCCTCCAGCTAGATATGGTCACAGTGCTGCGGTGATTGATGATCAGATCTACATATTTGGAGGTTCTGACAAAAATGGCACACTCGAAGAGAAAGGTCGAGTCTGGGTGTTCGACACAACTACCAGTTCATGGTCGTCTTTCGACCCACAGAGTAAAGACTTACCGGTATCAAGGACTTTTGCTGCTGCGACTGGTACGGAGAAGCCACAGCCTGAGCATCACAGAACAGACGAGAATGTCGCACCGCAACTTCCTCCTGATCCGGCTAAGATGGTACCTGAGCCTTTCACACCAAGCACTTATGGAACGTTCATAATCGCTGGTGGTATAACGGCGAAGGATAGCAAGTAATTTCGCTCACTTGATTCCCTGGCTCTCGGACCCTCCATCACTAACACTATTCGTAGACCATCTAACGAGCTCTGGGCATTTGATATTGGTTCCAAAACATGGGGTCGACTTCCCTCCCCACCAACAACCTCATCGCCAGTCCAAACTCCCTCCATCACCATCGTCCAAGACCGTCTCTACGCAATTTCCGGCAACCAGACCTACATCCTGCTCCTCGACCTCAAAAGCGCCTACAACGATCAAGGCGGCATGGGTTCCCTCGGTCTCTCCCCAATGACCCCCTGGTCCAAACTCGGCTCAGAGTTGACTTCCAAAACTTCCTCGTCCTCATCCCCTGATCCCACTGTAACCACGCCAGAACCTCGGTCTGGAGCATCGCTGGTACCCATAACAACAGGCCAAGGCCGAAACTACCTTCTCCTCGTCGGCGGCCAAGATTACTCTACTTCCCTCCCTCACCAAGACATCTGGTCACTGCAAATCCAGCCCGAAGGTATGACAGCGGCAAGCTTCAAAGACGCAGCAAGAATAACTGTGAAGAAAGATACTGCAGAGGATAAATGGGCGGAAGTTAAATACTACAATGCTGAAGGGAACATGATACAAGAAGGACAGGAAGGAAGAGGCATCGGGATGAGAAAGGGAGTTGGTGTTAGCAAAGGCAAAGAGATTGACGGCGGAACTGTGTTTGTCTGGGGCGGTGAGGTTGAGGGCAGTGTTGTTAGTGATGGACTGTTAGTTGAGATGGCAATGTAGTTTCTTACAGGATGGTATCGGGAGACATGGAAAAGTACATGAACCGTCTGAACGAGCACCATCTTCATCAATCACAAGATTTCAGTCGCAGTGGTTTAGTGGTAAAATTCGTGCTTGCCATGCACGAGCCCCGTGTTCGATTCACGGCTGCGACAGTTCTTTTGTTTTCTGTCGAACCATCGTTATTTTGTCTAGAAGATAATGAATTCTGATTTTGCTTGGTCGTGAGTATCTAGTGAGCAATTGGGGTTACTGAGTATGCCCGAAAATTCAAGGGTTCACCATCTGGGGGAGGATCAGAAGGGGAAGATGGAAACCGAAAATCACAATTCGGCATTATCTTTTTTGCTTCGGCACCAACGGGGATATATTAATCAAGAGTATATTCAAAATCTCCTCTATGTTCTTTGTCATTTTGTCTTCCAAAACTCAGTTGTTCTGTTATTCTTCGTTACTACACATCAACACTGACACCACTGCCGGGCACATCAACCACAGTCTCAATCACATCCTCTCCATGCCCCTCAACCACAGCATCCAACTCATCCCGTTCCTGTCCCAGACTCCCCCTCCTCCCGAAATTCCTCGGTTGCCTCTTCAAGAAAGCTCCTACGGCACCGAGATAGCCCTCATGCCTCAAGAAATAAGCCTGTTTTGAGCCTTTGCTCCAGAATTTGATTGCGAAAGATAAAGTGTGGATGGTTTGACGGTGGCCGCGGATGAAACTGCCCCCGAAGTAGATGTGTTTTAAGTTGTGTTTTTCGGATTGGAGGTAGGCGATTTGACCGATGTTGTTACTGAAGGGGGGGAAGAGTTAGTTCCGGGTGGTAAAGAGGGAAAAGAGGTGAGAAGGGAAGCTTACCTGACTGCGTAGAGGAGACTTCGGGAAATGTCTTGAGGTGCAAACATGCGGCCATCACCGATGTCTGCACTATGTTGGTTGGCCTCGTTCTCACCGTCGCCGTTTGTTTTCGCAGAATCATAACGTCGTCTTCCGTTTTCTGTGTGGCCGTCTTCGGCGCTGCGTTCTGCCTCTCTCTTGCGCTTGAAGACTTTACCGAAGGAACTCGCGATTGTTCGTTCACTGAGACCAATCTTGTCGTAACCCATGCCTTGACCGTAGATATCTCCGACCAGCAGATCCACGCTCGAGTTGTCGCCCTCGTCGGCCATTCCCAGCATTTGATCGAACGTTCGTGCTCCGGTGAGTAGAGAGAGTAAACCCCATAGTGTGCCTCCACCGAGAGATGTACCACCAATACGCTGGAATTTGGATGGACCGTCCACCCTGATCATGCTGACACCACTGCCAATATTGACCAGTAGATACGGATAGACATCCGTCCTGGCATCCGTATACTGCACCATGTTATCCGGCTCTTCGTCATGATACGTAAATACCTCATTCGGAATCTCTGTAATGAAGAAATCCAAACCTTGTATCAGACAATCCATCTCATCCTCACGCATAACATCAACGCCTAATCTCTCCTTGATCCTATCATAGTACTTGAAAGCACCACCTCCTGTAGCCATAACACACAGCTCACTCTGCCTATTCCCATTCGCCCTCTTTTGTTTCTTTTGCAACTGTCGCATAAACTCTATGCAAGCATCAATCTTGTCCGTTTCGAATTTTAGAAAATGTAAGCGGCCTCCTCCTTCTTTGGCACCTGGTTCGCGGGAGAAGTAGACGACTTTGGCGAGGGAGCCGCCAATATCAGCGGCTACATGACTGACAACGGAAGTGTGGTTTGGTAGACGGATGTCGCGGCGATCGTGCTCGTAGCCTTGTTCGGAGTCGACGCCGCTGCTGTCGCTGGAGGGTGAAGCCGCGGCTTCCCCGTTGTCGATTATGTAGGCACCTGAGACGTTGATTTTTATGGTGCCGGGGTCCGTTATGCTGCTCGCCATGTCTGAGGCCGAGCTCGAGACTCTTCTGCGTTTGAGTGGTGGTGGTCGGTCTGACATTGTGCTCCTAGTGTGTGTGATTCTTCGAGCTTGTCGTTTTTAGGGAGGTTGCGGTTCTATGCGATAAGGGAAGCTGCGATGCTCAACATTTGATTGTTCGTGTGACCAGCTTTGGAGAGAAAGTTACGGAAAGCAATTGTTGTTTAGGAGACGTAGGTGAATGCAAGAAAGATAGACCACAGGAGAAGGAAGATAGGAGAATGGAGCAACAGAGGGGGATGGTACGATTCACTCTGGTAGTGCAATCCGATAATTAAATAATTAATGTCTCTCAATCTCACTAATCTCTTTGTCCGAATGTCCCACATCTGCTTCTGCCCGCCCGCCGCACGGCCCGAGCGACTGCGGGCAGTCCAGTTCGTGGGGCCGAAACCGAGGGAAAAAGCTGAGAGTCCGCTCGGACGAAATGAAGCTTGGAGCTCAACAAGGGAGAAGGACACGTGCACATGAAGATAAGCTGTTTCTCTCCTGGAAAACATTGAGACAGATTGTGGACGGAACTTCATTCACGCATTGTATCCTTGTTATGAATCTCTGACAATCCTTGGTGGAGTTCTTGGTAGGCACCGATATCAAAACAACCATGCGTGATAGGTATTCTATTCTTCACACACTTCCTCGGTTATTGACTGAACGAGGTTGGAAGACATCATCATTACAATAGTGCTTCCCGAGCTATCCATCTCCAGCTCTGATTCCAAGACAGAGCGTGTAGACAAACGTGTGCCATTAACATGATAGAGGTTTGACCATCCCCTTTTATCCCCTGTTATTGATGACCCTCGCTGAGGATAGAGGCTCGTCTAAACCCGCTTCCTTTCATTCCTTCCCTGTATGCTATGCTCAGATGACAGAAAGAAAAGTTATGAATTACCCCGTGCCCTATTTTCCTGAACCATAAAGAGAGGTGACTAGCATGCACATATGCCCATTCAATCGTACAGTGCTTCGAAGAAATAGATGACACCGAAGACGAGGAAAGCAATTGCTCCACCGAGAGTGACTGTCATGTGTTAGCTGTTGTTCCGATAGGTAGTTCCACTTTGAAATCGACTTACCAACTCTCAAGCTCACTCTGCCGGCCAATGCTCTACCACCGATAACTGCAAGTCCAGTACAGATGGCATGACCTGAAATCGCACCGCCAGTAACCCACCAGTAATCTTGTCCAGCGGCCATGGCGATTGTTGCAATTTGTGATCTGTCGCCCCATTCACCAAGGAATGTCATGATAAATGTTTGGACCCATGCAGGTGAAAGCAGAAGACCAAGAAGGTTGTTCAGTCCACTGAGTGCGTTGGTGACGGAACCACGTCCGGAGGGAGAGGATTCTCTAGATGAGTCGGAAGAAGGAGGAGATTGTGGAGGTGCAGGCTTGTGGGTGCTGCGGGAGCCTGATCTGCGACCACGTCCAGCTTCAAGAACGTATGGTGAGACGGATGAACGCCTACGACCCTCCTTACGTGCCAGATGCTCCTTCTCTTCCAATTCGGCCTCGACTTCTCTCATTTCCTCTCCGACGCCGGCATCCTTGTCCATCTCGAGACCTTCACGTAACATCTTGGCGCCAAAGATGAGGAAAAGACCAGCTGCCATCCATGCGGTCAAATGCTTGGGCAACAAAGTTGGCACAGCATGACCGAGGACAGCCGAGAGAATGGTCATGGCGATGAGAGCGGAAAAAGCGCCCGAGAAGACGACGAGTTGAGGATGGCGCATAGCCATCAGCGCAGCTACGAGGAACGTCTTGTCGCCAATCTCGGAGAAAAGAATCATGGTGAAGGATAGGACAAACGAGTGGAAAGGCTGGATGATGCCTTCTGGGTTCTCTCCATCAACGCCCAATGCGGGCTTCTTTCCTTCGGTGTAAGGCAATGTGTCCTTGACGTCAGATTTGTGGTCAGAGTTTCCGGCCTCGTAGGGTATTGAGGGTGCCACTGCATCCTTTTCTTTTGATTCTGATCCTGCGAGGGCTTTCGGTGCTGGAACAGGAACGTCGTGTGGCTTGGACGGGAGGTCTGTAGGCTTCTGCAGGGATTCTGTTAGTCTAAAGCCATCAATCAATCGCAAGCAATCGTCAATCTCGTACCTCAAGTCCTTGGGCGCCCTTGGGCTTTCCGGTCAGGGTAACTGTAGGACCCTTGACGTTGTCCATGTGCTTGTCTTCGCTGTTAGGCAGTGGCGGCGCTTCCTTAGGAGTTTCCGGCAGTTTTTCTGCCCTCTCTCCCGTCTGACCTTGTGCTGCCTTGTCCTTCTTGCTTCTCTCGCTGACTCCTCCCTCAGTACCAGTTGTTCCCTTCTTAGGCGCGACACGGTTCACATCATCCATAACTCCGTCGTTCTTCTCAGGGACCGAATCCCATCCTCCAGCGAGAGCACCGTGTCCGGCATCTTTCAGCTTGGACAATGATGTTGGCATGGGCTTTACCAGGTCTTCGGCACCTGCTGCTGGCTTTTTCTTCTCTTCCGATGATATGTCGACGAACGGTCCAGCATGGGGCTTTCCATCTAGCCCGTCGACGGGCGCATCCTTGGTACCGACGGCTGGCTTTTGTGTTGCTTTCGCACCAGGTGCTGCAATAGCGGTATAGTCTTTGACGGCACCCGCGGCGAGAGGCTTGACGTCAAGCACGCCAACATCTTGCGCCTTTGGTTCGATGGCGGCGGACGAAACAAGAGCTGGTAGAAGCAAGAGCAAGAGCGTCGAGGGGGCTCTTTGAACTCTCATGGTGGCGCTTGTCTGTCGAGTGTGTCGGGCAGATAGGAACGACTCTTTACTGAACGAAGTATCGGTGGATTGTTGCTGACGATGCTGACGACAGCAACTCAAGCGGCAATCGTCGACAAGTCTGGAAACTTGAAAGTCGAAACCTTTCAAATTCCCGCAGACAGCACGAGATATGACAAGGAAAAAGATACTAAGGGAAAGGAACCAATGCTGAAGTAAAAGGACAAAAAGGAGTATGGAGACAGATTATTGGCTTTGTTTTTGTGGTGCGTGTTCAGGGATGAACTTTTTGGGAGGCTGCCATGCTTCCAAGGGGAGACGACTGCATACAGTAATTAACCGCCCCCAGAAGCAGATGCACCGTGCCTTGGCACTGTTCTCAAATAAGCATCCGCTCTTCCAATCCGAGTCTGTGCGCGTACGTGTACAGCCTTTTTTGCTTGAGGCTCCTTGGTCGGTCCTCTCTCTGCTGTATATTTCTCATACGAAACACTCCCTGCTGGCTTTGAGAGGATCATCAAACAAGTTGAGCTTGCTTGTCTTTTCATGGCTGAAGCTGCTGCGTTCACTTGCGATTGAATTCTGTACTCAGCCTCAACTGCCGCTGGTTGAGCAACAATCTTGCGACATCAAGCCGCTGTCCACGTCACACCTATTTCATGGTGACCATCACATGAAGCTTTTGCGACAAGGTGATAATTCAGCTTAATAAGACTAGGACGAGCGACAAAGAGTCAGTATAAACGAAAGCTATTGGCGTGAAAGCTACGCAAGCAACAATGGAAGACAGTCTCAATCTTACGACGCAAAGGAATCATGGTCAGGATGTGAGCGAGGATGAGGGGATTACCATGAGGGTTGGGGTTAGGGTTAGGGTTGCCAAGTAAAATTCTGGGTTATCCGGGGTTAATCCGTGGCCGTCCACAAATACTTCGCGCAACCAGCGTGTTCTTCTGACCTACTGCCTGAAAATCGCTTGCAACCATTTCACATTCATAGCTCGCTGCCACAGCACGTTCAAGGTACGGATATGTATAACTTATATCGTTTTTGATAAACATTTATATGTTAAGCAACGGCTCTAGTCCAGCATGGCCCGAGTGTCGGTTCCGTCCGAATCACCTCAGCCGCAACGCGTCTCGGGGCGCGTCACACGTAGCCAAAGTCGGGAGCCCACTATTGTCGAGCCACCTCCCAGGACCAGGTGGATACCTAGACAATTGACACGTAAGTTCACATAGTAGCACTATACTCAATTCTGGCCTCCAATTTCATCATACTACATCTGCTCAATCATATCAAGTCCTCCAGTATTATCGTCTCACTAACACGCAAACAGCTTTGTCAGAGGACTCAAACCCTGATGGAGACGTTGGAGTGAATGAAGATGACCTTGAACCAGACGATGCCGTATCTGATGATGGATCAGAGTCTGTTGTCTCTGCATCACAAAGGGTTCGAGATGAATCCTTTTCTCAATCTGAAATCAAGGAACATGATCCTGACGACATGGAGAGCAAATTTGGGTTGCTCAATGCCCAGACCGATGACTTTCTTGGTCGTCTGAAACCCCAAGGGCAAACCGAGGAAGAAATCACCGAGCTCCTCTGTCATGTTACGAATGAAGGATCCAGACAGAGAAAGCTCTTGAATGCTTCATGGACCGATCTGGAACGCACCCAGCAGGTCTTTGGCTTGAACCTCTTGTATCCTGATCGCGTTCTTCGCGGCTTGTTGAGGCTGGACAAATCTCAAGCACTACCAAAACTAACACAGCCGTGGCGACCAGATGATGTGATATATAAATCAAATCTCGCCAACTTCGTTTATTATGTCTTGACAGAGTCACCAGCATCTCCATTTACCGAGACCTGGGAGGTTGTGTTTCCTAACCCACTGCTGACAGGCTTTGGCTCCGCGAACGATCTAAGAGCAGGAGAAAGCTCTTTGATAAATTCGACTTTCTCGCTCGCATTGGCCCTGAGAACTCAATATGCCATTTGGCAGTTTTCCGAACAAACGCATGCTGATCGAGAAGCTATTGAGTCTCAACTTGGCGATATCATGCTCCGAAATGATAGAGATGGCGAGTTGAGCCTTGATGAGACTTTACAATTCAATGGAGTCGCTCGAGGATGGCCCTTGTTGCCTTCGCCTCAGGACTATCTGGATGGCAGGTATGCAGGCGCGATCATCCAGCGCACGAAGGAGATCAGAGATCTGCTTCTCAATGACGAGGCTGTCCAATCTGATGCGGGACACGACCATGTCAACCTCTCAACTGGAGTAGCACGACTGATGGAGAGGTTCCCTTGGTCGACCTTCCAGCTTCAGGTACTGATGTGGGCAAATCGACGATTGGGTGAGATCGATCGTAGGATTGCACGCCTGGGAGGCATCAACGAAATCAAGAAAGGCTTGGAGCGAGAGATCGCCATACGCCTTGAGAACCCCAACCAAATATACAACGAAGAGTCGGATGAAGAAGGACCCTTGCCCAAGGTCACTGCTCAGCCTGAACATGTCAGCAGCAATGCTACGCCAGCACCCACCAGCACAGGGTCAGTTCTCTTGTCACATTGACCAATATCAGCTAACGTCAAGTAGTAGAAAAAGACCTGCCAGATTTGGAGATCTGCTTCGAGGCCGTCCAAGTACATTTAATACCGCTGTATCGTCTGCATTGCCGTCCAGACAACAGGTCCAAGCGGCGGTACGTTCTACAGCTGCAGAAAAGCAGCCTGAGGCAGAAACAAGGCCACTATCGCCTGGTAGAAGTAATATGGCGGCAAGGGCCCACGCAAGACTACAACAACAGCAAAAGAAGAGTATCATGGATTCTCAACCTGATGGTGTGAGACTGGATTTCGACGAAGAAGACCTCCCATCACAGCCAGGTCCAGCACTCCGTCAACCTTTTCCCTCTGGACGCCCGAAGCTATCGGCCAAACCAGTTTCCAGCGCGCCTATTGCTGAAGAGCTGCAGGAAGATGAGGATGTAGAAGATCCTAGTTCAGACGGAGGCTTCCAAAATGACACACGCAATCTACCACCAGCCCGTCGACCACAGCCACGCTCTTCTGTCTCGCGTGCAATGGACTCGACACAGCTGACAGCATCGCCGTCGCGCCGTCGTAGGATCTCCTCAGAACAAGAACAAGAGGGCTCTTCTCCTGCCAAGCGTCAACGTAAGAATCCCGGTCAAACAGTTGAGCTTTTAGGTCCATCTACCGGATTCTCCCGAGCAGACGCCGCCGCCCAATCTCGTCTGAGAGCAAAGATGATGGCACGCCAGTTACCAAAAGCGCAAAGAACTCGAAAGCCATGGACTCCCCAGGAGGAGGACGCACTTCTTCAGTATATTGAGCAATTTGCCAGTGAGGGCAGTGTTCCGTACGCGCAAATCAAAAACCAGGATAGACAGACCCAGATGATAGCAGCAGATCAAGAAGAAGACGATCTCCTTTACAGAAACATATTGGCAGATCGAGAGGCAGAAGATCTACGCTTCAAAGCAAGACTACTCAAGAAGGACGTCCTTATGTGAGTAGCAGCTTGACAGAAGTAAATTTTTTGTGCTAATGGTTGACGTGATTAGTGCCGGCGATGAAATGCCACCAGGTCTGGAATTTGTATTGCTTGGGAGGAAGGAGATTGACCAAGTGAGAAGGTATGATCCAACATATGAGCAGGAACGTGTTCGTATGCACGAACCAGATCTGTCGCCGTAGGTATGAGGCGTCTCTGAGAGATGCCTCTTCGAGATCGGAATTCTTATTAGTATCACTTTTTCAAGTCTCCTAAGTATCAAATGGAATCGACCTCTTTCTGTACATTCGGGTCTGCTTTGAAGTTGTTGGTACCTTATCCATCAAGGTGTCGAATTATCACGAGAAGTTATCGGATAGCACGAGCTTGGCACGTTCCCGCGGATTCCACTTCCGTCTCTCAATCGAGAAATCGCGTCGTCCTGTCTCATTTGCACCGTCCTCATCATCCTCACCACGAACCTCTTACATCACTCACTAAAACACCTTATATCTCAGCCCTCAGACCACAAACAGGACATACTACTACAACAACAGCCATGGGTAACGACGGCGGCAGCATCCCGACCCGCCGCGAACTCGTCAAAGAAGCCGCCCGCAACCCAACAACCGCCGAACTCAAAGAATCCGCCTCTACACAACAAGAATACTTCTGGACCACAGACCCCCTATCGCGAAAACCCTTGACCAAGCCCATCGTCTCCGACAGCAACGGAAAACTCTACAACAAGGAATCCATCCTCGAATTTCTACTCGAAGAAGACTCCGCTGCGAAAAAGGAAAAAGATGATACTCTCAAGGGTAGTGTTACAGGATTGAAAGATGTGGTTGAGTTGAAGTTTACAGAAGCGGAAGAGGGCAAAAAATGGAAGTGTCCGATTACGGGCGAGATTGTTGGTGGTGTCGAGGGTGTCAAGGCTGTGTACTTGGTTCCTTGCGGCCATGTCTTCAGCGCTACTGCCGTCAAGGAAGTCTCCAGTGATCGCTGCGTCACTTGCGATACCGTGTACGCTGAGAACGACGTTATTCCCATCATACCGGTCTCAGAGAAGGAGGTTGCGAGATTACAATTACGAATGAAGACACTGAAGGAGAAGGGACTCACACATTCCTTGAAGAAAGCTCAAAAGGACAAGAAGAGGAAGAAGAAGGATTTGGATGCGGACGCAGAGGTACCGTTACTTGTGTCTGCGGAAAAGAAGGAAAAGAATGAACAAGGCAACATCAACAATGCTGCGACGAAAAGCTTGACGGAAAAGGTCATCAGGGAGCAAGAGGCCAAGAAAAGGAAAGTCTTGGATGGCAATGACAATCTGAAGAAGTTGTTCTCGAGTAGGGATCAAGGGAAACCTATTGGCAAGAGTTCGGATTTCATGACTAGAGGGTTTGATATCCCGGCTGGGGCCAAGAGATGATGGATTTGACTGTGTCACGCTGGGTGGCTTGACAATGAGTCGACCAGAGATGAATAAGGAAGTTTGCTTGCTTGAGGTGATTGAGACATGTGCTCTTGGTGCGTTTTGCATGAGCATGAGCTTGTGACGAAGCGACGAGAGTGGAGGATGAACGAAGGAGCATCTAACAACGTCCGCGATATGCTAGATACGTTTTCATGGATGAGAGAATCCCTGGCAATGGCACACGCGGTCCTCGAAGACAACATGCGTTTGCATAACCAGATAACACCAACACACGATGACGGCGACGTCTACAGTGACCAAAAAGCAGCCGCCACTGACGCCAGACTTTACTGTCCGTCACATGGAACAAGAAAAGGAAAGGGTTGTTTCAAAATCATAAACAACGATACAAGTGGTATATAGCTTTTCAAATTTATACGATCAAGAACACCATCACCTTTACCAAACACAAGGTAAAAAGCCAAGAGAAAGAAAAAGGAAAAAGCACACATTGAAGCAAGATAGAACCCTTTCCAACAACGGAAGGACCCTCTTGAAGACAACCAAAAAGCCTCTCCCTTCCCAAGATTGTTCCATTTTCTGGTTTTTGTGAAGAAACAAACTCTCTCACAGCTTCTGTCTCTCCATACCCTTCCAGCCGTGAGCCTCGGCGATCATCTCAGCAGCCCTCTCACCAATGGCCAGTACAGTCAACATGGGGTTGATAGTAGGCATCTCTGGGAAAACACCGGCATCCGCGATTCTCACGCCCTTCAAGCCGCGAATCTTCAACTCGGGATCAACGACGGCGAACTTGTCCTTCTTGACGTCACCCATCTTGGTGGTGCCGGCGGGGTGGTAAACCGTGTGGGCAACCCTCCTTCCGTACTCGGACAGCTCTTCGTCGGTGGTGCACTTGGGACCGGGGGCGACTTCTCGCTTGATCCAGTCCTTGAAGGGGGCCTGTTGGGCGATCTTTCTCGCGGCTTTGAAGCCTTCGACGATGGTGGCGGCGTCGTAGCCCTCCGGGTCGGTGAAGTACTGGAAGTCCAGGGCGGGTTTCACGGTGGGATCGGCCGAGGTCAGGAACAAACGGCCCTTGGAGCGCGGGCGGGGGATGTTGGGGGTCATGCAGAAGGCGTCGATGGGGGAGTCGTAGCCCAGGCGAGCGGTGTTCAGGCAGAAGGGGATTTGGTAGCAGTGCATCATGATGTCGGCGATGTCGCCGTCGGAGCCTGCAGCGTTGGGGGCTTCGCGGCGGAGGAAGATGCCGGCGTCTGAGTCCATGGTTGTTTGGTTTGGGGGGACGGGCTTGTTAAGTTCCCACATGATGATTGTTTCAGGGTGGTCGAGGAGGTTCTCTCCCACGCCGGGAATGTCCTTGACGACGGGGATGGAGAGGTTTTGGAGTTGTTGGGCGGGGCCTAGACCGGAGAGGAGGAGGAGACGGGGTGTATCTACTGCTCCTGCACAGATGATGGTCTCGGCCTTGTGGTTGAGAGTGTACTTGGAGCCATCTTGGAGGGCGATGTTGATGCCGGTAACTTTGTCGCCTGAGACGTTGACTTTGCTGACCCATGCGTTTGTCAAGACGGTCAGGTTGGGCCTCTTCTCTTCTCCACGAAGGATTGGGTGGATGTAAGCGACTGAAGCACTGCTTCTGTGACCAGTGTCGGGGTTGTATGAAACAGAGAAGAAACCGACACCTTGCTTAAGAGCACCCTCAGATCTAATCTCCTTGTTGAAGTCATGGATGACGGGGATATCCAGTGCCGTTGAGCAAGAGTTGACCCAATCGATACAGAGCTGGTTACGGTGTCTCTCGTGCACGGGCTGGACGGTGTTCCTCAAGTTATCGAGAACACGGGTGAAAGTCTTGAAACTCCATCCCTTGCAGCCCTGAGCCTCCCAACGCTTGCAGTCGTATTCGAAAGGACGGAAGGAGATCAGGGTGTTGTGGGAAGAGCAACCACCGAGAACCTTGGCTCGTGAGTGGCGGATGTGGGAGTTACCCATTGGTTGCTCGGTGGTGCCGTAATCGTAATCGAGCTCGCCGCCGAGGAGGTTCAACCAGTCTTTGAGAAGGAGGACGCGGTCGTCCATGAAATCGGAGGGACCGGCTTCGATGAGGAGGACCTTCTTGTTGGGCATGTATTCGGAGAGTCGACTGGCAATGACACAGCCTGCGGTGCCACCACCGACAATGAGGAAGTCATAGTAGTTCTCCGGGTTGGAGGGGAGGTGGGTGGTCGTCATGATGGGCCTTATATTGCAATTGCTATGCAGAGTGTAATGCCCAAGTAGACGGCGAGTTTCACGAGAGGAAGGATGAGAAGGGGGGGAAAAAAAGGATAAGACGAGAGTAAAAGACAAGGGGTGTGAGGAGGAGAGGGCAAAGGATCAGAAAGCTATGTATGTATATAGCTTAGCTTACCCAAAGGCAGGATCCAGACAGTAAAATTTTACTAGAGGACGAGGATTATAAGCCTCAACAGGTACCTTGTCTGGACTTTGGAGACAAAGCACGCGAGTTGGGAGTGGGAGTCTAGATAACGATTGGAGAGCTGACTAGTAACAGATACCGGTCTCGACAAGCCGCGTCAGACCGATACGCGGAGGAAAAAAGCAGTCGTACAGATCGGATGATAGGTAGCTATCAAAATTTCGCCTGGTACGTAGAGTGTTTCATAGAACGGTCGCAGAAGAAATAAAGTTTATGCCAAGTTTCTCAGCACAGTACATTTATTCTGACATGTAATCTGCACAAATTGCCAAAGGAGGCGCTTTTTTTTTGCTGTAAGTTGCTTACCTGCTCTGTTTGCTGTAGCAGCCATGAGTAGCACCTAGTCGGCCAGCTACAGTACCTATGTTTGCTGCATGGAGCTTGGGAGCCAGTAAATACATGCACGAGCACGAGCCGTTGGATGAGCTGTTTTAGAAGAAGGTCGAGAAACTCTAGTGCTGATTCTAGTTGGAATGGGGGTCTGACTGCCGGGGGCATTTTTGCTTGCTTATCAGACGATCTATCAAGGTATCAAGGTAATGATAGGTAAGACCCTCGGCAGTTTTTTCTTGAGGATCAATGTGTATCGCCAAGTAGCACGAGCAAGGCAACGTCTTGTCAGAATCGGAAAAAAGTTCCATCTCGCTTTCCCTCTCATTCCACCTTGCCGTCCTTTACCAAGTATAGAGCTCCATTTGAATTGTCATCTTTCTTTGCACTCAACAACATCTCCAAACAGTCACTTGCAGCTTTTGTCAAAAGACTCGCTTGCATCTTCCAAACTCTAAAGCTATTGCGCCATCTTCTCGATAACTTGCACAATCAATCTACAGCTCCAATCAAGCTAGTTACCCAACTAAGGACTTTTGGACCTCTCAGATCCAAATCGTAAACATCCAAAGATCTTAGATCTGGAATCCGAGAGCAAATTTGGTCATATCTATCTGTCTTCCTTGGTAGGAGGATATAACAAACGCCGTCATGCACTACCCAACCCGCCAACTCTACTACAACGGAAAAGCCCAATCCGCAACCTCCAACTCGACATTCGAAACCATCGACCCAGCGACCGCCCTCCAAATCGCTTCAATCCAAACAGCCTCGCCTCAAGACATTGATTCCGCCATCTCCTCAGCCGAAGCCGCTTTCCCTTCCTGGTCAACCACGCCGCCCATCGTCCGCTCCCGAATCCTGTTAAAAGCCGTCTCCCTCCTACGCTCACGAAACGATTCCTTGGCCAAAGTCGAAACCCACGACACGGGCAAACCCTTTTCAGAAACCAGTACCGTGGATGTTGTCACCGGCGCCGATGTACTCGAATACTACGCAAATCTCGTGGCTTCGGGCGGTTTGAACGGAGAAACCACGCAATTGAGACCGGACGCATGGGTCTACACCACCAAAGCACCCTTGGGCGTTTGTGCAGGCATAGGGGCATGGAACTACCCCATCCAGATCGCATTGTGGAAGTCCGCACCTTGTTTGGCGGCAGGAAACTGCATGGTGTACAAGCCATCAGAATTCACACCTCTACACGCACAACTGTTGGCGGAAATCTACACTGAGGCCGGAGTACCTCCAGGTGTCTTCAACGTTGTAAACGGAGCTGGAGATGTGGGCGCTTACCTGACATCACACCCTTCCATCGCCAAAGTCAGTTTCACAGGACAGGTCTCCACGGGATCAAAAGTCGCTTCCTCGGCCGCAAAGGGCATGAAATACGTAACCATGGAGTTAGGCGGAAAATCCCCCCTTGTCATCCTACCGGATTGTCCCTTGGAATTGGCCGTCGACGGAGCAATGATGGCAAACTTCTTCTCCACGGGTCAAGTCTGTACAAACGGCACCCGAGTCTTCGTTCCTCAAAACATGCTCCCCGCCTTTGAAAAACTCCTGCTCGAAAAGATGGAATTTGTGAGGTCGGGAGACGTGATGGACCCGTCAACAAACTTCGGTCCTCTGGTCAGCAAACCCCACTACGAAAAAGTTCTCTCGTACATTTCCCACGGCATCAACAACGACAAGGCAAAACTCATCTACGGCGGTCTGGACAAACCGGAGAATGTACAAGGAGCAAACAAGAACGGCTACTGGATTAGGCCTACCGTTTTCACTTCTTGCACCGATGACATGAAAATCACCACGGAAGAAATCTTCGGACCGGTCATGTGTCTCCTCCCCTATACCTCCACACAAGAAGCCGTTACCCGCGCCAACAACACGAAAATGGGATTGGCGGCAGGTGTGTTTGGAAAGGATGTAAATGAGTGTCACAGAGTTGTCGCACAGATGGAAGCAGGTATCACATGGGTCAATACCTGGGGAGAGAGTCCCGCTGAGATGAGCGTTGGTGGTTGGAAGTTGAGTGGTGTGGGTGTTGAGAATGGTAGAAGAGGGTTGGAGAATTGGGTCAGGAATAAGAGTACGCTTGTTGAGATGGGAGGGATCGTTGGCAGTGTGTTTGCCAAGTTGTGAGGTGAAAGGTGAGGATGAGTAAGAGGAGGGAGGAGGGGGTTTGCCTTATGTATAGTCTCGAGATGATGATCATAGAGCGGATGTTTGTATATCCAAATGAAACTGACAATCACCCGAAAAGGAAAATGAAAGTCAAATCCATCTTTCCACTCGTATACTAAGGGAATGGGAGAAGGGGTAAGAAAAGTTGACATGGAAGAGACAAGAGACAAGAGCTGAACCAATAGTGAAATGGGTAGGTGTATCAAGCATTAAAAATCATTGTTCCTTCCCAATTCGAGAAGAAACCCCAAAAATGTTGATTCCTTTTCTTTCCCGTTACGCTCAAATTCCCTACCGACTGTCCCTGATATCATATCCTATCTCAGGAACAGTATATGCTACCCAATTCCCCCCCTCCTCGTCCTTCCATTCCAATCCACATGCCAGACAACAAAAAGAAAAAAGAAAGAAAAAAAAAACGTTCAGCAGTTCCGTTACCAAAAGTTGTGGAACAGAAAAAAAAACAGAAGAAAATGTCGTAGCAAAAAAGGGAGAGAAAAGAATCACTCCAGCCTTCAAAACTTCTCAAGCTTAAGAAAGAGAGAAAACACAATCATCTAAACTGCAGCCTCCTGACGGGACTCCTTTGCTCATCGCCATAGCCGGCACTAGGCGCAGGTTCCAAGCCCATCCTCTGCCCCTGTTGATATGGTGTCCAATAGCCACCTTGCTCGGCCCCCGCACCCGCATCCCCAATCTTGCCTTGCGGTGTAGGAGGAGGCACACTCCCATTGCCGTAGTAATGGTGATGTTGAGCGTGTTGAGCATGTTGAGAAACAGCGGCCGCAGCCTTGTCTCTGAAAATTCCGAAAGCGAAATTTGATATCGCTATTGAGCCGAAGATCAGGACAATGGTGAAGAGCTGTATGTAATGTCAGTATTCCAATTACTCTGTTCTGAGATCCCTCTCTTCGCGAAGATACAAGAGGAGTAGAGGATTAGAGGATGGAAGGAAAGAAGACTCACCATAGCCTTATAGCTGATCGGCTCAATGAAACTGTTGAATATCTCGGCAAAGGTATGCGCAGAAACCTTTGCCCTGCCCAGTCTATCCGGATCCTGCTTCATACATTTCTCCCAATTGTTACAAATATCCTCGAGAGCAGGTTTTCTCATGTTAGGATCGCATTCGTTGGCTTTCCAGTGATTGGCGCAGGCTTGCATTTCCAGCATGATGATGGCGGCAGCTTCTTTTGCTTTCTTGTCGACGTCGAGACGGATGGTGGACCAGAAGGAATAGAGGATGTACATGATTCCGGAGATCAGGAAGAGATTTAGCAGGAGTTGGGCGTAGAAGGAGAGGATGTGGGGAAGGGTTGGGTGGGCGGTCAGGAAGTCGAAGAAGGTGATTGCCCAGTGGGGTTTGTTGGAGTCTTGATGTTTTGGGGATTGTTGTTGTTGTTGGTTCTGGTCGAGAGAGTGCTTTCCACTGGCTTTGCGTGATGCTTTTGTGATTCTTGTATCGGGTTCAGAGTCGGAGTGGCTGGTTTGTCGTGTCAGGGCTTGTTGGTGCTTCTCCTTGTTTCGTCTCTTCATGATTCGTCTCTCTGCGGCATGCGAGTATTCGTCCTTGGTGTTGGTGGTAGAAGAGGAAGAGCGAGGTGAGGAAGCCAGATTGGACAAGCCCCTCCACCAACTCTGTCTTCTGCTCGGAGACTCCTTTTCCTTCTTTCCTCCGGCGGTAAATACAGGTTTGGTCATGGTATCCAGGTTGGAGAACTTTGAGCGCAGATTCATCTCTGGTGTTGCGTCGCTGTCGATGTCTCCACGTTCAGGTGATTTGGGTGTTTCTCCGCCTGAAGAAGCAAAGTCGTCTTGGTCGAGCTTGCGAGGGGTTGAGAAGAGTGGGTTATTGCGGATCGAGGGCGGTAGTGCTGGAAGTGGTTTGGGAGAGGAGAAAAAGTGTGGCTGTGATTGAGGTTCGCGGAGGCTGGGAAACGACGACTTGTTTGGTGAGCCAAACATTGAGAAGCTGCCTGTATCGATGTAGTGTGTCAGTCTATCCTCCTTGTATCATCTGGTGGCACGTAAGAGATACGCACGCTTCTTGTCATTGTTGTTGTTGCTGTTGTAGTTGTTTTGGTTGTTCATGTTGTTGCGCATGCCAACCTGGGCAAACGGCGATCGCTCGTCCATGGGTCCTGTACCATTCTGGTATTCAAAGTCCATCGGTCCTGCGTGCATGCGACCCGCCATCTTTGCTGCTATTTCAAAGGGATAGGATGCGCAAAGAAAGAGAAATTATGTTTGCTGCGAATAAACAAATGTATCCACTCCCTGCCGTTCAACTATGTAGCGTTTCTATGTGAGAGCTTAAACTTTAACCGCGCGTAAACAACATGCGACCGACCACTTTCGCCCCGGAGACACCCGCCATGAGACAACATCCATCACCCAACCACAACCCTGACACGTCCAAGACACACTTACCCATACACGAGACACTCATATGTGTGGAGACAAGATTCATTGCAAAGCTGGCTAGTAGTTACGTAGAAAGGTATCGTGCATAACAGAACAGGTGGAGAGCAACATTAGGAACAACAGCAAAAGCAAATTCATCTGCAAATAACATCTCTTCCCATCATCTTTATAACTCCTTCTGGCTTTTTCCCTTCCAGACTCCTGTAATCAATAATTGCATAAGAATATAACATCGTTCCCCTCTCTCTCGTCAACAGCATAGAGGTGACAAAGAGTCATGTCTAGCCTCGACTTCTCCATGTGGTCAAGTTGAGCATGCGTTTCTAGAACATGCCCGCCTCGTTGAGCACCGGAGAGCCCACCGCATCGAATCGTGCACTGCCTGGCGTTGTCTCGGTGCTAGGTTGCGATCGAAGTGTGTGCGCATAAGGGCTGGTTGCACTGCCAGATGGCTTGCGTTGCATCTGTGCATAACTGCTGCTCGTGTCTACCGAAACCTTGCGCTGGATTGACGAGTACCCACTTCCCGTGTCCACAGAAGCCTTGCGGGACATATTTGAAGAGTATCCGCTGCTCGTGTCTATCGATGGCTTGCGAGACATGGCTTGTGCGTATCCGTTGCCTGAATCGACCGAAGGCTTGCGTGATAGCTGCTCCTGAGCTCCAAACGCTGCTACAGCCGGGTGCATGGGCGACGATGTGAACCCATTCATAGGCAAAGGCGGCGATGTAACACTCTCGTTATATCTTTCCCTCATGCCCTCGCTTGATCCAGATCTGCCAAACCCAAACAGCTTACGCCTGCGCGTGCTGACAGGCGGCGCTGCATGCTGCTGCTCCAGAGAGTAAATTTCGGCCATGCCGTTCTGAAGGGATGCTCCAGGAGGGAGATCAACAGTGTCGATGTTTGACGTTGAAGACACCAGAGTGGGCTCTGAGATTTCCATCTTGTTGACGACTCTCTTACGGAGAAGCTGATCCTTTGGTCTTCCGACAGGTTGCATTTGAGTCACATGCTGCCTTTGGAATGTCGGCTTGGGACCGGCACCGATGGGAGGAGACAGAACACCTGCAGGCTGCCTTGGTGTGGAAGTTTGCGATAATGACATTCCTGCTGGCGACTGAGAAGTCACCAACGCCTTTGTGTTTGGATGCAGTCCTGCCGATGCCGATCTGCTTCCACTCCTCATACGACCTCCGTCTTCAGTCGAAGGTGATCTGGACTGGTTGATGTCGGGAGACTGTTGCTGCGTGGGCATTGCTGGGACCGTGCCGAAAATACTGCTCATGGCGACACCGACCTCGTTACGGATACTTCGGCTGCGCGAACGCGCCCTTGATGTTCTTGAGCTGGAGCGAGTTCGCGAACTGTCTCGCGTCCTGGAACCGGTTCGATCACCTCTTCCTCTTGCATCAATTTCCTGAGGGTTCAGGCTCGGTACAATCGGTCCTGGACCAAGTGGCCACTGAGCTCCAGCGTTGGACGGCAGAGGAATTCTCTCATCATACGAAGCTTTTCTCTCCGCAGGATGTGTAACATTCAAACCCAGACCAAGATTCCTGGCTGCTCGACCATGCATATTCTCTTGGCTAGGCTTGCCACGGAGTCTTTCCAACGCCTTGAGAGCTCCTCCGGTAGACGGTCCTGGACTAGGTCCACGACTCTCACTCTCGACAGCACTCTTCATCTTCTCGCGGATAGCCTTTTGTCTAGCGGCCAGTTCGTTAGCGAATGCCTCGCGCTCTGCCTGAGTGGCGGTACTAGCGTCACGGGTATGTTGCTTCTTCAGCTCGTTCTGCCATTCAGGGCTTGCCTGAGTCACGGGTAGCTGTTCGGATGAGTCGACAGTCCTCAACGGAGCTGGAGACAACTCCTCTACTCTTGACGAGGGATCAGAATAATCGTTGGAGATCCTCGTAGGCAAGTCGCCGTAGTAGTTGTCAAGCTCATCCATGTTCCAACGACCACCTGCGGACATGGGACGGTCACTCATGAAAGTGTCACGGTTCGAGTAGCCGCCACCAGCATAAGGAGGATTAGCTGGGTAGATTGATGACACGTCGCTTGTATTGCGCAAATGCTGGCTGATCAAATTGCCAATACCTTGAGGCCCAATGGTCGGGGAGTCGATTTCAGGGCAACCGTCATCCTTGACCTCGAACTGGGTAGTGGTCGTTGTTGGAAGGCCTGGAAGAATAAAGTCTGCGATTGCTTCGCCCTCATCGACTTCCTCGACCGAATCATTGCGAAGAGCTGGATGCTGGAAGGTTGACGAAGGTGCGTCAGCTTCGTCGGCCTCCTCATCGTCACTGCCGTCACCGAAAAAGGTGAGGCCGTTGCTGTTGTCCTTTTTGGCAAAAGTCTCGACGGATGGCTGAGGAGGAGAGTTGACGGCACGATTCTTGTTGGCGGCGTTCTGGAAGACTGAGAAGGCATTCTTCACAGGCTCCTCCTGCTGCGGTCGTGATTTAGTGGAAGAACGTGACTGTGATCTTTCTGAAATGCGAGAAGTGCTGTTCTGCCTGGCAGAGTCAAAGCGAGCCAGTCTGGATTCTTGGGTGGCAGACTCGGAGGATGCTTGCCTAGATGCCAGGAACTCCCTCGCCATAATGTTGCTCACTGGGGTCTGTTCAGCTCCAGCGGTGGTAGGCTCAACAGACGCTGTGAGTGGGGGCTGAGGTTGTTCTTCTTTGGGAGAAAGTTCTTTGGCTTGCTCCATCTGCATTGTGCGCTTCAGATATTGCTGTTCATCGAATTGTTGGGCGGGCTTGTTAAAGGCACCAAGAGCGGTAGCTTTACCACGATCGCCAGGCTCAAGGGCTGAGTTCAACGTCCGGTACTCTTCAGTCTCAGGGATGACAGGGCTGATGGGAGATTGGGGGAAGTTCATTCCCATAGGGCTAGAAGTGCTCGAGAATGTAGCCCCATTGATCATGGTATTCAGTTTAGGCATACTCTGCTGACTGTGAGGACTATTGGGGCTTTGCAAAGCGTAAGGCTTGTATGCTCGGCGATCTTGGAAATTGCCAATGCTTCTGGAATGGCTCAATGTCGATGGAGTAGAGCCGACGGTCGGAGATCGCTGCCGTTGAATCGAATTCAGGCGTGTGATGGCCGAGGCCTGTTGGTCGTAAATGTGCTGGTTCAGACCTTGTTCGTACAGACGTCGCTTGGTCATGGAACGCTCCAGTACAGGACCTGTGGAACTGGGGGAGGGATTTGTGACGAATGCAGGAGTGGCCGGTGTAGTGACTGCGGTTCCGATGGCCTGAGAAGCGACAGACGTGGCCGTTGATGAGAGTTGATCTTGAGATGGAACTGAATTGGTTGTTGAATCACTGTTACGCTTCAGCCAGGAAAAGCCGGTATCTGTGTTTGAAAGACCGAGTCCTCTGGGGTGTTGCTCTTCTTCTTCTGAGTTGCGCGGGTAGTTCTCAGATGCTGGCGACATAGGAGCACTATCGCTATCAAAGTAAACACCAGCAGCCGCCAGCCGTTCCTTTTCCTGCAGTCTGTGTCTCTGGAAGGCAGACATGGTCACGTCGTCGTCGTAGAGAATACGACCCATGCCTCGTTCACTGCCACCGCCAATGCTTTTGGCTGAACCAGTAGCGATCTTGTAGACCTTTTGACGACCACCAAAAAGTACGTTTCCCTCACCTGGCCTGGAACGGCTCATCATGCTACCTGTATGAGTTGACTCATTGTCAGTGCCGTAGCCCTCTTCCGAGTATGACGAGCCTTGACGATCGAGAGTAAACGGAGGACGGATGGAGCTGTTGATAGAAGCCACTTCGGCAATGTCGTTCAGATTCTTGTTGTTGGAGAAGCCGAAATCGAGCAGGCGGGAACTACGTTGTGGTTGGAGGACACTATCATCCATGGCCTTGCCAATCTTGGAATTTGGGTCGTCTTGCTCTTTCAACATGCTGAACCTGGCCGACAAGTTGGGCATGATGAGACTTGTGCGGAATTCGTCTGAAGATGGCAATGCTGCGCCCAGGTCGAATTGAGGCGGCTTCTCTTCAGTGACATCCTTCTTGCCCTTCTTCCACCTCTTGCCCTGCTGTGGCGGCGACAGCGGGCTTGAGCCATCTTCGCCAGTCTTCTTCTGGTTGAAGAAGCGATTCATGGCAGGTCTTGGCTTGTCGATTGCGGTTTGCACAACAGGCCGGTGCAAAGGTGAGCCAGCTGAACAAGATGCTAAGTCGACGAGAAAGAGTCCTTGGCTTTCGGGGGTTGGAGTGAGTGTAGCTGTCTCAGACCTTCATAGAGGGGCTCGAATTGCAATGCATGCGCCGTCAAACAGAGAGCGATTGTCGTTGCAAACCAGCAGGGGCCTAGTGTATCCGGGATGCAGAGAGCGTGGCAGTTGCAAACAAGTAGATTGCGCAATATGCAGCAGATGCGGGTACCCGTCCGGCTGTGTTGTGTACTCGATTGTCTGTGTATGCGTGGAGGAGGGGAGTATCAACCCGAGGAATGTGTCGACAAAATTAAGCGATGATGGTGTGAGTGGTAGATGATCTGGTCGTCGAAAAGAATGGATAGGTTGGAAAGCGACCTCAGAGGTGAAGGGAAGGAGAGTGACTGATTAGGTAGTGAAGGAAAAGAGCTGGATGTGTTGATCTGAGTCGAGTAGCACTCTAAACCGTTCAAGAATATCCGCAAAAAGAGCCACCTAGGGCAGCACAGACTTTCCGTCACTCACGCAGATTGCCTCTCCACACACCTCTTGCGCTACCAATCACTGATCTTGACTCTTGCGAATCGTGCGAGCCAGCGGTCGATTGATCCGACTCTTTTTTATGCCTGATCCTTGCCGTGCACAATGTTGTGGCAGATAGATGCCGATCTAACTTATTTCGAAAACGGTATGCCAACGTCTTCTGAGATTATAGAAAGAAACATATGTCCTTAATACACGCTCCTCCCTCCTTTTTCCCTGTCGAAAGGACCCTTCTCCGTATGCGACACCTCACTAGCACCATGCTGTGACTGCAAGGCTTCTACAAGGTGCACTCTACTTGTTCCTTGGTGCGGCTGGTTACAGCTGACCGACGTTTCATCCATCAAAAAGACTGGTGGCAGAGTCGATCCGACAGGCTACAGTACCCCTCCCTTGCCTTGTGTGCCGCCAATGGTGTGGACAGACGAGACTCAGGTTGACAGCTACCGACATCTATCTGCTTCACCAATCGATGCCTGGAGATCAAGAAACCCAACTCACGACATGATATTCCTGCTAACATACTTTCCAGCTTGCCGGTCTAAACATGCAACCTGCAGCCGCCGCGCCGAAGCCCATGTCAGGGGTAGGAAATTGAGTCGCTCCACAACGGGCCAGCACGTTGTTCGGAGATTCTCCCACAGTCCCATTGGCTCGAGCACTGCAAATCCCACTTTAATAGCCTTCTTGACTTTGCTTCCGAGTCAGCGGCCCGCCTCACTTAGATCAAAAGCCAAAAAATCGGTACCTGCGACGACTTGAGACGACTGACATGAAAGGTGACAAGACCCTGACAGAGAAGGTCCAAAAAGACCTTTTTCTTGAAACCAATTTCCCCGTGTGCATATACCACCTCTCATGGGTGCCTCGTATCAGTCAAAAAGTCTAGAAGCTCATAATTAGAAAGATGCACAATTTTTTGATGCAGAAAGATAGGAGTATCTGGAAAAAAAGACGTTCTGGTACAAATCACAAATCGCAACGTCCTCACTCTTCTGTTCTTTTACTGATGGAAAAGATGATTTGATCATCAAAACAATGGAACCTTCCGGCATATATCTCCGAACCGTCGTCGTGAACCGCGGTTTCTGGAGCCGCCAAGGGTGACTGCGTAAACAAGCAAGCTGTTGGTGATGCCGTAAATTGAACTACCTGAGTGGAGTTTGAAACGACTATTCCTTATTCTGGAGCCTGTCTTTCCACTCTTCGCTCATTCTTGCAGGGTTTTCCTCGAGTCGTGCGTCACTGACAAAAGTGTACGAATTAGTTAGCGCTGAAAATAAGAATTCTCCGTCGTTTAGGTCACCAACATGGCCTGACTTTTGAAGCAATGGCATTAAAAGCTTCCAAGAATACATGACTGGAACGTTTGTCTTCCAGAATATGTTCCGTAGTCCTTGTGAGGCCTTGAAGAGTACGGTAGCTGTCTTGCAAACCATCGACATCGGACCTTGGGAGACAACAATGATATGGCGTATTTTGAAGTAGAGCTAAATAAACCATCAAGCCTCAGGACCCGAGCTCCACAAGCCCCAATCCCGGAATCGTCGTTCGAACGACTCTCCCGTGCTTTTATTGCTGCTTGGCGTATACAACAGGAGCTATCGGTCGGTTAATGGGACGTACGTAAAGTCAAGGCGGAACGATGTTCATTTTCCCTTGTCCTCTGACCAGGTTCATGCGAGATTGCTAAACATGTTGTTGCCCTTCCAAGCGACTCCCGGCGGCGATGTTCGATCGTCCGTATGATCGCCCTTCTTCTTCCTCTTCTTCTTTCTAGGTGCAGTGGATTCCACATCCTGTGTCACACCACATCCTGACAGGAGGTTGGATACTGTCACCTTCGCTGCTTCAGCTTGGTCATCGGCCACTTTCGAAACCACATCCATGAGCTCGGCTATACAAGGTAGGTCGACAAGGAACGCTCCAAGTTCCTGTAGAGGCGTGATGATTTTGTTGTTGCCATCTGTCGCTTGAAGAATGCCGTATACCGTGTTTGAGATTTGTGATAGCATGCGAAGGGAGTACAGCGATGTCTGCATCTGTGCACTAGCCTGGATATAAGACCAGGAGAGCGTGCCTTCGCTTGAAGCCGTAACGAGTCTGTTCAAATCGCCACTGGTGGGAGGCGACTTCTGGTTTTCCATGCTTGACAGACAGACTACTCGAGCTGCCGCAGCGCGCCAAAGAGCTGGTTTGGATAGTGCTTGACATTGTTCCATGCCTTTCCTCAATGCTTCTAGAACTTCGGTGATTTGCATCTCCAGATTGGATACCTCAAAGAGCTCAGTAGGCGTGCCAGCAATTCGGGTACCTTTTCGCTCTATCTCGGTGACTATCGAGATATCAGTGTTGAGCAAACGAAGTAAGGAGTACGCTAAGGTCCGGATCTGATCCCCTGATCTCCATGCTGATGTCCTTGTCGGGTCGTCAATGATGAATGGGAGATACATGTCTAGATTCTGCGATGTAGCTCCTTCCAATACGTTTGTGTCTTTGATCTCTTTCTCTAATCTGACCAAATGCACAATCTCTGATATCCTTGGGTCAAGACTGGAAAGTGTTCTAGCAACACTATCCTGGAAGAAGTTTTCCTCCAAAGCAAGTTTTGACAAGTGATGTAGAGATCCATACTGTGCAGCAAATTCTTCAAATGCTTCCGTTCTGGGAGTTGAGTTTGCAGCGAGTTTGGCATTCTCGGCAAAACTCCTATGATTGTCTTCTGTCATGTGAAAGGCAAGTTGGACAAGATCCGTCAGGCCGAACTTCTTTGCAATGTCTGTTGGATGGTATTGTTGAGTCTTGAGACACTTGCCTCTGCTAGGCAGATGAATGACTTCAAGATCCCGAAACAAAATCACTTTGCCATCAGGCCCCAGATTATGGACAAGCAAATCCGAATCACTGGTGAAGATGACACCGCCAGATTTCCGAACTGCATCTGCGCAATAGTCATCGGCTTCTCCAGGGATGACTGATACTAGTGAGCTGAATCGACTGTTCAAAAGTGTCTCTATGACTGCAGGAACCAGAAAAGGCGGCGCAGGAAGTAACTTGAGGCGATTTGAAGAAGAGTAAGAGCTCAGGACATCAGTATTCTTTGATGGTGATGAGGCTTGTCGAGGAGGCAGATCCTCTTTGTGCAAGCCCTTGAAGTTGACAAGTTGGTTCGAGTACTTCTGCAGACGCGAGAGCCTGGTCTCCTTTTTCGAAGGCGGTAGCAATCCATCAAACAAAACGTTTTGGCTGTGAAGGAAAAAATGAAAATCAGCTACTTACTGTGATTGTTTCATACTACAAATCTGGCGTAGTAGTGGTTTATAGAGCAAAACTTACATCTTCAAGCCATACTGTTCGATCTGTTTCAACCAAGCCACTGCAGCATCACCCAACTCTTTATACGAAGGAGCAGCCTCAAAAGCATTCCTCGCCCCAGACCGACGAGCTATGCAGACGTAAAAGACATGATATGCCAAACTCGGACCATCGATTATGGCATTTTCATGATCTGTTGGATTTTGTGGCAGCACAACTTTTGTACCATACGGTTGCAAGGAATGTGTGAGATGAGGTATACCCATCTCTACTTATGTCAGCAGGATAGAGTCTTTTCCGATGCTGAAGAGAAAGGAAAATGGAGGCATGATTTCCTTCGCGATGGGTAAACTCCGGTCTAATTAGTTGCGGAAGGAGCTGTTGCACTCCCGCGACTTGCACCTAGAAAGTGTATTACAGGCATCCATTGATAGTTCTATCAACACGTCTCCTTTTGACTGCTAGGCTCCCCTTTTTCCCTCCGTCTGCGTTCATATGTTTGAATCCCGATCGTACACATCTTTCACGCTTGCCACACCAAGAACACTACTATACAAAAGTCGCCCAAGATGCCTACAATGTGGCTCTCAGATTCCCAAAGTAAGATGCGCTCCGTGTAATGATAATCACGAGCACGTGCTAATACACAATCAAATAGAACTTGGAGTAGCCTTCTGCAGCGGTGGTAGGTATGAATCTCGCGATCCAAAAAGACCTTATCTGCGACGGTCCTTCTAACCACAATGATCCATAGGAGGCTTCTTCCTAATCGCAGGCGTTATAATGTTTTTTGATCGCGCGATGCTAGCAATGGGAAATGTACAAAACAATACCCATGTCCCTGTCAAATCGAAACAGCTTCACTGACCTTTGACGCCCTTTCCACAGATTCTCTTCCTAGCAGGCATAACTCTACTCCTCGGAGTTCAACGGACATTCCTCTTCTTCGCACGCCGCCAGAAGATCAAGGGTACAGCAGCTTTCGTCGCTGGCATCTTGCTTATCCTCCTCCGTTGGTCATTGATCGGATTTATTGTCGAGATTTACGGCATCTTTATCCTGTTTGGAGAGTTCTTCAAGACGATAGCTGGATTCGCGTATAATATTCCGGTGGTTGGACCGTATCTGGCGAGTGGACTACAAAAGGCGGGAGAGAAAGCGGGAGAAGGGAACAAGAACAAAGATCTGCCTGTCTGAAGCTCCGCGTACCTGAGAAGGATGCGGCTGCGAGAGTCAGGAGGATGCGAGAGCCAGAGAATGAGCTCGACTATATTGTTCAGGAGCCAATTTTGAGCGCCTTGCAGCTCGTGTATTCACCACTCGTGATGGTCAGGTAGTACACAGCCTACTCTTGACCTACTCCGAGTAACGAAGCTTCAGTTGGACTGAATAGGAACCGAAATGAGAGTATGAATGCCATGATCTTGTTTGTTCTAGAATATCTTATAACAGTGGTAACCTTGACCAGTCGTATCTCGTATCTGGCTCATCCCCGCATTTTGCTTGCTCGCTCGCCCGCCGTCGTCACCTCCGAGAATAACAATTCTGTTGCGACTTTGAAAGATTGAATCATATACTGCCTAGCAAGCTTTCACCAGAGAACACCAAGCCAGCTTGAACCTACAATACACGTTCACACACACATCAACGAATCAAACATGAGCGACAAAAAGGGTGCCTACGGCGGCGCTCCGGCAAGCGACACCTCCTTCCGCAAAACCTGGGACCGCGAAGAATACGCGCAAAAAGCCGCCGACCGCGAATCACGCATCAAAGAAGAGGGCAAAGCCAAATACGAAGCCGCCTTGGCCGGCAAGAAATACCACCGTCGGGCATCAACACCGCCAGACGCCAAAGACACGGAAGCACGCAAACAACGACTCGATGTATCCGCTCAGATCGGCAAGACCATGTTGGTACCTGCGGGCAGCTCCGTGGGGAAAAGGGGAAAGGGAGCGGGTTTCTACTGTGACGCTTGCGACTTGACGTTCAAGGACAATCTGCAGTTTGTGGAGCATTTGAACAGTAAGCAGCATTTGCTTGCGACGGGACAGACTGGAGAGGTCAAAAAGGCGACGTTGGATGATGTGGTGGAGAGACTGGCTTGGTTGAAGAGGAAGAGGGATGAGGAGAAGGCGAAGGAGACTTTGGATCTGGGGACGAGGTTGGAGATTGCACAGGACGTCGAGGATAAGGAAAGGGCCGAGAGGAGGCGGAAGAGGAATGAGAAGAGGAGAAAGACCAAAGACGGACAGGGAGACGTCAAAATGGAAGTGGAGAACGATGGTATCATCTGTTAATTCGACGAGAAGAGCATCTGCATTGTGGACGGCGTTCTAGAGACATGCCATGGAGCATGGAGGATAGATGGGTTATGAGTACGGCGTTGAGAATCAGCATGGTAAACTAATTGGGGATATGCATTCTGGCAACTTAGAGGGTCAATTGCTTGTGGTGGTCATTCCAGGATATGAGATGAGAGACAGAGAGCTACGCGAAGACATGCGATGAATTCAACAGTTCACAAAGGCAAGGATTGGACAGAAGAGGAAGTGTCAATGAGAAGTTCTCATGGCAAGAATTGGAAGGGAGAAAAGAAAAATCGTTATGACTACCAAAAGACGGCAGACCGGTCCAAGAAGACTCTGAATATGAAGAACAAGATGACAAACTTTTCGCGACGTCGATACTTCTAGTTTCCGTTGCTCTGGGACTTCTTGGCTTCTCTCCTCTCTCTGACGGCAGCAGCGAGATCGGTGAGGACATCGACGGTGGTGTCCCAGTCGATGCAGGCGTCTGTAATACTGACGCCTCTCTTGAGTCCTGAAGGACCCTCGGCAGGGACCTTCTGGTTGCCCTCGTTGATGTGAGACTCGATCATGACACCGACGATGCCGTCCTGGCCGGCACGGAGCTGATCGGCGATGACCTTGGCGACCTTGGGTTGGTTTCTGTGGTCCTTGAGGGAGTTGCCTGGAAAATGGTCAATCAGCAAGCTGTGGTTTTGTGAGATAAATGAGCAGGGGAGTTGCAAACTCACCGTGCGAGCAATCAATCATCATGACGGGCTTTTGGCCAGCTTTGGTCAAGGCGTCCTTGGTCTTTTGGACGTTCTCGGCATCGTAGTTGGTGCCCTTTGTTCCACCTCTGAGAATGACAAAGCAGTCCTTGTTACCAGCGGTTCTGGTGATGGCGGCAAGACCTTGCTTGGTGACACCCATGAAGTGGTGCTTTGCGGCAGCAGCTCCAATGGCATCAACGGCAACAGTCAAGCTGCCGTCGGTACCATTCTTGAAACCCATGGGGAAAGAGAGACCAGAAGCGAGTTCTCTGTGCAATTGGGACTCAGTGGTACGAGCACCGATTGCGCCGAGAGAGACGAGGTCTGCGAGGAACTGAGGGGAAATTGTGTCGAGCATTTCACTAGCGATGGGCATGCCCTGGCTGGTGAGGTCGCAGAAGAGCTTGCGGCTGACACGCAGACCCTTGTTGATCTTGTAGGTTTCGTCAATGTCCGGGTCGTTGATCAGACCTTTCCAGCCAACAGTGGTGCGGGGCTTCTCGAGGTAGGCGCGCATGATGATGCAGAGATCTTGCGACAGCTCGTCGGCGAGCTTCTTAAGACGGCCACAGTATTCGACGGCGGCTTCGGGGTCGTGGAGGGAGCAGGGACCGCACATGACGAGCAGACGGTCGTCTTCTTGGTGGATGATGCGGATAGCCTCATGGCGACCCTTGATGACGGCTTCCAGAGCGTGCTTGGGGGCAGGGATCTCGGATTCGAGGAGGATGGGAGGGATCAGAGGGTCGTAGCCAAGGACGCGGACATCGTCGCTGATGTGTTGGGAGTTGGCTTCAGCCATCGTGTGTATGTGTGGATGTGTGTTGCGTGTGTCACGTATGAGAATGTGACACGAATGTCTTGTATGTGTGTTGTTATGGTATGGTAAAACACAGAATCGATGCAATGGGATGGACAATAATTATTAGTAGTCGAGTCAAAAGCTAGAAATTCTCGACAGTCCACACATCGATCATCCGTCATTATTTGTTCCACCACCACGCCGATGGCGCTGCCCGCAGTGGGAACTAGACCATCCATCCATTACCCCACACTTGGTTTGGTGAGAAGGCTTGGTTCGTTCACCTGCCCTGATCATCATCACTTCCAACCCAACTCTAATCGACGTCTGTTGTTGTATCACCTGTTGTCTTGTAGTACCTGAGCTATCCCGCAGCTGCCGGTGCACAAGACATGCTAGCATATCTTCACGCCTAATCTGGCAAATCTGCTTCTTCCACATGCTGGTACATGTCGTCGTTTGTCCCGTGTCATCACAACTTCAAGCCACAAGTTGAGATTCCTGCTTGAAATCACTCAGCTACCATGTTTTCTACCCTAACTCGAAAGCGTGGTCATGACGAGGACGAAATAACTGAACTACATAACGACAAGGTATGTTGCTCTTACTACCTCTTGTTTTCCTTATCGCAAACATAAAGAAACTCATGCTCCTGTAAAAGAAACTGCGTCGCTCTGCTGGCCATGAGCACAATGACTTCAGATCTCACCCATTCCACTCAAAATCCATGTTCGACAACTCGGGAAACTCTTCTCTAAACTCGACAGCCGTCACATCGACCGAATCTTCCGATGTGGAAATGGACATGGCAATGGACACGGACATGGAAACCTCAGATACACAAATGAACTTGTCATCCCAATCACCACCCAACCAACCGTCCTGGATCCTTCAAGGCCCACCTCTCCGCAACCCTAGAATGGCTCTGGACAGCCACGGTGCCCGTGTCCCAACCCCAAGTCTTTCAATCTCCAGCCGACCAAAACCTACACCTCTACAAGCCCTTTCTTCCACCTCAGCCAACCCTTCCATCTCATTAGTACCACAGTCAGCACCAATGCGCATCCGTCTAACAGCAAACGAACGCTTTCCCTCCCCAATTTCCGAAGACGAACCTCACACCCCCACCACTGCAACAGGAAGCCAGTTTAGCATGCTGAGAGTGACTGATGGTGACATGGACATGACCGAAGAATTGATCCCAGAACAACCTTTACCTCCACTTCAAACCACTCCTTCAACAGCGAGGATGGCTCCAAAGCAACGGGCTAGAAGCGGCGCTTTTACCTCTCCTCGCGATCCCACCAAGAGATTCTCAATGGGCTATCGAGAAGATTGCGAGAAGTGCAGGAATCGTGTTCCTGGTCACATGAATCACTTTTTGGGACTCACTTGAGGACGCTTCTTCTGTTTGATCCTCTTTCCTCTTCTATGTCTTATCCCCTTTCTACTGAGGATATTCTTACCCATGTCTTCATATTTCTCATACTGGTCGTATTGCTTCATTTCTGTTTGTCTGGCGTTTTCGGGAAATGGAACGGGGAGGTTGATAATCAACTTGGGTGGAATATTTGTTCTCCAGCATTCACGTCGTGCTGGCAGGCGCTGGCGTTTTTTGATGGGTTGTATCGGGGTATTTTTTTTGTTTACAGGCATATCCCATCGAAAGCAGGGAAGTACACGAAGAATGAAACATTGGCGTAATGACTTCGTAAGTGCTCTAAAGGTAATGCGAGTGTCCAGAGTGTTTTTAATGTGATTGTTCCTTCTTTTGACAACAGCGTATAGGAATTCGGTTGAAAATCTGTTTCTCGAGGAGGATATGGTGGGCTGATGGTGTCTGAACGTGCCGCATCTTCGTTGTCGACTAATGAGGTGGTTGAATTAGTGCATTGAATGGTTGGTGGAGCAGTGGTGCGAATGTAAGGGGTATCTAGGGAAGAAGACTCTTTGCTTGAAGATATGGAGATGGTATCGTTGAGTTTGAGTAAAGATGTTTTGGCTAAGTCTGACATTGCTGAGTCTTGTTTCCCGTCATGTTTCTCGTCATGCGTGGTTTATCGTTCATCTTTCCAAGTGCTTTCGTTCATGGTTCTCTTCCTTGAAAGTTGTAGGAGGACGAGATGCAGTAAATCGTATCCTGATGGCAGAGAGGTATAAAGATCTAGTTTGTGTCTCGAAGTGTTAGGGGATGGTTGTTGATGTTTAGCTAGAGGATTTACCGGAAGATTACACTGAGAACAGGAGAAGATGGAGGGATAGTACTCAGAAGGAAAGACCTCGGACGCTCGAGAAAAGCAAGTGAGTGGTGAAAGTGAGAAAAGTGAAAAAGGTATCGATCGTTTCGAGAGCTTACATGTGAAGGAAAGTTGGGATGAAAGTGAAAGATAAACCTAAACACTGTTTTCGATCCTGGACTCTCCATTTGCTCCTCTTCCTAGCATATGCGAAATCTTTGCTACATCTTCCTCCTCTGATGCCTGTCGAGATACCATACACGAGAGATGTCTCAAACTTCACGCATATCTCAAAAGGTTCTTGGCTGATACGACCACTATCAAAATCAGACCTATACTTATCTATACACATACATAGAAGACCAAGACCGTTAGAATCGATGTGAGCTGAACAGAAGACAGGAAATCACTTTGAGACTTGCTGACGTGTTTGACGAAGGGTCAATATCTCAAGCCAATAAGACGAGAAGAATCTCCATAAGGATACCAATAATTCAAGCACACTTCACGAGAGACATTTGAGACTCTTTCTCTTCTACCACAGTTCCAAACATCATTTGTGTATTAATCCAGATGCCGATAATGCCTAACGTTCATTGTCATGTTTCGTTGACCGCTTTATTTGCTTGCTCGCCTTCGCCTGCCACTCCCCCCTTCCTTCTTCTTTTAAACCTCTGAAACCCCCTTCCCCTTCGAAAAAAGTACCTAGTAATCGGTTTAGAAAAGAACAAAAAACATCCAAAGGATAATACAAGAATACAAGGTATGCGAATTCAAGTAATGAAGAGCAATGCTTTCAATACCTCTCCAAAATGCAATCAATGCAAGGCAAGAGAAAAATAAGAAGAACCGATCACATAGCAACACATAGAAGCTTGTCGTTTGTCGTTTCGAAACATCGTTAATCAGTCTTCCGTTTCTTGCTCGACAATCCATTCCATGACACTTTCGTAGCACAGTACGAACTGTCTCAGACTCTGCACCATACTCAATCGCTGGTTGCGGAAGTCTTCGACCGTCTTTTCGATCAGATCTTGTTGATCGTCTGATACCCAGGCGCCATCGAGAGTATCCTTATCCGAAGACGGCGGGGCAGAGGGTTGTGCGAAGAAGGGACTGTTGTCTTCCATCATGAATGAACTCCTGCGATCAAGGTCCATGGGTGAGCTTTCTCTTGTCCTGCGTTTTGCTTGTCGTTGTCGCTTGATCATGTCGATGACAGAATCGACCGTGCAGAAAGTGCCTGTACGTCCGCATCCGGCACTGCAGTGCACGATGATGGGACGAGCGTCCGGCGGATCGGGTTCACCAAGGTTGCGCTTAGTCGTCTTGCGTACCACGGCATCGCATTGCTCGACAAGTCCCAAAAGATGAGCTGGATGTGCTGGCGCACCAAAGTCAGGCCAGCTGGAATACTGCAGCTGGGTGACCTCCCTCATGCGTTCGAAAGGGAAGCCTTCGTGTGATAGAGCAAGCTTGCGAACAATGACAAAAGGTTGGTCGTTGTTGGCGGCATCAGAAGCGGTTTCGGTATCGATCTTAGCAAGGATGGCACCATCTGTTGATTTCCTAGAGCCGGCTGAAGGTCGTTGGCGATGTCTCTTAATCTTCGCCGGATCCAAAGAAGCTCTCTTCTCTGACAAGAATTCAAGACGTAGGGGTCCGTACTGCTTATCTGACCAGTAGTTGTGGGCTTTTACCTGTCCACCTTCCTTTTCTGCCGTCAGCATCACAATGACACGAGCGTCCTGTTGCCACACGACGTTCCAAAAGTCCTGCAATACATGTTAGACATCATCAAGAGCTAAGAGAACAGGTATGACATACGTTGAAGGTTCCTGGTATAGGCCCCTGGGTGGCAATATAGCGCTTGTTTGATCGCTTTGAAGTGATGTAGTTGGCGTTGAAGTAGTCGCAGCCATGAGATGGGACACCCTCAAGCTTGACGCGGCTGTGTTCAAAAGGCCAGATGTTGTTGTATCTGTTCTTAGAACCCTTTTCAATACCGGCAATTTGAATGCTTGAGCTTGGCATAGACTTTGTCGGCGAACCATACGAGACCTGTCCGGAGAGAGCTTCCTGCATGCGCTTTTGTTCTCTCTTCTCAATCTGCAAAAACTTGTCAGACACACGAGCGCCCTTGTCACCTTCATCTGAAGCCGTCTTAAGCCACTGAGGTAGACGATCGTGAATATCGTGAGACAATGCGGCGGGTTGTTTCAGAGGCATCTGACCGACTCCGCCAATAAGATCCATGTTCTGTCTGATGTTTCCGAAGAAAGGGTTGGCAGCGTTCTTGGTAGCGGGCATAGGACATCCTCCGATGACAGGAGCGACATCAGGACCATTCAGAGACAGCGACATCTTCTTGGGACTGTTACCAGAACGTGCGGGAGCTGCACGCTCAATATGAGAAGGGAAGGACTTGGCAAAGTCGGCGAAACCACCCTTGATGATATAGGCAGTGCCTTCGTAGCCTTCGCTCTCAAACTTCTTGATGGTGTTAGCACATGAAGTGGCGTCCTTGAGTTGTGATGACGAGGCGTCGTAGACAATAATGTATTTGCTACTTTGCCAGTTCTCGAACTTTGCGCGCAATTCCGGCGTGTCCTTGAACGTTTCGGCTAGTTTCTGCACATTGAAAGAAGGTCGCTTGAGAAGGGTGGTGGGTATGCAGAGATTCAGGGCGCCTCTTACGCGAGCAGCAGCGTACTGAGTTGAGACTCGCAGATCTAGAATGAGAATCTCCTCGGCAGATGAATCGAGCAGGTTGCAGACGTGCTGAGGAGTAACAAATGAAGAGTTGTCGGTCAATGGCCCAGGAGCTGGAAGAGTCTCGGCGCGAGGCTTATATTGCGGCGCAGAAGACAATTTGAGGTCAAAGGGGATATTGAGCCTTGGTTGGGAGGAGGGACGCTCAGGAGCCCGCCGTGAAGCGTCTGAAAAGGTAGTCGAGTCATTAGAAAGATGTCTTTTGGGAGAACGGAGGCGGTAGGCAGAATCAGGATCGAGGTTGTCATTATTACCTGACAGAGGGAGCGCCGGGGGCGGCATTGGGTAGGCCGAGCCTGAATGGGACTTTACGTTCTCTGTGGACAGCTGGGGCTTGTGCAGAGAGCCCAGGTTGAAGCCGACCGTCTCGGACTGGCGACGGAAGGCATCGTATTCTGGATTTTGATCGACAGGGACGACGGTGGGAGAAAAGGCGGCGGTGGACCTCACGGCGGACGAGGGCGGGCTCCAGTTTTTCCTGGCATGTCGCGCCGTCTCGGAATCATACGAAGACTCGTCGACGGCATTGAAACCAAAGTAATTCGGGCTGGGGGTGCGTGCTTGTGCTTGGCCGATAGGCTGGGGAGAGGCAAGCAAGGGTGGCATGTTCTGCGCACAAGATGATGATGGAGGACGAGCAGACGGCCTCGAGCCTGGAGTCTGCGGATAACGCGAAGATGTCCTTGCAGCCGACATGCTGCGTGCGTGCGTGCGTGCGTGTCGTGCTGTTTTTACTGCTGCTGCCGCGCTGCGGTGCGGCGATGTATGGTGACGAAGGCGGCTTTTCCGATGGCTTGGGCGAAGCACGGAGAGTCGGGTTTGTGAGATTTGGATACGGGGGCGCACACGACGACGGCTTGCACAATCGACACGACGGACGGATGGATGGATGGGTGAACGGTAGGACGATGAGGTAGATGTTAGCTGGGGTCGGCAAGAAGGTGGTGGTAATCGTGGTGGGGCGAGAGCAAGACGGTCGACCCTCTTTGGACGACGGACGCTATTACTCTATTATGGATGTTGACAGAAGTGAACGTGGGCCAGACCAAGGTCCAACTCACCTGCACAGGCAGATTTTCTATGACGTATATTTCATGCTAACCAGTCTAGGCAACCTCGCACCCTAACAACTCTGAATCGTGACGAGGCCTGCCTGCCTCCCTGATACTGTAGTTACTGTATTACTACCCAGGTGCTGTGAGTCCCGACCGTCTTTCTTTCTACGGCTGACTAGTACATGTCACGGAATTTCTTCACATGGGTTGATCTTCCCCCTTGCTCTTCTCAGCTGATCAAACCTTCTTTTCCCTTTGACCCAAGGATCCAAATCTTGTTCGGCGAATTTTTCTGGCAGCCATGAATCGCACGAGATGCAGGTGCAGAGGGTCCTTGGCGGAATGACCGCATTACTCGTACTTCTGTTTCCGTCCATGACCCCGTGACACTCTATTATACTCCTGACAAGGAGCCTTGCAATGCGGATGCTTTTACCTTCAAGGCTTTCCTTCTGTCATCTTGTTCTGTGTTTCTTGGTTGCTGCCCAAGTCCATAAATCTGCTTGTTTTTTTTTCCAAGAAGTCGTCGTCGTCGTCGTCGTCAGAGGCTATGTCGTAGACATATCCGTTTTCGGACGGTTTGTTGAAATCTAGGTCTCCCGGGACGCGCCTCCGCTCGAACTCCATTCATTGCCGTGTCTGATAAATCAGATCAGCCGTTACAATTCATTGTCCCATGTTTTGGAATGTGATCTGGGTACAACAGTCAGAAGACCGTTGCCATCAACGCAGCTATCAGATCAGGTACTGCCGTCGTACTCAATCAACTGCAAGTCATATCATATCCGACCAAATATAGCAACAATTCAAGGAGGTTGGTACTGACACGTGCCACGGTCCCTGTGTACGCATAATACCTATATGTAGGTGGTTGAAGACAGGTGTTTCATGCATCATGTGCACAACCAAGGCAGAGTATCGTTAAAAAGGTGATGATTCATGAGGAGGTCCTTGACTACTACTGCTACTACTACTACTACTACTACTACCACGTCCGCCGTATCTATGGTACATTCCCACGCCATGCTGTTCAAGGCTTGATCCCAAACTCCGTACGCCGTGTTTAGGGCCGCATTTTCCCCTGCATGCGTGTCCGCTCTACTTCCAGAGCTTGGTAAGTGACATTTGTTGGTCGGAGTGTCTGTTGAGGACCTTCGCTGTGGCAAGGTCAAAGTCCTCTTGTGTGACGTGAACTCTCCTCTCTCTGAGCGCGAACATGCCTGCTTCTGTGCATACACCCTTGAGCTCGGCACCAGAGCAGCCATTCATCTTTTCGGCAATCTTGGTAAGGTTGATACCTCTGGTGAGGTTCATGGAGCGACTGTGGATACGGAGAATGTCGGCACGAGCCTCAACAGTTGGTGGAGGGAACTCGATCTTTCTGTCGATGCGACCAGGTCTGAGAAGAGCAGGATCCAAAATATCGAGACGGTTGGTGGCCATGATGATCTTGATGTTCTTGGTAGGTTCGAAACCGTCCAGCTGGTTCAGTAGCTCCAGCATAGTGCGTTGAACCTCGCTGTCACCACCGCTAGATCCTTCAACACGTGATGAACCAATGCTGTCAATCTCGTCCATGAAGATAATACTGGGAGCCTGCTCTCGTGCCATGACGAACAGCTCACGCACCATTCTTGATCCCTCTCCAATGTACTTTTGCACAAGCTCTGAACCAGAAACTCTGATAAACTTGCAGTCGGTGTGATGTGCCACGGCTCTTGCCAACAAAGTCTTTCCAGTACCGGGAGGGCCGTAGAGAAGTACACCCTTTGGTTGAGCGATACCGAGAGATTCGAAGAGTTCGGGGTGCTTGAGACCAAGCTCGATGACTTCCTTGATTTGCTTGATTTGCTCATCAAGACCACCAATCATGTCGTAGGTGCTGTCCGGCACCTTTTCGACCATCATGAGCGAGACGAGAGGGTCGACGGATGAGGGGAGGAGGGATGAGAGCTTGTACGAGTCGGATAGGAGGGTAACGCGCTTGCCGGTGGTGAGCTTGGCCATGTCGATATCGTCGGCAACATCGACAACTGTTGCGTTTTGTTAGAACGAGGATATTGACGATCTCGTACTTGTCCAAACATACCGTATTTGCCTTCAGGGTGCACCTTGACCAAGACCTTCTTGGTGCTCATGACCTTGACGACCTCACCAACATAGGATCCTGGCTGTTGGAGCAAGCCGAGCTCTTCGCGCAATAACCGCACTCTCGAGTTGTAGTCGTTTCGCTGGGCTTCTAATCTGCGGAGCACAGCTTGACGCTGGATGATCTCGAGCTTCATGCTCTCAATCTTGTTGTGGAAGAAGGTGTCAAGCGCCATGTTGGGCGATCTGGACAGGCGCAGTGCGGTAGTATAGAGCTGAGATGGAATGCCCTGCACGCGATGTAGGATGGTATGGACGACGGTGGTGGTGATGATGTGAAGGCGAGTCTTGGAGATGACGAACGGCGAAGCAACACCGGAGGTCGGACTATGTGTTTATGCAAGACAGCATAACTCTATTTTTATGCAACGACAACAACAATACCTACAGTCTTCGTTAAACATGATTACTCTGTATGAAGGATCACCTGTAAGCTCGTCCAGTGAAGTGTCTAGTCTTTGTCTACTCTATACGTCTATTGAAAATTCTTAAATTACACTTTTGCATTTCTGCTGTATGTTACAAGTCATATCCTCCCCTGCAACTTAATCTCTAGATATCTCAAGGGCACGTAGAGCAAGGCCGTCAAAGCAAGAGCCAGCTCGAAACCAATATCACCAGTGGTCTTCGCGATGGGTCCGGTGAACCATACCTGATCCATTGAAGGGATGACCAGGGCAAATGACAGTATACTGGCACCAAGCGCAGCAATACCACTCGGCAGAAGGTAAGACTTGTCCCACTTGTTGTGATCATACTGCGAGCAGTCCGACTTTCTGAACCAAACATGCTCAACCACGACCACTGCCACAAACGCCGATGACCAGTATCCAATAACACCTATAAAGTTCTCCAGGTTGTTGAAGAAGCTGGTCGCTGCACGGATAGCGACAGGGATAACAATGGCTGTAACCACGATTGCGAACAAGAAGCGTGGCACCCTGACCATCCACGGGAGCAACAACTGGAAGTTCAACGTAATGCTGTACATTGTGGCAGCAACATTTCCAAGAATGGAGAATGCAAGAAGGACCACAATGAATTTTCCAAAACCTCCTGCAGGCTCGAGCATGGCAGCCAGAACACCACCAGCAGAGAGTGAATCGTAACCAGCCTGCCAGGATGGGACATTTGAACATGCGCCTCCGATAGCTGCACCAAGCACCATCAAGGGTACGGTGGGTAAGAACAGACCACCATAAGTGTACGCAAAGATCTTAGTGCTCGAGGCATCTGGAACCATATAGACTGCAAAGTCTCCAGCCAAAGCCGCCCACGGAATCAGGAAACCTGCAATAAGCGCAGAAAAAGAAAGAACCGTCGCAGCTGTTGGTGCTTCAAAGACTACTTGATCTTTCAAGTGCTTACCTCCAGTCCCAGTAGCAATGACAATGGCAATCAGAGCAGGGATCCATGCAAAACGCTCGTATCGATGCAGAATCTTGAAGCCGCAGAAGGAAACCAAGAGTGCCAGAACAGCGATAATGACGATACCAACATCCGGAGACAGGTGACCGTTGGCGACGGCCGATAGAGATTGTCCACCAATGACACTGTCAATGACACAGAAACCAGTCAAAGTCGCAAGGTTCAGAATGACAGGCACAGAAACCAGGTAATAGCTGTATTGCCGTCAGTCGCTGTCAAGTGCTTGTATTAGGAAGTCGATAAAGCACCCACCCAAAGGAGAATCTAGCCTGAATCATCTGACGCATTCCAGTCTTGGGTCCTAGTGTTGCGAGATATGCCACCGGTATCGTGCAAAGAATGCTGAAGAAGAGAATGACCAAAGACGAATTTCTCAGACTAAGTCGGTAGCCTAGAGGGCCAGTCATACCCGTGACAATACTACATAGGTGTAAGCGACTGATTCATGACTTGTATCATGAATAACATACGGTAGAAGGTTCACACTCATGGTAAGCCATAACGTGAAGATTCCATGAATTCGTGTATTCGTCCGATCAGTCAAAGGGATCGGCACAATGCCTCCCGTCTCTACACCTAAAGAAGCGAACTTTTTAAGAGACCAAGACTCTGCGACTTGGACATCGGATTCCTTTGCGAGGCCGCTGGTTGCCTTCTCTTCATCGGCAATGACCAGTCGTGGCTCTTCTTTCGAGGTCGCCCTGACCATTTTGTTTTACTGATATAGGTTCGTTCAGTACAGATAGACAAAACGTAAGGGCGTGAGGAGTGTTGTCAATTCGTTGTTTGCGCATACGAAGACGAAGACTTGTGTATTTTATTTGGTCCAGACTCAATTTTGGATGACTCTATTTTTCTCCATGGTAAAAAATTGCCACTCCATAACGCCAAAATTTCCAGAGGCCGACGCCGGATCGCTTACCCTGTTAAAGCGACCCTGTCCGTCATGCGACCATTTACATAATCACCAGCAACGCAGCAAGAGAGCACCAAAAGTTAAGGATGTCAAATCCATTGTGACTGGAAAATGTGTAACAACTGAAAAGCAAAAGTTTCATTCCGTAAAGCATAATGTCATCTGTCGATAAGTGCACTGTATCAAAGTGCTGGTATCAATAACTACCAAGCAAGCAGAACTCCTGCTACGTCTTCCAAGCCAATTTTTCTACGATCCCATTACGTTTCCATCAAAAAAGCTCTTGACGCACTTAAGATGCCTTGGCGCAGCCAGAGCAGGTGCATTTGCCAGGTGGGCAAGGGCATGAGCCAGTGTCACCACCACAGTTGCACTTGGTCTTGCCACTCTCGAGGGTCTTCATGTCAGCCGACTCGGGGGTGGCATCAGTGGTCTTTGCCTCGGAGTTCTTGGCGCATCCAGAACAAGCGCAGTGTCCTGGAGCGCATGGACAGTTGCCAGCCTCGCTGTTGCAGGAGCCTTGAAGGATGTCAGTCGATGGAGCGGCATGAGCAGGTGTCAGAGACAGAACTTACACTGTGTCTTGTTACCTCCAACAGAGTGGATATCGTTCTTGCCGCTCTTCAGGTTGGCAAGGTGACGAGCCTCGTTGTGGACATCGATGACCTGCTTGTTGCCCTGCTGGTAGAAACCTCTCAGGCGCTGGCCAGTGGGAGTACCGAGAGCCTTCTCGAAGTACGAGTTCAGACCAGACCAAGCGGCAGCACCCTTGCCAGAGATGGCGTACTTGTTGTCAATGGCCTGGGCCTTCTCAGTAGCCTTGTACTTGTTGTCGAAACCCTGAAGAGCCGAGGTGAAGCGGCCACTGATTCCGTGCTGCTGGTCAAGAGCAAGAGCACTCTCGATGGCCTTGTCGCTGATGACATAGCCGTGAGCAAGGTACTCGGCAACGATTCTGGAGCGAGGCTTGTCTTCTTGAGCAATGTGATCATCAGACTCGTCGGCAGAGCCAGCAGTCTTACCACCAGCCATCTGGTCGAGCGAAGCGGCGGAGGTAACATGGACCTGGTTGGCACCGAGCTGGGTGTTGTCGAGGAGAAGAGCAGTCTTGGCAGCGCTCTCCTTCTCGAAGCTGACGGTGGCAGACTTGCTGCTGTCGCTAGCATTGGACTCAGGAGTGACTGAGAGTGATGAGATCTTGCCGCTGGGAGTATGTTAGACTGTGCTGGAGGTTGTGTTTGTTGAGCTAGACTACTCACCAGAAAGAGAAGAAGTCGCGGACCTCCTTCTCCGAGGTCTGGGCGGCGATGTTCTTGACGTGGACGGTGCTAGACATGATTGCTTGTGTATGTACTGTGATTGTAGTTTGTGATGCAAAGTTAAGTTGAGTTGTTGAAGGACGTGGTAGAGTGATGGGATGGCGGTGGAGAGGTGATTCCGCAAGATTCTGGACACCGATGGCAACTACCTCCTGCTACCTACGTCATTGGCGGGGTCGTGGCTTGTGAGTCGTGGCTGAGCTTTCACATGTTGGCTACAATTACATCGAGTGAAAGATAGGTATGTAGGTGGTAGATGAGTAGATGAACTAGTTGAGAGTGTTGTGCCTTTCTCCGTGCCGTGTTCAGCATACTGGAACTATCTTATGACTGGAGATGAAACCTCAAAAGAATGGTACACCACTAGAGAAGCTCATCTCCACACAAAGAGAGCGGACTCTGCGCTTCCCCTTTCTTAACCACGAGGACAGTATTGCTGTTTGCATTCAGGTCCTTGAACTTTACTTTCATACGAGTACCAAAGAACAACTTTTGACAGGTACACCTATACTTGCCATACAACTCCTTGAAAGCAAATGTAGATCTTCGAGGACGGCTCCGATCTTGTTATAAGCACAGTAGCAGAGGAGAAGGTTTGCTATACACACGAAAGAGGCTACAAGTGATTTAGCAGGAGTATCGTCCCTCTCTTTGCTTGGTTGGGGGCTATCAATGCCGAGCAGACACTGTTTTGCTTGATGGCAGTACAGATGTGATGACTTTGCCTACTAGAATCATCTCGAAGAGTGAGATGGAAAAGGTGTACACTCACACGACACTTTGTGCCTCCCCGCAAACATTTAGAGTCTCTTGGTCAAACACGCACTAACCCAGGTCTGGACGTCGTCGATCAATCATAAGACGAGTTCAACGCCTCGTCAAATGACCGCGCCAATCCGCACGATCTACACACATGTATGCAACGATACGTGTATATCGCTTTGAAGCAAGCCGTACAAACAACTTGTCTTGTACACGATGCACAATGCTACCACTTGGAGTTGGGTTTCGATATCTTGGCCTTGATCGAAGTCGCAAGATCGCTGATTTGTAGCTGAATCCTACCGGTTTTCCCATATACATAAAAAGCCTTGACCGGGGTATGGAAATGAAACATGACTAAATGAAAAAACAACAAGACCTTGCATGCGTGCTAAATGGTCAGCTTTTTCCGTGTGAAATAGCTCTACTCGGGTTCGGGAGACGCGCCGTGATAACGTTGAGCCAATCAAAAGGCTCATTTGCCATATGCCGAGTCGGATCAGCGTTGCATACAAATATCTTTTTCGCTGCCACAACATCAACTCTTCGCCGCTTCCAACTCGACACACTTGATTTACACCAGCTGGTCTTGTATATTTCTACTGCCAGACTAGAGTCGAAAACAAGTAAGAACGTCGTCTCTCCACATGTCTTCTCCGCAGACATCCCGTCGTAATTTTGACAAGTTTCCAACCACTCAGCTCTTTCTTCTGGGTGCGTATTTAAGACAACACGCGAGCGATTTCTCTAGCTGACCCTCAACTTCAGCACTTGTCCGAGTCGCTGAGCCCATTTCGCTCACATCCATCTTTCCCTATGCTTGGAAACTCGTCCTCGATTTTCAGATAACCGATCGCGCAAATGCCTCCTTTTACGCTGGCTTGCTGATTTCGGCTTTTGCCCTCGCCGAGTCCTTGACTGGAATGTGAGTATGGTCATCTCTTTCTTCATCCGTCTGTCGGATTTCACTCCTTGATAGTTCTCGAACTTTCAAAGCGTTACTTCTTTTTCCCCTTGCCCTTCTCTTATATGTGTTTTCTGGTCTTTGGCACAACGAAACTAATTGGATGCAGATACTGGGGAGGCCTTTCTGATCGTATCGGGCGGAAGCCTGTCTTGCTCATAGGATGTGCAGGCACGCTGATCTCCCTCCTTCTGGTCGGTCTTTCTACTAATTTTTGGATGGCATTGGCCGGTCGCGCTATCGGTGGGCTTCTCAATGGCTCCATCGGGGTTATTCAAACTTGTGTTGGAGAAATCACTGTTAACCCTAAGCATGAACCTCGCGCATACGCAGTTATGCCTTTTGTTTGGTCCATCGGAACTATTGTAGGCCCTTCGATCGGTGGTTACTTTGCTGACCCGGTCGACAACTTTCCCGAGATCTTTGCTCCTGGAGGCTTGTTCGCCAAGTACCCGTATCTGCTGCCCAATCTCATCTGCGCTGGCCTTATGCTTCTTTCCATTATCATCGGATTTTTCTTCCTCGAAGAAACTCACCCGGACATGCAGCCATGGAGCACACAGGCTGATCTTGAACACACTCACGCGGAAACCCCCTTCCTCCCTGCCCAGGCTGGTACAACTACGGCTGCTGCAGATTTGCGCTCCGAATCTTACGGCACCTTCAACAAGGTCGTCCAAGATCAAGAGTGGCAGGTCATGCCTGACGGAAGCACCGCGCCCAAGGATATGCCTCCACCAGTCGACCAAAAGGTTTTCACCAAACGAGTCATCATGCTTACCATCGCTCTCGGAATTTTCACCTACCATTCCATGACTTACGATCACCTTTTGCCTATTTTCTTCCAGGACGACCGCGTCGACGGTACCTTGCTCAAAACAGAAGGTGCAATGGCAGGTGGGCTCGGATTATCAATCCAAGATGTAGGCGTAATCATGTCCTTTAACGGCATCATCGCGTTGGTTGTTCAAGCCGTCATCTTCCCTATCGCAGCAGCATGGCTCGGTGTCTGGAGACTCTTCATGGTCACCACCATCCTGCACCCCATTGCCTATTTCATTGTCCCCTACTTGGTCCTTCTACCCCAAGACCTGCTCTACCCCGGCATTTACGCATGCCTTTCCATCCGCAATCTCTTTTCCATCCTCGTTTACCCCGTCATCCTCATTCTCCTGAAAGAAGCTTCACCAGCACCTTCTTGCCTTGGAAAAATCAACGGACTGGCTGCCAGTACTGGCGCCGCTTGTCGTACCCTCGCTTCCCCCATCGCAGGTCTGCTTTATGGCATTGGTATTGACATAGACTTTACAGCACTTGCGTGGTGGGCCAGCGGTATCGTGGCGATCATCGGCGCTGTTCAGGTCTTCTTCATCAACCAGAAGAAGAGCCATGAACACTATCAGGTACGTGCTCGTGCTCCATGCCGTTTCATGCCTCCCGAGGAGAGTCGTCAAGACATTGTTCACATTCACGTTTATGATGAGGAAGAGGTGGAGGAACAGGCTGGTGAGCAGCGACCATTGCTGGCTTGAGGGGACGAACGAACAATACGAAAAGTCAAGAAGTCAAAAAAATAAAAAAATAAAAATATATACGAGTCTACATTGGTATATGAGAAACGGCAAGCAGGGGGGTCGGGCATGTAATCATCTAGGGTGTCTTACCATCTCTCATTTAGCGAGCGAGGCGTTGTTTTTTCGATCATTGGGTAGGCGTTTGCATGGATGGGCACGGTAGAATGATTAAAATGATACATAAATGCTTCATTCTCACGAAGAAACATTGCTTCACCTCTTCCACTTGGTGAAATATTCCTTTGGGTAAATAAATGTATGTATATGCGTGTAGTGGAACGTATCTTGGACCCAAGCTTACACTCGAAATCGACAATTTATTGACAACCGGTAACAACCTTGCAACACCGCAATTACCTATACTAGGCAGTTGATAGCCACTACCTACCATCTGAGCAAAAAGACAATAGCAAGAAATCATGTGGAAAACCTACTATGTAACATATTCAGGTTCGCCGAAGTAGTGACCCTGCCCAATTGATCTGCGACATCAACGAAAGTGACCTTATTCTCTTACATAGAAGCGTGAAAGAATTCAGATAAGTTCACCATTACTGCAAGCATAATTCGCAAAGAGTAGGGATCGATAGCATAGCATATGGTTTAATCCGTGGGGGACGTAATATCACACAAAAAGTCTCGAAACAGAATATAGAATATAATGAATAGAGTGGTGATATAACACTACCTCAAGAGATAGACAAGGTGATGATGTCTTCATAACGAGAAACAGAAAAAGGAACAAACAAACAAGGGGTTATCTTGCAAAACACAATTGTCCTGAACCGACAAAAAATCCTTTAAACACCATCCCAATATAAACCCAATTCAAGTCTTCACCTAAGTGGCATAGAGAGCTCCTCAGGCGAATCGTCCACAGGCTTGGGACTTGCAGCTGGTGTCAACCAAGGAGCATCCTCCGGCTTCTGCACGCTCAGTCTCGCAGCCTCTCTCTTCTCAACATACTCCTTGTCCGGGCTGTCCCAAGCAAAGTCGAGGTACTCGGCAAGATGCTCTTGAATGCCATCAGCCATTATCTGAACACCGTGCTTGCGGTTCAAGCTCCACTCGTGATCCCTCTTCCAGCGACCAGCAAGCTTGACGGTCTCCTCGCCACCCTCCAAACCATCCAAGATACTGCGCCATACCGACATTGTCTTCTCCAGCTCGTCATGATTGCTGACACCCATGACGCTGATGCCAAGTCTGCGGCCACCGACTTGCTTGTTTGATTCGCGGGTCCATGGGACACCAGAGGCTGGGTCGCCGAGGGAGCCTACGCTTGCACCAGCTTCCAGCCATGACTCGAGTGCGTAGCGGATGGCAATGACCTCAAGACGCTCACCGTGACGATCGCAGAAGTCGCTTGCGCGGCGCACTGCAGCACGCACGCCAGATCCAGCAGGGTGCCAATCGCCCTGGCCAGCCACAGGAGGACCAGCGCGTCTTAGCAGACCCATGCCCAAGGGAGAGGCATTGGGCACAACATCGACGCCAGCTGCACGAAGGCGAGCAATTCCTGTTGTCGCAAGAGTCGTGTTTTGTAGAGTGTAGTTGGCATATGACATGACAGCATCGAGTGGCTCGCCTGTCTCGCGTAAGATGCGTTCGGCCAGCGAACACAACACTGGTACAGGGTATCCGGAGATTCCGACATAGCGGAGTGTGCCTTCCTTGTCGCGGATGCGGCGCAACTCTTTTATGGCTTCAACGGCCTCATCCTCGGATACAAATTCGACGTCGTGGCAGTATACGATGTCGAGATACTCGGTGCGAAGGCGCTGAAGACTACGTGCGACGCTCTGGCGGATCCACTCTGGCGAGTAGTCAAATACGTCGCCGGCGATGCGTCCGCATTTTGTGATGTAGAACAGATCCGAACGAGGAACGTGAGAGCGAACGAAGTCTGTGTCGAGGGCGGCTCCTAGAAGTTCTTCACTAGGACCATAGTAAGGGCTGGTATCGAAGGCACGAATACCAAATTCCAACGCCTCCTTCACAAGGCCGACTGTGTCCAATTTGTCGACGTGGTTGTACTGTGAGTTGAAGACGGCGGTGCCGAAGACGAGCGGAGGCAGGACCGACGAGAGCCTTTGAGCTGGCTTGCCTTGAACGATTGTGGAAGACATGCGTGTATGTTGATCTAGTTATGCAGGCGGAAATGCGATGATGCAAGTGGAGTAGAGTCCGGACTGAACGGCTGGATTCTTCAGACAGAGGGATGATAGAGACGGGAATCGCAGGAGAATTCCTTCGCGAAAAGACAAAGGGCGTGAAAGTGCGAAGAAGAAAGATCAAAAGAGCAGAAAGGCAGGGGAGAGAAGAAACACTTCTCAGCACTCAACAACAGAGATCCATGATAGCTACAATTTTCGGCGGGCATCGAGGAACCCTTCGATCATGCCCGGTCCCTGCGAGAACTAGACGTGAGCGATCGCGTAAACGATAACCTTGTTGGCCGGTGATCCAATAATGTCGATTCTCTCCGCCATGTTCAGTCTCGATTTGTTCTAGGCTCCGTCACGTCAGATCTTACCGTCTTGTGCCAAGGGACATGTCGGACCTCGATTGCGCCGAACCGAGTGAGACCTGTCCAGGGTTGGGTCTTGATGGTAGATTAGATAACCTCTGTAGATCGGTTGGTGTAGGGAGGCAGTGACACGACGCTTTTGAGACGAGTGAGCTGTTCTTTCATCGAAGCCCGTTTTGTTGTTTGCTCCTGATGTTTGAGCATGTAGATCTTTGAGCGAATTGCCATCCTACAAAAAGAGAGGATGTACTTAACACTTTCCATGTCCTAAGCATGGAAATTGTCATGCATGGAAGGTGATAGCAGCCGACGGCACCTTCCGTTAGTAGCACTGGACCTCCAACATCCAACATCCATCATCAAAGAGGCAACAGCGACGACTATTACGATCTTCCTTCCTTGTGCGCAAACTCATCCGCGCATCACATACCATCAGATTGGTTTCATCTTCTGCATCTTCTGATTCACATCTGCTCTCCAAGATGGCGGAGCCTGGCAAATTCTACGAGCTGTACCGCAATACGAGGTAGGTTTCTGCGTCATAGCCAGCGCCAGCAGTTATGCATAGATGCGTTGCTCAGAAATGTAGCAAGCGACGAATTTGATGAGCTGATGGTGGTGTGATCATTCCAGTATAGGCATGGCGCTTGCGGACACGCTGGACGACCTTATTAGTAGCCGTCGCATCGAGCCGCAATTGGCCATCAAGATCATGACAAACTTCGATGCGAGCATGTCACAAGTTTTGGGCGAGAAAGTCAAGACTAGAATGAGCTTCAAGGTAAGGATCGGGGTTCTTTCTTCTTTATCCTTTCATCATGTCACGAATTCCAAAGCATTACCTTGACTTTCCTTTCCACCACATACATATAACAGCTCTATTGTCTTCCCGGATGGCAATTTTGTGACTGACTATGGCTTAGGGGCATCTTGATACTTACCGCTTTTGTGACGAAGTTTGGACCTTCATTCTCAAGGACATCAAATTCAAGCTCGACAATTCACAGACCATCGAGGTTGAGAAGGTCAGAATTGTGAGCTGCCAGTCTAAGAGCGAAAAAGACAAGGCATAGAGCAGTGCCGGAGATTGCTTAGATGCTCATTACTACGGGAAAACATGGCGTTACATTGGCGAAAAGCATTATCAACGGCGTACATGGCACGAGGGAATGCGGGCAGCATTTTTTTTTTGTTTTGGGCCACCGATTTCACAGACTTATCGGGGCAACTCAGCCCTCACACACGGCAAGAATAATGAACAAGATATGATATGAAAAATTCGTTATGGCATTTCGTTCATGTTGAGCTCGTAGGCTTTCTAACAGCAAATTGTCTGGCGACCCACGACGGGCCATGTTCTTGGTAATCTTCTCGCGTGATCATGACACTCTCGAGGAGATCAGACTGGCTGGCTAAACGTGCACCTCCTTGCCAAGTAGATTTGATTGGGTCGGGCGCCCTCTTCACCCGAACAACCATGTCTGCTGGAGCAAGCATGCGTATGCCTTGTTCCACCCTCTCGACAAACCCTGGGATCAATGCGTTTCCACCCACTAGTAGGATGTTGGCTAGGAAGGGTTGCCAAAGAACTTCAGGCATAGCTTGCAGACTTTGCATGACCGTGTCTGGAATTCCGCTCTGTGGCATAGCAATATCAGATGGGCTGAAGAGCAGCTCAGGCACAACAAAGCGCTCATTCGCAAGAGGAAAAACCTCTTCGCGAGCTTCGAGCGAGTCTTGAGGTTGTCGTACCCCAAGACGCTCCATCTTTGCACGATGTGAAGGGTCATGCGGCCTGATGAAACCACGGTGATGACGGTCGTAGTCAGGCAAAACATAGTCGACAACAATGGTAGGATCACGACGCCATGCTACATCCAGGTCGGCTTCAAAGTCGTGAGATAGATAGCAGGCGTCCTCCTTAATTTGTGAGACTATGTGAGGTTCATCCATCAAACTGAAGTGGCGCAAGGATATCAATTCGGCCAAGTAATTAGAGAGATGCTTGCCGCCAACATCGATGCGGCGCACAGCAGTATGAATGGGGCGGCCAGAAAGCAAAGGAGTGACGGTGGTGTGGCTATGTCCACTGTCGATGACTAGCAAGGAGTCGGCAGCTTGCACGCTGGTCGAGTCTGCAAGATCAGGGTCGCCGAAGATGGTGCGAATATCGTTGTAGGCGTTGAGCGAAGGGCCAGTCGTACGGTAACAGGCAGCAAAGTCGAAATGCTCAAACATCATCTGGTCAAGGTTGGCAGTGAGCTGGTGAGGAGCATTCGACGGTTCCGTGACAATTAGATTGCTGCTGGCCGTGTCGCATTCCAATTGCTGCAGCTCATGGTCCCAGACAGCAGCTTCAGCGGGCCAATTTGCAACATAGCCCTTCTGTACAGGCCGACGAAATGTCATCTCGCCATAATCGTTGCATTGCGACAATTGTGAGCCGACATAGATCCGGTTGTCGCGGGATTTGGCGATGCAATTGGGAGACACGCGACAACCATCCTCGAGGGCAGGCGAAGATGAACCGTCGGGAGCGAATCCAGCTTTAAGGGACCATGCGCCAACGTCGACGACGAGGGTTGGCGACATTTATTGAGATAGACATGGTAAATGACAAGAGTAGAAAGGTACCTATGGTTTCTGTCTCTGGCTGCCGGCGGGTCCTTCCTTTCGTCTTCGCCGCAAAGACTCCCGAGCGCGACTGCCCAAACTTTGTTGCACTTCTGCCTTGGCATCGGTCATTCTTACCTTTCTTGAATAATTCTTGACTCTCCTCAAGACGGAACAATTTTTTACCAGAAGATCCATCGCAAATACTGAACAACATGGCGACAGCCGCAGCATCGAGGACGTTGGTCAACCTCGCCCAGACACAGCGTGCTCTAATAGCACAATTTCAGACATCCTTGGCCTCTAGCACAACAGCAAATGCAAATCTACCACCCAACCCTCCGAACCCTCTGCATGTCTTGCGCGACAGTGCTACTCTACTGAAGGCCCATACGACTAAACTTGGCCTTCTCATGATCAATAAGCCCTTCACACCGTCTGCAGTCACCTCAGTTCTCAAAGAGGCTACCCAGACATGTCTTCCTGCCATGATGACTGCTGTCGAACTCTGCCGACCCGACATCTGGGGAGCCTTTTTACACGCTCAAGTCGTCACCAGAGTCAAGACCATCATGCGCGAGATGATCTCGTTCTTGGACGAGATCCTCGAATTGGCCCGCAATACAAACAACTCGACCAAATCTCGTGACACACTCGCCTCGACTGGTGTGCTCTGGGATGCTTGTGACGCCTTGGTTCAGCTTGACTCCTTGGGAATCGCCGGCCTGGCCGTGAAAAAGGCACAAGAGTTGCGTGATACAATTACCGACGCTATTCAAGAGCTCAAAGAGTGGGAGGAAGGCGACGGTGAAGACAGCGACGATGAAGACGAAGACGACGATGCCGCCTCCACTGCCAGCGAGGGCCAGCGTGACCTTCAAGACGAGTTTGACGACATGTTCGCAGCCGCCAACAAACTTCCCAAAGATCGTCCCGATCTGAAAAAGCAACTCGACACGACTATGGACAAGCTCAAGAAGATTCAGATGCTCTATGCTGCCATTATCAAGCGAAGACTCAAAACTTTCACCCCTGCCGTTGCAAGCACCAAAATCAATATTGCTACGCTTGATGAGCTGATGAACTTGTTCAAGGAGTTGCCTGAATCAGTCGATGACCTTGCCAATGCCTTCTACGAGCTTGACAGTAGCCAGGTTGATGCACTCTTGACTATCTGCGTGAGGAACGCTTCCACCGCCGCAAAGCTTCTCAGCACAGACTGGACCGGAAAACACGACGAATTCACAAGTTGGTCAACCAAATGGCTTGAAGCTGTAAAATGAAATTAAAATCCCTAATCTTTTGTCCTCGCTATGAAATGAAAATGAATCGCAAACAAATGGATATCGTAATGCAAGGGAAGGAGTTTGCCCTCCCGGTGTGCTGTTCAGCCGCCGTCCTGTCTTTGGCTGTCCCCTGTCACCACCCCGATCGAATACTGAGACCCTTCTTAAAGGACGAAAGCAATAGCACCGGCACCGACTGCGAGCATGCTAGCACCAATCTGCATGGCACCACCAGTGCTGGCAGCGGGGGAAGAAGAGGCAGAAGAAGAGCCAGAGGCAGAGCCAGAAGCAGTAGAGGCCTTGGTGGCGCTGGCAGAGCCGCTGGCAGCAGCAGCGGAAGAGGAGCCAGAAGCGGCGGAAGTGGCAGCTGCGACGCTGTCACCGGCGGTGGAAGAGCCGAGGACCTGAGCACAAGCGCTCTTAGCGAAAGCCTGGACCTCTGTAAAGCACTGTTAGCATAAAGATCCTACGGTTCATTGGAGAGCACGGCAAAGACTTACGCTGAAGCTCCTCGGTGTTGCAGCTGGACTTCTGGAGGAGACATGTGGTACCGGCAGCCATGAAGGCCTTGTTGCCAGTGGTGCAGAGACAGGTCGAGTCAGTGGGAGCACAGCCCGAAGAGCCGACAGCTCCGATAACACATGACTGAGCGCACTGAGGGAGCTCAGAGAGAGAGTCGGCGAGGGTGGCAGCCTGGGCCATGGTGCCGGCAACGAAGACGGCCAAGGTGGTGAAGACGCGGAGTTGCATATTGACGGTTGTGTGGTGGAAGAAAGATTGACGTAAAAGTTGTTTTAGAAAGAATGTATAGGTTGGAAGTGAAACTTTGGTAGTGAGAGACGAGGAGGCTGAAGAGATTGAATTGGATGAGAGATAGAGCAATATTGGCAAGGGCGCACAAGGACTAATTATACCTGTTGCATGTGGGAGTAACAAAGCTTTTGCTCTGCTTCCAAGATTGATAGACTACTATTATTTTAGACTTCGTGTCCTGAAACAGCGTGATTCGAGGCCATTGCCTCTAGTCAAGGACGGTACCGACTAGTATACCGTTGAGAACCTGCTTTTGGCTTTTCTCAAGTTCTCGGCATAAGTTGCTGTTGGCTCGCAATTGATGCGAAAAGAAACGGCGCATGAGCGGAAGTTCTTCATCCAATGGCCATCCTCTTTGGGACATTTGGCCATGAGCATAATATATCGAGTAACACCACATGTCGTCGTCTGCATTGTAAAAAGCAACTGTAAAAGTCTGTGCCCCTATTACAGCAATTCTTTAATGATTGTCAGAAGTCCAAAAGCGTATAACCTCACATATCCATAATGCAATTGCTCACTGCCATATTATTCCCCGAGTGGTGTTAAGCTATAGAAACCGTTTAAGGCAATGTGACTGCATTGATCTACCGCTAGGTCCTACATCAACCACTAAATCCGACATACCCAGATAGATCGTGCGTGATAAACATCCGCCTGGGCCTCTCCAATATGCAAGGTACAACGTGCACTCTAGCACTAGAGACAAGCAAGCATCGTCCTGTGCTTCTTTTTCACCACCATTTCTCCACACTCAGGTGGTTTTATTTCATCAACGGATGACTTCCGCGGTACGAAATAATAGTCAGTACCGAGATCTTCCCTTCTTAGTGTTTGATTTGATCTCCACACTTCAAGATGTGGATGCTATTCATCAGGCTCGTGGTCCCTGCATGATGAGCTCGGAGTCATGGGCACAAATGCACGCTGCAGAGTCATGCAAGTACTCGAGTATCTTTTCTGGCTTTCATATTGCTGTGTAGACAAGGTACACGGAGTACCTTCTTCCTGAACCCAACAGAGCGACCAGTAACGGATCACTGTCTTCCTTACAACTTCCACGCCGTTGCATTCAAACCGGCAGGTAATGCTTCCACCAAGCCTACCCGTCTTTGCGCAGCTTGCTTCACCGTTTCGGATGTTACTTCAGAATGCCAACTGCCACTGTGGCTGGCACGCCAACGCAGATCTTCCAGTACGATTCAGCTTCACGTCTTGCACCTGATAACCTGTAATACCATACCGTGCTCTGATGTCTATTCGGTATGTTTCCTCGTTCATACGTGACAGGTTTCAAGCCAAAAGGAGTTCTCGACCGTCACGAATCGTATGGTCTTGACAGATCCTCAACAATGTCGACGTTCCCCCTCAACCATGCCATTACTCGACAAGAACTCGAAGAACCTTCACGTTCGAGCAAACCCTTTCCTCTCCATCCTTCTGGCCAAGAAAATCGTACTCGTACGTACTTACTCGTGTAACACAAATCACCACATGATTCCGTTTTGCCTCTCCGCCCAAGCAGGACCCTAGAGTAAAAAAAGATACCCTACTTCGCTGGGCGTGCCAGGTCCCCTGAAAATCCGAATCACGGCAAGAAGAAAGGGAAGTCTATTCTCCACAAGCAAATCCAGAAAGTGAATGGGAAATGCGGGATGGGCGAAATCGAAATTCAGAGTTCGCCCATGAGTCAAGTCCCTAACTTGCCTCTTGCTTCTTGCCTCTTTTCTTTCGGTAAAGAGTGAACGGTCATATAAACTAGCTGATTGCGGCTGATATCTTATGAGCCTTGACGTTGCCCGTGCTGCCGTCCTTTTTGACTTGTTCCGTGCATTCCGATGTGCTATGTAATTGTTCCGGAGAGTCCATCCGGTACATGTCCAAACGGGCTTTCATGGCTCAGTTCAGCGACCGATTGCTTGGTTTTACCTAGGCCCTTGGAGAATCTCTTTCTGTTGAAACGCTTTTAGCCGCTTTCTTCCAAGTTGTCCTGCAGGTCGGAAGAAAGTAAGGATACGGGAGTTTGAGGGTGTAGTCTCTACCCTGAAGAATGGCTGAAACGTTATACTTGAATTGGATGTTGAATGACTCGGAAGTACGCTGTACGTGAGGAACCAATAGCGGCAGTACTTGCTTCTTTGTCTGAATCATTACAACTTGCTAGGACTTGTACTGCCACCACAAGACTTGTGCTGTACGGACAACCCCGGATGCTTTGCAGTTGGGATTTTACAGAATTCACGTGTACAAAGTTGAGGAAGATTGTTTGATAGTACACGCAAGAAACCCCTCTCGGAAAATTCGAGCACTCCTGTGTCTTGGAACTATCGGATGTTTGCATTATTCCAGAATTGTTCCTCCAAATTTGCCGTTACGTTCCTCGTTGCCCAGAAAAGAACAAAGAACGTTTATGGGTAACAGTCTACTAGACGTACGGCTAAAAAGAGATGTCTTGTACGTATGTCATGCATCATGAGAAAACCTCTATCGTGTTTCCCTCGCCAACTCTTCGGCTCAAAGAGTCCGTGACAAGCAAGTCATGAGTAAAGTGCTCTACGTACTCGAGCCTTGAACATCGAAACTCCTATCAAATCATCTACATCTCATCTTTCACTTGCAAGAAGCAAAGTTGAAGATAACCGTAATCACAACACCCCATCTCCTACACACAAAACCCATACATACAGGTAAATGACTAGCTCCAAGAACATCCATACCAGTAATCCTAGCCTCCACTTTCCTCATCACCGTAGCTGCAACAGCTCTCCTCGCTTCATCTTGCCCCTCCAAAATGACACAACTCACTTCTTCTTCTTCCTTGATCTGTGACCTAAAACCTTGTTTGTGAACACCGCTCTATTGGCCATAGCATTTACGGCCCGTACCACATTACTTGTGAACCCGTTTGGAGGATGATTCAGACATGGACATGGCGCGAAGGGTTCTTAGGCTCGAGTTGCTGAGGACTTGAGGGGTGGGTTGGATGTCTTGTTTGGTGTTAAGATTTTGGTGTTAAGATGCTTGTGTTGGCGTGGGGGGAGTTTAGGCTTGAGTTGCTGGATATGGCTGTGTTGTCTTCGATGTTGTTTGATGTATCAGAAGTTCGAGATTGGTCGGGGCTGGACTGGTAGTCTAAATAGTCTATGTAGTATGGCGGACTGAGATGAATTGATGACATGACGGTAGAACGATCCATGACTGGTGGTAAGGTTGACGGGACATCGCCTGCCTTGGAGACTGGAGACTGAAGACTAACGAGCCTCCGCTCCTCGTGGTCGACAATCTTTCTATGAATATTTCGTATACAGGTCTTCTATCGTGTTTATGTTGCTCTTCTATCGTCTTTTATATCAGCTGCATCTTTATTTTCTGCCGTCGCAGAGCTGTACGACAGCCCACTTTCCACTCCAGGCCCATTTACGGGCACCACTGTCACCACCACCTCCTTCCATCGCGCGCAGCTTTTCATCTTCACCTTGCTTGAGGCCCACCACAACGTCGGCTTTACAGGTACGGAGAGCGAGAGTACGCATGCCTGATCCAGGGCCGAGAGGGCCAATTGCTTCCGTGAATGCGGTTATCGGGTCCCAGGCCGCCTATAGCATTGTTAGCCACTAATTCAATCCTTGTTGAGGTTGTTGAAATCAACTCACGTCAGCGGTCAATTTGCGGTAGTTCAAGTCACCCTTAAAGATGACGAGCTCGGACTCTTTCAGGTCCTCGAACAACTGTGGAGCGGTCTTGGGGAGACGCCAATAGCTACCACCCTCGGTCCAGAAACGGTTGGGACGGAGCATAATCTTGCCCTCAGCATACAAAGTGCTCCAGTTCTGGAACAGCTCCTGCAAATCCTTGGTTTCCTGCTCTGACAATGATTGAGGCTTCTTGCCCTGAGCTTCATCTTCCTCGGACGGCGTCTCGTAAAAGTCCTTTGCATTGACGAGGACGGTCAAGAGGTCTGAGAAGTCCTTTGGGACGACATCAGACACGAACCAAGGGATGTTCTTAGGATGCAGCACGATGTTTGTTGCAAGGCCGGCTTGTAATAGATATCCGGCAAGTATAATGTCGACAAACAGTTCGAAACCGGCATTGTCCAGAACAATGTCCACGCGGCGTTCCTTCTTGCCTTCCTTCTGAGCTGCCTTCAACAGTTCAAAAGCGGCATCAAAATCATTGGCGATAATGTTCTTCTGAGCATCCTTGCGAGCTTTGGAGCCCTGTAATTTTTGGATGTCTTCGTAACTCAGATTGGTGAGAAGTGACAGGTCAGTAGCGTTACCCCATAGACAGATTTCACACATTTCCATGAAGATGACCTTCTCAGCTTCCAAACGCTCTTCTTCGGATAGTGAGCTGGAGTTGGAGGACTGCAGTTGTTTGGTCAGATCGTTGTAGCGAGAAGCTAATTCGAGAACAGCCGGGCGAGAGGAGCGGAAAGTAGACATCTTCTGCTTGCTGAAGACATCATAGTTCTTCCAGTGTTGGGTCTGCGCAAAGAGCGTTCCCATGCGGCTGTTGAGATCAGTATCTGTGTACGCAAAGACGGGAGGATTCTCAGTAGCCACGTACCGGTAGAGGTAGCACTCGGAGAACAGCCATGGGACACCGAACCAAGTAGGGTTACCTAGCTGCTCGAGCTCTTTGTTGTATCCTTCGATATCGCCCTTTCCGTCATCATGTAGAGGCCTGGTCAACAGACATAAGCGTCATTCATCTCAACTTGACTTGGTGCAGAATAGACTTACGAGAGTTGACGGTCGTGCTGTAATTCATACTTCAGCTTTGCTATTTCTTCAACAATCTTCTTGCCTTCCTTCAAGGCTTCTGGATCTGAAGTCTTGTTGACTGCCTTGTGCACATCATCGATGGCTCCAGTCTGGCTCTTGTTAGACTGGCAGACTGTAAGATCTTGTCTATTGATCACTCACCAAAATGACCGGCCATCTATCACGGGCAGAGACATAGGCAAAGGATGTCTTGTCCGATGTCAGGTATTGTGCTAAGGGATTACTTGATCAGCACTCTCACACTATCTATCAACAACATATACTTACGGGTCTTTGTGTCAAACTCCATGGTGATCAATGTCAATTGAACTACTGTGGACAAAGATGGAATGTGGTCAACTTTTTAATCAGGGTGACTGGATGCCGTCAAGCAGCATCGGCGTTTGACAAAGTCCGTCGTGGTGGTGGAAGTTCGCCAAGGCTGTCATGCAAGGGTCTGTGCAGAGAGGCAGCTAAAAAGTTTCGCCGTGCGACGCGCTCTTCAACTTTTCTCTCCTCACACGATCCAATCAACATGGCGGACGTGGTATCCCTTGCCCCTCAGCAAGAGGACGACTTGAATGATGAGCAGATGCAGCAGTTGCTGGCTCAAGCGGCAAAGCGCCGTCAGGAGCAGGCCAACAGTGTGGTTTTGATGGACGAGTCTAAATCGAGCCGCTTCAACTTCCCCAAGCTCAACCCTGGAGAGATGGTACAGCCTTACGTTTCAAATAACGGAGACGTGGCCAAGGTCGATGCTCGCCGTCTGTTGAAGGATGAGGAACGCAAGCTGTCCAATCAGATTCGTAAGGTCGAAGACCCTGTCGTCGTCAAGCAGCAGAAGCTCGAGGTACGTGTCGCAACCATCCTACATCCATTTCCCACAATCAATCTTGCCTATGAGGAAAATATTCCCAATTTTTTTCTTGAGCGGAGTCCGGGCACCGTTTTGGTCGCCTTTCTGCAAAACTGAAAGTTTCTTTAATCATAGTTACTCTGAGGCACATTCACACACACACATACATTTACTGATGATCACATGAGGAAGAGGATCATGCTAACGTATCTTCCTCTAGTCTAAGAAAGCTACTGCTGGCGAGCAATGGTTCAACATGCCCCGCACCGATCTGACTCCCGAGCTGAAGAGAGATCTTCAACTGCTTAAGATGCGTAACGTGCTCGATCCCCATAGACATTATAAGAAGGAGAATGGCAAGATGAGACCTCCGGAATATTCCCAGGTTGGTACTATAGTCGAGGGTCCCACCGAGTACTTCTCTTCTCGTATCAACAACAAGGATCGCAAGCGCACCTTTGTTGAAGAAGTCCTGTCTGGCGAGAAGGCCACCACTCGCTTCGAGAGAAAATATGGCGATATCCAGGTCAACAAGACCAGTGGAAAGAAAGCCTACTACAAGGCTCTCCAAGCCCAGCGCTCCTCCAACCCTAAGAAGAGATGAGTGGCTCCCTTCTCATCTTGATCTTCGAATCATCCATCACCTCACATATTCGACACGAGTGTGTAAACCAGCGTCTGCACCTGATTAGTCACATGTTTCGACCTTGGGCAATGATCGCACATACCTGCATGTCTACTGCGGCTTCTCTTCCTGCCTCGATAACCTCTTCATGGTTGGCCTTACCTTTGCTTAGGTGGTCAACCAGTTCTTGAGGCGTCATGGTACTCAAGGCTGCATCATCACCGCGAGGTACTGGCTGTAGGACAGCATTATTGGTCACCAAGCTAAAAGCAAGGATACGCATACCGCTGTGTCTGGCAACCACAATCTCAGGCACAGTCGACATGCCTACCACATCAGCACCCAGGGAATGCAAGAGTCGACATTCTGCTCTGGTCTCGTAGGTGGGACCCGCGACAAACGCATACACGCCTTCGTGTAGACGACGCTTCCCGTCTGCTGGACGAACCTTTTCCCAAACCTGATGAGCTTGCTGGCGCAGACCCAAATCGTAGGCATCGGAAAGTGGAGGAAAGCGGACGCCAAAGTCATCCGCGTTAGGGCCACGAAGAGGGTGGAAGCCAACCAGGCCTGCTAAGTTGAGATGCTGGAATGTTGTTAGTGGCAAAATTTCTTCTGCATCATCTGAATACATACATCATTCAAGACGACAATATCGCCAACACGATAGTCAGGGTTCAAACCACCAGCAGCGTTGGTCACTGAGACGGTCAGCCTGGAATCTACCACAAGATACAATGGAGCAATACACACCTAGCATAGTCTCGACGCCGAGTCGTTTACAGACTCTTGTAGCAAAGGTCACGAGCTCCATAGTATGACCTTCATAAAAACTTGATAGCAATACAATATGAGCATACTGTCAAACATAATCCAATATATGATCGTGACTGACTGTGCTCTTCCAACCAACAAGACGACTGGAACCTTTGCGTCCCCCATAGTGCCGATGACGAGTGTGCCAGCATGTCCCTGGACTAGTGTCTTGATTTAGGTAGTGGTCTCGTGATGTTTTGTTGTCGAGTTCTTACCTGTAGTTTTTGGGAAATTCGGAATGTCCTCATACTTTATGGCGACCTTTGAGTCGGCAGTGACAGTATCTGCTATACCTCCAAGTCCGGAACCACATACAACAGCCACACGAGGGTTATGCAGATGGGAGGGGAGTTTGGTGCGGATGAAGTCGGCCGATTCCGATGCTCTTTTGTAGGCCTCGGAAGCAGGTTGTTCTGCAGGTATCTGATCAGTCACGGCAGCCATGTTCAGTTCAGTGTCGCCTTGGACTGAGTATATCAATCAGAGCTGTTGTCAATCAGTCCTGGAGTAGACGCAGTTGTAATGTAATGGTTTCAATGTGATTGCCAAGGCCGGACTGGCAGAATCGGGGCGGTGAACACTGCCAAGACCTCAAAGTCGAGAGATTTGGATTGTTGAAATCGAGGGCCGGCAGGAAGGTAAGGTGGGCAGTGGCAGCAATCATGGCTTCATATATGCGGTCGCCCTTTGGACTGGCCAAGCGGCTACGAGTGAGTAGACAGGTTGCGACTCTAGGAGTTCGTGGCTAATATAGCAAACAGCTTGCGCCTCCCAAGCCAATTCAGGCTCGCACAATATACCAGGCTCGCCAACCGTGGCATGGCGAACCCTCAGTCGCCCTCGAGCACCAGCGTGACAGCTCTGTTGATTTCGATGATTTCATGAAGGAGGTCGCCACCGAGTACGCCGGTCCATATGTCACAAACACACATCAAGCATACTAAAAAGGCCACAGAGCTCGAGGTGTAACACTACCTCAGAGAGAGCCCTCATTCCCTCCAGCGATTCAGCGCGAGCTCGATGCCCTTCGCCTACCGCGCTCTGTCCAACTCAACTATCTTCGCCCTCTCAAGCGCGCCCCAACACACGGCGTGCCTTCATGCGATCTTCAACTCCGTTCATACAGCGTCCGCAACCTCGAGTTCTTCTCCGACTTTGCTCTGCGTGCCGCATACTACCTCAACCTCCCTGCTAGAGGCCCCGTACCACTTCCCAGGATCACCGAGCGCTGGACGGTTCCGCGATCCAACTTCGTTCACAAGAAGAGTCAGGAGAACTTTGAGCGTATCACCATGAGGAGATTGATTCAGATTCAAGATGGTCACCCGGAAGTTGTTCAGATCTGGCTGGGTTTCTTGCAAAAGTACGCTTACTACGGAGTGGGTATGAAGGCAAACATCTGGGAGTACTCGAGCCTTGATGTGTCCAAGGAGATGGACGAACAGGCCGAGAAGGCAAAGGCGAGCGTAGAGGAGAGACTGAAGCTGTTCGGAAGACGCAACGATCGCGTGAACGATGCTGACGTCGATACACTCATTCACGACGACATCTTCAAGGGCGCTTCTGGTTCTCTTGCTCCCATGATGAAGGAGTAGAGTGTGTTTGCCGATTTATTTTAACCTTTTCTGCATCTTGGGGCGGCGCTCGGATTGTACAGTATTACTTGTAGAATGTATCGGAAAGATTTTATGAATTGGATCGAATAAGACTCTGGCACACCATTCGCTTCATGTCAAGCATGACGAACATGTCGTGTCAGATGCCTTGCACGCAGGACATTTCATCTTCGGTACCACCAGCGAGCAGACGAGTAGATCAAGATTCCACGACAAGCCGCGAACCTGCATTGACGTGAGAGGATGCACATGGCGTGTCTAATGCAAACTCCTTCCCACGGGCTGTGCAAAGCTAGGGCTAAACCAGATGTAGCCATCTACCATGGCTGACAGCGAGAATCAAGTTGTAATACTGTCGGAAGACAGCACAGCATGCGTCTGCTGTCACGTGAAAGTGGTTCAAGATTGAGAGGCAGGTTTGAACGGTTGACTCCGCATAATTACATATTAAAACAACATGGCAGAAATGCCTCGTCTCTCGGGTCATCATCTTCATCTTTGATACATGATTATATGACGACTCAGTATACCTCTCCCCTGCCAATAGAAGCGACTGGTCAAAGACTGAGAGTCGTTCTGGCCAACGGTCTAGCAGGGATTCTGTGTTCTCTACTGCGGCTGCCCAACCAAACGGAGTCAAAGCTCATTCTCCGCTCATCATCTCCAGTCGGGTACTGGACGAAGCGTGTATCCGATTCGCCAGAGCCTGCCAGAGCAGTGAGCATCAGCGCTCCATCATTCGATAAAGGTAACTCTGATGAAACACATATCATGTCCTTTACACTTCCTCGAGCTTCGTTTCCCACAAGTCGCAGCGATTTGAAGATGCAGTAGCTCCTGTCGTCACAAATTGCGCCCGCTTTCATGTGATGGCATATAGAGCGGGTCGCGCTACTGACCCGTCAACGCGACGCGCTACCGTCCATCACGATGACCTAGAGCATGTTCATCGCTGACGCTGTGCTTGTATAGACCAAGCCCTTGTTCGACGAGCAAGAAGCTCAACATTCTGGATAGGACCATGTCAAACCCGAACTACAACGCTATGCAGGCCAACAACCCTGGGCAACCCGCCCCTAAGAGGTATGATGGGCGTGACGGAGGTCCAGTCTATGACCCAAGCCATGGAGGTCATTTTGGTTAGTCCCATTACTTGTCCAATATTGCATGGATGTTCATTGCTAACGCGCGCGATGCAGGCGCGAGTTCCTACGTATGATATGAGCAACATGCGACATGCGACATGTTCATAGTCAGGCTGACCAAGCTTAGATCGCATCACAAGGAAACGCTCCTCCACCGGAGACATTCACCGGCCAGTGGTCTAACGTAAGCTTGTTTAGCTACTCGCACTGGAACGGAGCTGACTAGCGACAATATAGGTATCTCAGGGCCTTGCTGGACAATACCGCGACATTTTGAACACGTACTGGCAGAATCAGGTCACCAAGCTGGAGACGGACGAGCACGATTACAAGATTCACCAATTACCCCTTGCACGTATCAAGAAGGTTATGAAAGCCGACCCAGAAGTCAAGATGATCTCTGCCGAAGCTCCAATCCTGTTTGCGAAAGGATGTGACATTTTCATCACAGAACTCACCATGCGGGCTTGGATACACGCAGAAGAGAACAAGAGACGCACTCTGCAACGTAGCGATATCGCAAGTGCGTTGGCTAAGAGCGACATGTTTGACTTTTTGATCGACATTGTGCCTCGCGAAGACCAAGCGCCTCAGCACAAGCGAAGACAAGACTTTGCGCCAGGTCAGTACCCTGTCGCCGAGACAAACATTGCAACTGCTGGGGCTGCGCCCATGCAAGCACAGCCTGCGCCGCAACAACAGGCGCAGGACCAAAGCCAGCACATGGGAAGCGCAGATTTCGCATCTATGGGACAGCACATCGGGCAGGATCAGTATCAGGCACAGCAAAGCATGTACCCGCCCCCTGCACCACAAGCAGGGTACCCGCAGCAGCATATGTTTGATCCCAGTGGCATGTACGGTGGTGCGTACAATATGCCACAACAACAGGTGAGTCCATGTCAGCAGTCATGAGCAGAATCGGATGGCTGATGAAGAGAATTTAGATGTATGCACAAGGGCAGAGGATGGCCGACCCGTCTATGGGCGGCAACGACGGTCATCACTACCGTACAGCAGCCGAGGAGGATGCTGAAGGAGAGAGAGATTACGAAGTATGACGGACGATATACTGTATGAGTGAGAAAACACCAATTTGATACCCCCCGAGACGAGACCAAACAACAAACATTGACCATTTACTATTACCGTTCTTGACATCAGGAAATATTAGGAAAGCTTGTCCGAGTAGCGTGTCAGTTTTGTTGTACGAGAGAGGTTGGAAAGGGATTTTACGGAAGGATTTCTGTGTAGCAGAGCAGGCGAGACAGAGTGTTTATCTGTTGTAGAATCCAGGCTTCCGGGTTATTCTCTTGACTCTTTTGTTCTAGACTACCGTTATCCCTCTTCAGATCGAGATTCCGTGGGATGACCTTGATGTCTGAAGGATGAAATCACAATCTAGTCTCCCCTCGGTCATGATGAATTTGAATGGCCTCGGCGCAGGTCGTGGCACATAGACTCTACCTAAGTGGCACGGCCTGGCGGGGTCCATCGGCGTTTGAAAGTCAGACCGGGTAAAGAGGGCAAGCAAGTTGGTAAGTCCTTGAGGTGTTGCAAGGACGAAAGGGAGAGCCAGAAGGGAGACAAAGATGTAGGAGCTCGAACCAGCCACGTATATAGACTAGGTCAAAGGGCAAACGGAAGGTCGATTTCAATAGTCCGGGAGGGGATCCAAGGTGGAAACAATGCTTCTCACATGCACCACCGCCAAGGTCCAGAGGAGCAAAGTCGAAAGCAATCCCCCGCTCCGAAGGGAAGGGGGGGCCCAAGCTCCAGTTCGGTGGTTGAAGAGTGTTGTGACTGTCCCAACTCCGAAGACGTTCTGACACCATCTTAGTCTCCTCATTCAATACGACTCTGTTTCTCTGAAGACTTTGATTCCGTCTTCTCGCTTACTGTTCCCTCACCACTCTACCCGATCCAAATCACAACAACACAGCAACCATGGTCAAAGTCGGTATGTCGCATAGCAAAATCCGCGAAGAAGGGTCATGCGGGGCATGAATGGATGGGGATGGATGCAGAGGAAACTGCTTCTCTCGCCATACCACTCGGTCCTACACCTGTTTCTCGACTTCCCTAATTCTCTAGACCCCGAATTCCATGCAGCATAACAAAAGTCATCAGCTGACATGTCGACCTCCACACAGTCGTCGCAGGTGCCTCTGGAGGTATTGGCCAGCCGCTGTCTCTTCTCATGAAGTCCAGCCCGTTGGTTAGCGAGCTCGCCCTCTACGATGTTGTCAACACTCCCGGTGTCGCCGCCGACCTCTCTCACATCTCTACACCTGCTGTAAGCTCTTCATGTCCTCTGCCGAGAAAACACTCGAGCAAGAAGCATCTCGCTGAGACACAACTGCAAACAGAAAGTCACTGGCTTCCTCCCCAAGGACGATGGCATGAAGAACGCCTTCACTGGCGCCGACATGATTGTCATCCCTGCTGGTATCCCTCGTAAGTCTTTCCTCGCTCTAGTCCCATTTCTCTCAAAAGCCATTCTCTGACGTTTCCTAACCAGGCAAGCCTGGCATGACCCGTGACGACCTCTTCAAGATCAACGCAGGCATCGTCCGTGATCTGATGAAGGGAGCCGCCGAATACTGCCCCAACGCCTTCTTCCTCATCATCTCCAACCCCGTCAACAGCACCGTCCCCATCGCTGCCGAAGTCCTCAAGAACGCCGGTGTCTTCAACCCCAAGAAGCTTTTCGGTGTCACCACCCTTGACGTTGTCCGTGCCGAGACCTTCGTCGCCGAGATCACTGGCAGCAGCGACCCCAGCAAGACCACCATTCCTGTCATTGGTGGCCACTCTGGTGAGACCATTGTCCCACTCTGGAGCCAGGCCAAGCCTGCCGTCAATGTGCCCGAGGATAAGATGGACGCTCTGACTTACCGTAAGTTTTGCAAGTCCTTCTTTTTGGCTGCTTGGCACGTTTGGTACTGACCAAACACCCTACAGGCGTCCAATTCGGTGGTGATGAGGTCGTCAAGGCCAAGGACGGTGCTGGTTCTGCCACCCTTTCCATGGCCTACGCCGGTTACCGTTTCGCCGAGAAGGTCTTGAAGGCCGTCAAGGGCGAGAGCAACATCATTGAGCCCACTTTCGTCTACCTGCCCGGTGTTGAGGGTGGTGATGCCATTGCCAAGGAGACTGGCTGCGACTTCTTCTCCGTTCCCGTCGAGCTAGGCGTAAGTTTTATAATCTCTTCTGCTAAAAGATATCAACGATGACTGACTTGTATTGTCATAAACAGTCCGATGGCGCAAAGAAGGCCCACAATGTCGTCTCTGGCTGCAACGACTACGAGAAGAAGCTCCTGTCCAAGTGCTACGAGGGCCTCGGTGGTAACATTAGCAAGGGTGTCGAGTTCATCAAGAACCCTCCTCCTAAGTGAGTAGGACATGGATGCTATTGTCCTTTGCGCTTCGAACCTCTTACTAACCACAATGGGCAGATAGGCTCTGAAACTCTGAGACTCTGAACGAATGACACCGGATACCTGGCGATTTTTTTTTTCTTATCCCCCCTTTGGACATGGTTAGGAGCGTCACCGAAGATTGAACAGAGTGGAGCAGGATGCAGTTACATCAAGGAAACAAGAGATATATGTGAACTGGGATAGGCTCTCGACAGAGCCGTCTCTCATTTTTCCTTCAATGTTCCTCGATCAGATATGGAAATGAAAGTATGAATTTGCAAAAACACATCACAATTACATACTCCTTCTCGGCATATACCGCGAGTGATGTAGAACTGAACACCTAGGCAATCACCCAAAATCATCACCTGTCTCGAGCAATGTCCCATGGGGATATAGCAATCTTCCCAGCTGTACTCGGGCCCATTGCAACGAAGGAGGATGAGAAAGAGGAAGAGGGAGGCAGTGAGGGTCGGAGGGAGGAACTACGCATCCTTCCTCGTTTAGCCACCATGAATTACTCCTTTCTAGCCTTAACATCTCGATCGCTCCTTCTGATTGTTTACCATCTCAATTATTCCTTTTTATGATCAGGAATCGCGTGAGCTCTTCTTGCCTTGTCCTTTCCATGATTATATGTTCTAGTTCTTCCTCGTTTGCCCCCAAACAAAGACTGCTACAGTCTGTAGTGTACGCGCTATTTCCTTGGTTTATTCTTAGGACTTTTGATGATGATTGTGATTCAATATAGTGGTGACATTGAGCTTCAGCCAATCTTGGAAGACCTATATAAAGCTATCTCTATCTTTTCCACAGAGTGTGTTTTATATCTAGCTTCTCTTCTTTTCAAGGAAAATATAATTCTCATGTCAGGGGGGTTTCTTTGTCGCTGGTCGTAAGAAATCTCTTGGTCTGCTATTCTGTCACAGAGATGACGTTTGCATCGTCAGAATCACTAGAGACCAACGATTTCTGAAATGTCCGGAGATCTTTCATCCTTCTCTGGGGCCTTGAAGGTATAAGAGGAGAGCGACGGTATAGCTTTGTTCCTGTATCTGGACATATCTCTCTCTGTGATGACGTTGACCGTCTCTAGGGGTCGTGAGGTGAGACATTGCAAAGGCAGGCTTGAGCTAGATCTCTTACGACCAGACCCGGTCGGAGGAAACAGCCAGCGCTTAGTGAAAGTCGAAGGATGATTCAAGGTTTTGATCCCACTGTCCTGATCTGGAATACAGCAGTCGGAAGGTCAGTAGTCTCTGCTTGTACGGTAACATCGAGACCAAAGCTAGAAAGAGCGCCACGGATTACGCCACAAGGGAAGTAAAGAAACTAGATGCCATCAATTAGTCGAAATTCAAAAAGAGCTTTCTCTCGATACCAGGATGTAGGTAGTGTCAATGTAGAGCACAGCACAGCACAGCATAAACAGAAGCAGAGAACACTCACAGGTTGTGCCTTTGCCAAAGCCTCATCCAATCCCCTTGGTCCCCTCCTCGTATCCACCGACATACGAGTCAGCGGCAAGAACCTCGCATCCGTCAAAACAAAAGTCCCTCTATGATTCGTCTTGAGATTATCAATCTGTTTGCGGAAAACCAGCGTCCACAAGTCTTTGCAGATAAACTTGATCATGTCCAGCGGTGTAGAAGGTCGTGGTAGATTGACTGAGAACCTGTTCCTCCATCAGCATTCCTCACCCTCAGACCACACAACACTTCTTCCGCGGGCAGAAAGCGCCAGGGGAAGAAACCAAAGACTCACCGCTCAACCAAACCTTGTCCAACACGATATCCCAATCCATCCAGCCTGAACACCACATCCTCATTCCTCTGCTCCATCTCCTCTTCCTCCTCATCTTCTCCTTTATCCCCTAGAGTTCCTTTTCCACTGACAGCACTCACAGCAGCATCAGTGGTCCCAATACTCTTCATGCTGGCCCGTTTATCGTTGCTGGAGGATGAAATCGTGGCAGAGGTTTCTAGACTGGCGGATAAAAGTGCCGCGTCGCGGGCGTGGAGTTCGGCTGCCATGCGCTGGGCTAACGGTACGAGTTCGATGAGGAGAAAATCAAGGGCTGAGGCAGAGACTTTGTCGCTGTCGGGGACGGGCGGGAGTGGGTTTGTGGTTGACATGGTTGTGCTGCTGGAGAGAGTTTGTGGTTTGTATGGAAAGATGTTTGAAGATCGAGGAATTTGTTTGAGTTGATGGCAAAATTGAGTAGATAGGGATCTAGTCCCGGGAAATTTGGACGTAATGCGCAGAAAGGACTTGAGGCCTGCCTTCCCTCTCTGACAAGATGAGTTGCGGGAGTTGATGAGGAGGAAGGTGGTTGTCCGAAGGATGTTTGTATAGTGGCCCAAAATGTGGTCGACTTGTGCTTTTGTTGTATTGGTCGTTCACAATCTGAAATGCTCTCTCCTGCGCCTTTGGTCCTGCTAAAATGAGAATTGGCTCGTATATAAAATAGGTCGCAACTGCCTTACGCGGTACAGTTCATGCCACAAGTGAACTTCCAGTCTTGTGGAGAATTGAGCTTGGACCAGTCACATGTCGATTGACGTCTATCAAAATTACAACTGACATATGTTTAATATCTATCAAGGTCGGCACTTCCATCAAACTCAAGAGGGTACACAGGTATCATAAATTGAGGACGAGACTGTAGCTCTCTTTTTCGATTAATTATGGGGTATCTACTACCGATGCCTATCTATCATCAATATTGAAAACGAGAAGTCGCCAAAGGGGCTCTTCTGTTGTTAACTCACATAACAGTACGTCAACAAACAACAAAGGAAAACACGTAACATAACAAACACAAATGGTATCGCTGATGCCTAAACCAAGCTCCCTCCAACGTCGCTCTCGTCGTCCATTGTACAAGAATCATGTCTCAGCTCCAATCTACTCGCCCTTGTCTTCATCCTCGAAGAATGTCAAGATAGCCTTGACACCTCCAGGTCCAAGTCCGTGTGGCGGGTAGCAAACGTAAATTGGATCTTCTTGTGCACCGAGCTTCTCTCTAAACTCACTCTTGGCCGTGAGCTTGAGCTCAGTGGCAATGGCGTGGTATGCTTTGCTGAGCACCTTGATTCTAGTACCCTTGAGATTGTGTCCAGGTGTCAGCTTGTTGCTAGCACCACCACCGAAAGTGACCGAAGTTGCTCCGCCAGCGGCAACAAACTTGAGCGCGTGCATGACAAGCGTCTCGATGGCACCAGAAGGCGCTCCCGGGAAGTCGAGAGAGAACTTGACTTGCCAGCCGTGGTCAGGCGAAAGCTGCGCCATGATGACGAAGCCGGCAATGGTACCGTCTTTGTCAGTGGTGTAGTGGTATTGACGGTGCTCCATATCTTGCCAAGGGTGGATATCCGTCAAGTGAACTTGCTTGCCCTTGCGGTTGGCCAACCAGTCCTTAATGCGCTGGTCAATCTTCTGCTTGATTTCGTCGGGAATGGGAGTGCCGAGAGGGAAATCGTGAACCTTGACACCTTCCTTTTCGGCGTGACGGATCTTGCGCTGGATGTCGTGATCGTGAACGGCCGGGTTGTTGGAGGGGTCCAAACGCTGCTCAGCGGCGACCGAGAAAGTGCGCCAGTTGAATCTCTGAGAAGCAAGCACCTCCTCAGTGTCGCTACCACAGAGCAGCCACAGGGGCTTCAAGTTGCGTTCCTTCTTTACGTAGTGAAGATACCCAGCCATGACCTTGGCGTATTGAGACTTGTGGCACAACGGGTCGCCAACAGTGATGGCGTGACCTTGGTGAGGCACGAATCCGATAGCGGCACCGGTGTGCTCATCGCGCCAGATTTGTGTGCGTGGTTCGAGCCATGATGTGTTGGAGGCGTCGCCGTAGTTGGCAATGAGCTTTTCAACGGACGGGAAGTCCATGTGTGCGGCCGCGCGGTCCTTGCCTTCCCATGGAGGATGGAGGGTGCTGGCTTCGGGGTGTCTGAGCTGCTTGATGACTGGCTTGGGAGGGAGTGACTTGGGGTCACGGTGGAACAAGGTTGCGTGGCGAATGTCGCCAAGTGACAGAAGCAGCATCAGCATTCTCTCGAGACCAATACCACCACCACCGTGAGGAGGAGCACCCCAGGCAAAGCCCTTCATGTAGTCGTCCAACGTGCTGGGATCCATCTTCAGGCGCTCCATCTGCTTTGCGAGCATGGCTTCGTCGTGAATGCGTTGACCACCCGAGAGAATCTCTTGACCGCGGAGGAAGATATCGAACGAATTTGTGTATCTGGAGTTCTCAGGGTCGGGCATGGCATAGAAAGGTCTGGCCGTGGCAGGGAACTTGTCAAGGACGTAGTAATCCGTATGGTATTTTTCCTTGACCAGCTTGCCGAGCTGAATCTCATCACGGGTACCGAGATCCTCGTCTTCGGGAAGAGGTTCACCGTTGTCGCCCTTCCAGCCAGACTCGTTCAACATGCGGATACCCTCGGAGAAGGGAATGACAGGAGTCTTTTCGGCCCAGACGAGATCCTCATGGGGGAAGTTTCGTTTGAGCGTGTCGATCTCGTGACGGTAGTTCTCGTAAACCTTGGTGAACATGTATTTGAACAGGTTGTCAAGAGTGCGCAGGACTTCGTGGTAGTGCTCGTCAATGGCCATCTCGAGATCGAGACCAGTGTACTCGGTCATGTGCCTGTGGGTATTGCTGTTCTCGGCACGGAAGACGGCGCCAATCTCAAAGACTCGTCCAAAGTCGGCCGAGATGCACATCTGCTTGGCCAGTTGAGGGGACTGAGCCAGGAAAGCAGGTCTGCCAAAGTAGTCGACCTTGAAGACACTGGCACCAGATTCGGTGGCACCGCCCTGTAGCTTGGGAGTGTGGATCTCGATGAAGTTCTGGCTTCTGAGGTACTCGCGGAAGAAGGATGAGACACCGGACTGGATGCGGAAGATGCTCTGAGACGAAGTAGTACGCAGATCGATGATGCGGCTGTCGCCCAAACGAGAGCGGTCACCAATGCGATGACGAGCATTGTTGGATGCCTCGACTTCCTTCTGGGTAACCTCGGCCTCGGCAACGTTGAAAGGCAGAGGGGCGCTGGTGCCACCCTCGACGTGAAGTTCGTGGATGCTAACCTCGAGGTTCTGGATGGAGCTACCGGTGACCAGGCCCTGCTTGGACTTGGGCTCCTGCACAACGGCTCTCACACGGACAACCGACTCGAGCTTGGCATGTTTGGCCCAGTACAGCATGTGCAGCGAGATGCCAGCATGCTCGTGCAACACGCCCTGGATGGTGACGGTCTGCTGGCGGAAGACGACAAAGACACGACGAGCACTGATCTTGCGTACAGCGTGAATACGAGCGCGGAAGGTGATCCACTCGCCGACATCCTTCTCGGAAAGGTCAACAAGGTTGGCGCGCTTCTCGTTAAGAGGCTCTTGAGGAGCGTAGCTGTTGAGCGGCAGGACGCCATACTTGCGCATCATGTCGTCCGTCTCGCCCTCAGCCGCACGAGCCTCGGCTGCACGTTGTGTCTTGCGATCTGTCTCTGCGTGCTCTGCGGCCTTCTTCTGGCGCTCTTCCTTTTGTGCGATTCTGTCGTGTTTGCGTTGCTGAGCCTTGGACATGGGCTCACCATCACGGTTCAGAGGAACGTCGCTGTTGGATGAAGACGACGAACCCCTGCGCAGCTTGTTTCTGAAGGCCCCTAGAGGGCTGTGAGTGGGTCTGTGGTGGTCCATGGACTTGGAGTTGCGGTGTTCCCTGGTGTCTAGTGACCTTCGGTGGTCGTTGGACATGGAAGTGCGAGGCGAGGCAAGACGCGAGCTCTTGTGGCCACGGCCATCGAGCGATTGACGGGTCCTGTCTGAAAGATCGGTGCTGGCCCTGACGGGAGTGCCGCTGTCCGACTCTGTTGTAGGAGTGCCGCCACTGCTGGCACTCCGCCGATGCGAGGGCACCAGCTTGTGCAATGCCTTCTTCATGGCTGTTGATGTCGTCGACGATGGGGCCGACAGGAGGAATTGGGTTGTGTTGGGGATGTAAAGGGGGAAAAGTCAAATGACAGAGGACAACAACAACAGTAGGTATGTGGAAGATGCAGGTGTACGGAGACGGAGGAGTGTGTGTGGTGAAATGAGCAAAATGTGACGGATGATTGAGGTCAACAGGATCCGAAATCCGAAAACCTAGGTTGTGTCAGCCAGCCAGCCAGCCAGCCAGTCCCCACGATGCAATGACGTAGCCTGAAAATACTGTCTGTACCTTGCCCAGTTGCCCTGCACTGCAAGCTTAATTAGCAACTTATTACTCCTTGGAACTTCTTGTTTCTCTTCGTGCATATCACCAGCTGCTAAAATCCTCAAGCCGTCTTGTCTCCGTCATGCTATTCCCAACAGCCCAATCCTTGTGCCTGCCTCGTCGCTATCTGGGAGTTGCTTGTACATCTTACTATCCACCGTGCATGTGCAATTGGCACAGACCCGGAACCCGACGGCTTCCTTTCTTACACCTAGGTACCTACCTACCTACCTACCTGATTTCTGTCATTCCTCTTTCCGCTTTCATCCTCAAGAGCCGAGCTGGTTTCAGCCAGTGTTTACCAATCACCCCCCCGAGTAAAATAATCCAATTCGCCCCTACCAGTTTCGCTTTTGTTTGCGACGCTTCAAAATCTGAGATTACCTTGCTCCTGGTACTACTCTATGGACGCCTGACTCGCTCTATGCGAACGCACGACCCCTCCAAACCCCCACGATCGCGATGTAAATATTGATTGCCAGCCTCCTCATGCTCGTGCTTGACGACAGTCTTAAATTGTGATGTCACCTCACTAACGCCTGCGAGGGACCACTCTGAAAGGCCATGTTTGGTAGCTAATCGATAGTTGTGCAAATTATGATTTTTTCGGCAGCCTCCACGTACAGCTTCCGAACGCGGCTCTATTGACTTCCGTCATCCGATCGCAAACCTTGATCATGAGGCTGATAACTGACAACAATTATGGTCATCAACTTTGGTGAAAAGTAATGTACCCGTACCATTCTGGATATCTTTCTTTCGACGCGATTCTGTCAGCCAAGCAGATTTCTAGCTAGAACAACTCTTCCATCACTATCACCACTATAAGAATTATCGTTTCTGACGGTCTTCTGACGTCCAGAGTCGAGAGTAACGCCACGAAAGATGAATGTCAAGCAAGCGAGCTCTCTTACAATAGAATCACGGTCCTTGGGCTTACCGAGTCCATGCCTAAAATCAGAGCGACAACTGACCTGCCAACATGAGCGTGCCTTATCAAACCACCGTATGTCGGCCTCATGAGCGTTCACATTCTGAACCACTACACAAACGGAGGAAGTCGACAAGACCAATACGTTATTCTCATTGTCCTTCTCTTTGCCGAACGTACCCTCCAAGCTAAGGCCTGACAGATAAGTTGAGGATCCCCTTTATCTGCTTCCATGCACGCCATGAGAGGTCATGGCTCGCCAAAAGACATTTTTAATGTGAAGACTTGGTGTTTTATTTTTGACCACGATCACGCACCGAAATCTTCAGAATCCCATCAGAGCCGACATAATCCGTATCAAGATGATCAGTACCACCACATCCAGTCTCAATAGTCCTCAAAGAGACGACACTCGATTCAAAATCCGACCGTACCTGCACAAAATCATACCCATCATCACCCAACTCATTCAAAGACAATAGCAAGCAAGTCTTATCCTCATTCGTGCGTTCATCCAGAACAACCATATTCGTGGGTGAGAAATCCGTCATGTTCAGATTCTGACGCGCGAATCGAATTATATGACTTGGAGTATATTGCGCAAAGGGCCAGGTTTGGATGAGGTCATCTTGGATTGGTGCTTCGGTTCTCGGTTTGATGGTGCTGATGTCTTGGGAGTGCATCAACGTCGATTGAGACTTTTCGTATTCGCAGTATTTACATGCGGCATCTGAGACCGAGAAGAATTCGTCTAAGATCTATGTATATATGACATATGTCAGAAGAAAAAAAAAGAGGTTCTACGGTAAGAAAGGGTAGAGAACAGTGCCGATGAATGGACTGGATACATACATCGTTATTGATACGAGCGACTGGAAACACAGGAATGGTTGCCTCTATACAGTCTCGCGATTGAACAACTTCTCCCATTTTTCTCCCCTCAGTCGACAAAAAAAAAACACTTCTGCTTTCCAGTTTCTTTCGGAAGAAAACGAAAGAGAATGCCGTTTGGTTAGATGGGGAAAAGGTTGTCGAAATTGAGAGACAAGGGTCATCTGTCTCGACAAAACCTCTCCAACGCCACGATTCGTGGGAACCTAGGGCTTCTGCGACTGCTGCACCAAGAACTTTCCTTTGTCAATTTTCTTTTTCCCCTGAATCAGTAGTATCTCGGGGCAATCGATAAGTTTAAAAAATGATATCTTCTTTAGTATATGCAAGAGATTTGGAGCGATTGCGTCTAAACCACGTCCATGCCACGAGAAACTTAGGGTCTTAGAACAGTACCATCTTTAAGCGACAAAACCCTCGTCGTCCTTCGAACCAGACCATAAACCACGAACCACGAACATCTTTATTTACAGCAGACTCGATAAACTCGACAAACAAACCTGGATGCTGTAAGGGGAATTACCGGTAGACCTAGTACTTGTAGTTGCTCAGATTGATGTGGTTGAATAAAGATATTTATTGTCTTCCCCCTTTTTACATATACCGAAGTAGATTTCAAAGAGTGGCACATGAACTGAACCACATATAGAATGCCAGAAAGTGAGAGAAATAAAAAGGGCTCATAAAGTCGTTCTATTCTGTTCTAAGAAAAAGACGCAAAGGACAACGTGAGGCAGGCCATTCTGCTTCTCATGCATCGTACACCTCCCAACAGTGCCAATATCCGCTAACCCTGTATTACCACATCCACTCTCTCATCACGTCTGACCCTCCTTCATCCAAGCAAACCCCCCTCTACTCAGCCAATACCATCCTCAACATACTCAAAAATCCATCCTTCATCTTGCTAACCTCGACAATGGCCGGTTTGACAGGCTCACCAGCACTCCGTCTAAGATGATCCTGCCGTCTAGCTCTCCTCTTCCTCTCTGACGCAATAGGATCAGTACCCTCATCGTCCTCATCACTACTACTGTACTCATCGTCGTCATCGGCCAAATCCTGTATATCCATTGCGTTGAGTCCGAAATCGTCAGGTTTGAAGTTTGATACTAGATCGGTGGCACCGCCATCGGGAAGTCCTGATCCGCCAACGCCAGGGGCGTCGCCTGTTGCCATCTTTTGACGAGTCTTGTCTTGATGCCACTTTTTGCGTTTTTCTTGCCAGCGGATTAGGGAGTTGATTTCGCGCACTGCGACGTCCTTGTCTATTTGGTGCATTTCAACAGCACCTTGGAAGAGGGCGTTCATGTCTAGTTTGCCGCCTCCACGTGGTCCGTTGCGAAGGAAGGCGAGGATGCCTTCGATCCAGCCCATAAGTTGGTCGAAGAGTCCGTTGTCGTGGAGATGTACTTCGTGCACGAATTTGTAGAACGAGTCTTCGTGTCGGGCGCATAGGTCGATGAATGCTTGGACCGTCTGGTTAGGATCGGCGGCAACATCTGTAGAAAACTGTCAGTATGTTTTTTTTTCGTCTCCATGGTTCGCTTGTGATCTCAACATACCTTGTCTTTGACATTTCTCTACCACGACGATCATATCGTCCATGAAGCGAGCAAAGTCCGAGATGCTGTTGTAAACATTGGCTGATTTGTAGACACGGACAAGCGGTTCGTAGAAGATGGTGAAGAGATCCCTGAAAAGCTGAAGAGTAGTGGGCTCTTCAATCATTCTCAACATCATGGTCTTATCCCGTTGTCGTGTGTAGAGCTTCGTCAATTGCTTGAGATGAGCAAAAGTTTCTGCACCTTGCCTCAACTCATCGTCGACCTGTAGCTTATATCAATGTTCTGTCCCGGATTATGACTGAAATAGCCCTGTAACTTACATTCTCCACAGCACTGTTCCAGGCAACATAAGCGTTGAAAGCCCTACCAATGTCGTTGGGTCCCAACTCGGGTTCAACATCTTCGCTACGCAAGATTGCAACAAGAAGATCAATGTCGTCTGCAACAGCTTCACTCCTGATGCTGTTCTTTATTTGTTCGCTTGCTGCACTGTAATTCTTAATCTTCTCACAGAAAACAGGTTCGTCGATCTTGGTAGCCAGACTGTCAATGCTACGCTGCACAGAGCGGATGCTGTCGCCAAGGGCCAGAGTGAAGATGCGCTGAAGGAGAGATTTGGCTCCGAATGGTTGAGCTAGGAAGAGATCGAGCACACCAGCCATGACTGCTGCTGGGTTTGCAAAGCGGATGACCTGCTTCAGAGCTGTGTATGGTATTAGAGAGTGAATGCGTTTTGCCTGAGAAAAGAGCTCCGGGCTGTTGTCTTCGGCAAGGAACAGATGATAGACGACAGCTGCGACTCTGATCATGTCAATTAGCCTCTTGATATATCTGTAGCCAGGTCTTGTACCCACTCAATCCGAAGCCACTCTGCAAACTTCTTGTATTCTGGTGAGAGTTCGGCAATAGTGTTTTTCTGCTTGATCTCTTGGAACAACTTGGTCAAGCCATCTGCCACAAACAGTCAGTAGATATCTTAAAAATAACAATCCTCATATACTCACTACTCTCGACAACTTCTCGCCTGAACTTCTCCATGTGGACATCGAGTTCTCTGGCTCTTTCACGAGCAATCTCGTAGAAGCGTTTTTGCTCCTCTATCCTCTTCTCATCCATCTCCATTCGCCTCTTCACGTCGTCCATTTCTTCTTCATTGAGAGTGACAGGATTGCCCGTCAAGAACTCGTTCATGGCGTTGCTGTTTGCGATAGTCTCGTTTTGCAGGAAATTACGCAAGAATGCACGGAGAGATACACGCTGTTCTTCCCGGTGTAGGACCTTCGGCGGAGATGAATCTCTGAATTCACCCGACTTGCGCAGGTTCATCATCGACGAGGCGTCCAACGAAGCACGAGGTGATGATATGGGTGAGGCTTTGGACGAAGCTTTGGAAGCAGAACGGCGATGGCCTCCACCAAAGCCACCAAAGGGATTTGGCAGGTAGCTTCGGAAGCCGCTTGCCGAAGTAGGGGTATGTGCCTCGTCCTTGACGTCCTGTGTTGAGACGGAAGAGATGGAGGCGTCATCGTCGTCGTCTGCTTTGCTGTACAAGGAGCTCGAACGGTTCTTGCGTGGTAGCGGCGGCAGGACCTTTCCAGGAAGCTCGAGCCTCAACTTCTTGTGCATCTGAGCAAACTCGCCGTACCTTCTGCCGACGTACATCTCGGGCTTTCCCTGTCTCTTTACACGGAGCAAGAACTCGGCATGAGCGTGGTGGCGCACATGTCTCTTGACGCTGGTTGTCCTGACGGCAGCAACATTGACGTCCCAGCCATTGATTTCGTGACCCTCTGGGACGTTTATGACCAATCCTTGCTCTTGGGCTCCTCGATCAACCACCTCCATCTCGGAGAAGCGGATGCGTTCTTCATAGCCAGATGCGGTGGGCAATCCAGACACCATCATCAACTCGACAAGCTTCTGAGCCTTTACTGCAAGCTTTCGACGTTTTGTTTCTTCCAGGCGATCTTCAGACGACGAGATGTGTTTGTTTGCGAATGACTCAAGGAACTGGAAGTAGTCAATGTCAGCGCGGTAGGAAAGAGTGGAATATTGATATACAAACATTCTGCAACTTGTCCTGCCAGAATTCCTTCTCTCTTGCTTGATCCAGGAAGGGAAAGTTGCGGACATGGTGGACAAACATGTATCTGAGCAAGGGCAATTCCGAGTCTTCGGGGGCGACTTCTCCTGCATCTGACTTGAAGGGTGCACCGAACCGCTGTAGAGCTGTCGGCGAGGCCAATTCCGAGATCTCCCATTCTGTCTGCTCCGAGATGAGTTCGCGCTTGAGGTCTGTTTCGTGTTAGCGACTGGGCTTGTAGAATGTAAAGTGACAGGGTCACCAACAATGCTCTTGTTTGCCCGTCAGCACTGAGCCCGGCGGCGGTATCGATTGCTTGGAGGCGAATGAGTAGGTCGAGGCCGAGGATCGTTGCATCTTGGAGCGGGTCTGTTCAGGCGACACGGGCACTGGCTGTACAGGTCCTTCTTCTAGGAATTCCTCCGGGGCTGTGTCGAAGCGCTGTAATCGCGGCTGTGATGGCGCAGCATTGCGGGCAGATCCTTCCATCGTGGCTTCCTAACGATATAAATGTCGACGTTCCTTGGTCAGTGTTGCTGTCCTTGTGCTGGCTGTTCGCGATAGATGTCTGTCCGCGGAGCTGCTCCCTTCGGTTCAGGTCCGTCGAGCAAGTTATTGATAATCCCAAGATCCAGGCAAGAGCAACGAGGCCAAGACTATCTCTTACGACACTTTGCGACGAGTGATTAATCTATAATGTGTTCGAGAAAGCTACCTTATTGTAGGCACCTAACTCTGTATTACAGCAATTTGTCCGAAGAAGGAAGACACATCAATTGTACGTCCCATGACGTTTTTAGCGCTCTTTAGCTTAGAACGCTGACGACGACCATACGGAAGGAATTGATTCATGACAACCATTTCTATTCTCTATCTATGCTATTCAACCAAGACCACAGACTTCTCGTATACGTCGCCCATGCCAGCAGGAGCAATCTATATCTAAACAGTGCGGCTTGAACGAACAGAAACCAATTCACCAACAGGTGATGTGCAGTCGAGATACGACCATCAGCCACAGAACCCCACGAAACAGAGAGAGCTATGTCCATCAATCTCGCGGATAGAGGCGCGGCCTCGCGTCCCTGTCGTCGGCCTTATTCAGAAGCCAAGCTACACTCCCATCTGTGCTCTACTATCATATTCTGGACGGAACAGGTTCCTTCTTATTCCCCCTGCTTACAACCAAGACACCAAGACGGATATGTCGCTGGGCAGAGGACAAGCAAAACATGAAAGTTCCCATCTCTTGCCGGGACACCCGACAGGGCCCTTGGCATATAGGATCTCCTTCCGCCTTTGCCTGAAAGTGATCTATGTATACATAAATCGCGAGAACGAATGAGATGTGAAAGATTGTCTCTTTCATTTTTCCACGGCAATTGGAGTAATAATGTAGTATGCCTTGTACCATTGATCCACTAACGACGAGCTTTTCCCATGCCACGATGCCGAGTCAAGTCTGTTACTTCAAGACGACCTCTGCTTGAACCTCCGATTGACACTGAAAACAGAGAACGCTTGCCCTACAAATGCTACAAACCAAATCCAGATGGTTGTAGCCCTTGAGATCTCCTCTGTGTTCCTCGACTCCCTCTAATAATCGAGTGCTTCTGCTCCTCCGGCGCTACCCGCTGCGTCCAAGTCATTGTAACTCTTCATCGTCCTCCCCTCGACCGCTTGCTTTGGTCCAAATGTGTGTTCGCCGCCTTCCATGAACATGCCGCGACGTGGTGGGGTAAGACGACCGCTAATGCTACGGCGTGGTTCCCTCATGCCGCGATCATAAGGCCCGGGTGCACGAGCGTTGTTGTTCCTCATGCCAGTCCGCATGGGACCGATGCCGCGGTCGGCTCCTGGCATACCCCAAGCAGGCACGGCCATGGGGAACTGTCCGGCAAAGGGGTTGAAACCGGGTGGCCCCGGTGCTTGCCCTGGCATTGTCATGGGGTTGTTGAAGAAGCCCATACTGTTGAGGCTGAAGTTGCGAGGTGTGCCTGTCGGAACGTTGTTGTTTACTGGGAAGTGGCCGTTGCTACTGGCATCATTGCGACCCTGAGCAAGTCTTGCTGGGTCGAGGACATAGCGATTGACCAACTCGAACTAGTTGTGAGGTTAGCCAAGTGCTATTTACCAAGGGACAGTAGAAACACTCACGTCTTCTTTCAGTTTCTCATACCACTCCGCATGCCTCTTTTCGACGTGCTTCATCCAGAACGTCTGGCCCTTGAAGAGCTTGGTACATTCTGGCACCTTGCAGCGGAACTTGAATTCGTCCTCTTGCTTGACATACTTGCTCATGTCTTCCTCTAAGGCTTCTTCCAAAGGCTTGCCTCCCAACTTCCTTAGGTCTACGTTCTCGGGCTCGAGAATCATGAGTAATTTCTCCTCAAATGTCTTTACCCAGTTGTACGCTTTTTGAAGTTGATTCTTTCCATATGTGCGAAGGGGTGCCTTTCTCTCTTCTGCTGGAGACCCGTCGGCATCGTCTTCAGGCTGACGCTTCAGAGGGAAAGGCTCGCCGTTTGCTGTCGCTCTTGCAGTCTCTTTAGCAGCTGATGTCAGACTAGAACGAGGTCGACGAAGATGTCCTCCTGCACACTTGCGTTGCAGCTCATGGACCGAGTCACACTCGAAGACGCAATAGAAGCAGAAGTTGTAGACACGACGAAGATATTCAACGAGCAGGTCCAGCTTCTTCTTCTTGATCAGAAGTTCCTCATCGTCGACGTCTTCTTCCACCACTTCTTCCTCTTCTTCGCCCTCTTCCATCTCCTCGTCTTCGCCATCCTCAAAATCCTCCTTTTTCGGACGTGTAGCTGAGATTGGTGGTTGCAGATATCCTTTACCAGCAAGTTCATCCACGCGCTGCTCAATTTTGCCCAAGCCATCGCAGTCTGCACCCATTTCCGTGTCGAGTTTTCGCACGAGGCGGATGGCAAGCTCCAGATCGCGATCGACACGTTCAGGAGCAGAGAACAAATCCCAAAGAGCTTTCTTTCTTGGATGGTCCTGAGGGTGATGGATGCCGACATGAACTGTAAAATCGCCCTTTTCTGGATCGTGGATGGTCTTGTTATTGATTTCATTCAAGGCACGCTCGCAGACGTTTTGACCACGGCTTGACTTGTCTTGCTCCATGTTGTCAGCATCCTGATCTTCATCATCACGGCCGCCACGTCGATGCACCTCGTCCTCTTCTGCAGTGTCAGAAGCAGGATTGAGCATGATCCATCCTAGGCGGTGGAACTTCTTTCCAGGGTTTGGATCGCTCAAGCTCAACCATTTGTAGCCCCCTTCGCCATCGCCCAGGTGTTCCTTGCAGAACTCCTCCATCCTCTCGCGAGAAACGGCAGGTGTGATTGTCTTGACCAGTAACGTCGGCTGGAAGGCTACAGGATCCCTAATGTCGCCGCCTTTGCTGGGCAAAAGATCCGAGACTGCCAATACTTCGGCGGCAGCAGTAGCTTCACCCTCCTCTTTCTCAACGATTCCTCCGGCGCCATTGCTTTCGCTTTTGTAGATGCCCTCAAGGGTAAATTCGTCGAATGTGCCTTGGTTCAAGTCTGCATCCCAAAGATCGAAGAGACCGTGTCTGTAGTCGAGTACCTTTTGACGGAGAGGATCGTGCACTTCGGGGACGTAACGCTCCCTGAACCAAGTGTCGTACTTGTGTGCGTGAACGAAAACCTTGGCCATTCGCGTGTTCCAGTTGAGCTTGTATTGATCGTAGGCGGCTTGGATCTTTGATCGTTGTTCCTCGCGTGACTCCTTGACAGGCTCTACGCGCCGTCCACCATTCTTTTGACGTTCTCGTTGTTGTTTGATGTCTTGCTCAGCTTTCCACCATTCAGCAAAATAGCTGAAGCCCACCTGCGAGGCCTCTAGCAGAGGGTCGCGCAATTGATTGACAGGAATGACTCTCGGTACGGCCGCATCGTCGCCAGGGATGTAGCGGTCGATGGTTTTGTGCCCCCCTGGCTGTACCTGAGGGGAAGAGCGGCGTCTATCGTGGGCGTAGTCTTCACGTCCACGGTAAAAGTCATCTCGCGAACGGTCAGGCTGGTAACGATCAATTTGGTTTGGAGAGCGAGAGCGGTTTCGAGGACCGCGATTGCGACGGTCGGCTGCTGCTGGAGGTCTTAGTTAGTACAGACGTTGATAGATTTAAGAGCATCAGATTAACACACGCGGCGATCTGCGTCTCTCTCGATAAGGATCTCTGGTGTTGTATGTTTCGCGATCGTAGCTGTCGGTTCGGGATAGCTCGTTGGGCGACTTGGCGGCGCCGTAGCTGTCAAAGACGTCCATGTTCTTCGAAAGACGTGAAAAGTAGAGCCCAAATGCAAGGGAAGACAAATAGAAGCACGTGAACTTGCGGGCTTATTCGTCCAGGATGATCAGGAAAGCGACTGGACTGGTCTGTTCACCGCCATGGCTAGTTAGACGGGTCATGAAGGGTGCGAAGAACAGAACAAGAAACGAGAGGGATCGACAGAAAGTAGGTAGGCAGGTGAGGGGCGAGCTTGGAACGAAGTAGAGAAGGAGACCATAGTGACAGGTTGAGAGGAAGCTGAGGATGCGAGACGAGACGACGAGAGATTGCTGGAGACAAACTGGCGAGAAGAAGAGAAAGACAGTACAAACAATTTTGGTAGAGTAGAAGAGACGACACGACGACGGCACATGAAAAAAGAGATGCCGTCGACAGTCAAGTGAGTGATTGATTGATTGATTGATTGATAGTGAGATGGTGAGTTGAATGAGAGAGCGACGACCTACTCGTACCTTGCTCGAGGCGCGTAGCGACGGACACGAATCGACGACCATCCCCGAAGACTTGGCCAAAGCACAGACATGGTTTCATCCTGTTCGCCAATCACGCGCTTCTGGGGGAAGAGCCCTGAGTCGTGTCTCCTTCCTCGATCTTTGATGCATTCAGGACTCGAATAGGCATTGATAGTAAGCAGCAAGCAAACAAACAAACAACAGAATACAAACAAGATCGACCAGCCAAGGGCCATATGTCCTGGTAACAAGTTTTGTCTCAATAGCTCGGCGCATGAGTGGAGACGTTCATTTGAATTGCTGCTCAATCAAGATCCGACCATGTCACCTTAAAGCCGAGGAAGAATGGGGTCGCGTCATGCTGGCAGGAGTAACGAATATCTCCACTTTGGCATATGAATCAACAGTAAACAATCAATCTTCTCTCTCTTCAATTCTTGTCCAAGTTACCCAAAGGTACTCGTACAAGCTCCTGCACGAATCGCTCCGACTGTCTTGAGTTTGCTCTCACCGTCCCACCACTGCCGCCAATCATGACGACGTATATACCCCATCTCACTCTGCCGAGTGTCATCTTCGAGCAGCCGGCTGCCTCGGTCCTGCTGCCTGTCGTTCTTGGTACTGCTGTTGGTTTCTCCACCAGACGTGAGTAGCACAAACACTCGACCCGATGCCGACCACGCTGATGATCCTTTGATGTAGCCAAAGAAACGCAAAAGACCTACATGGCCTTGCGCCAGCCCCCTCTCCGTCCTCCTCCGTGGGTCTTTGGCCCTGTATGGACCATGCTGTATGCTACCATGGGATACGCAGCTTACCGCTCCTGGTCGACTGCCATGAACTCGTTTGATGCAAAGAAGGTCCTTCTTGCCAAGGTATCACTCGAACCTCTGTTTCTTGTACAGACATTTCCCTGACCAGTACCAGCAAGGCGCAACTCTCTACACAATCCAACTCGCCCTCAATCTCGTGTGGATGCCCCTGTTCTTCTCTCTCAAGCGCCCCATCGCCGCTACCGTTGACATTGTTGCTCTCACCGGAGTTACGGGATATCTCGCCTACATTTGGGGTCAAGTTGACGAGGTGGCTGGTTGGTCCCTTGTTCCCTACCTAGGCTGGCTTAGTTTCGCAACTTATCTGTCAGCTGGCGCTGGCTATCTCAACAACTGGGATTTTAGCGGCAAGGAGAGATCCAATGCCGGCAAGCCCAAGGATACAAACCAATTCGTCGACGAGAAGCGCGACTAGGGAACTTTTATCGAGTTGCGACGACCGGGCGCGGCGATAGAACGAGCCTTGGCTAGATTAGGTGTATAGGTAATGTGTATGAGTAGGTAGGTAATGTACATGATCCCGTAATCACAGACAGCTCTCCCGAAAACACGTTCAACCTTCAGAGGTTGATCGTCAGAATATGAAGATGAAGATACCAATGACCGACCGTCTATGAACAAGTATGTCATTCAGGCAAAGTAGTCCAGCCCACAAGCTTCCAAATCAACTGCACGGGTGCCTCTCCAAACATGTTGGAGTGTTGGGCAAGCACAGCATTTACAGCCAATCGGCACAATCCCAAGCATGCCATGTCACCAACCAGAAGACAATGCGACCTCATGACCAAAGAAAGTCGACTTTGGCCCGCACAGTTCAGCACCACTGAAACCATCAATGACTTTTTAGCCTTGTCGCGACACCCGTTTTCGACTCGTTCTTGCCGGCCCGTAGCTTCCTTCCGACGTTGAGATTGCTTAGCTGTTCCTATTCAAGCCTTGCTCGAGATCTCCTATCCGTGAGTTTGGAGAGTGTGTACCTACTTTAAAGAGGTCCGCATCCTCTCGAGTGGACTTGCTCAAGACCTTGTTGCAAGACTCTTGCCCACTTTCGCTCACTTCAGGCTCGTACAACCTAACAACTCCTCGAACATTTTCAATCTCGCGCCAGGCGGATCTACCACCAATATGAATCATAGTCATTCTCTAGATTACGCAGACTACTTTATGGTATGTTTGTGGTAGCCAGATTGCTTTTTTGACCTCGAATACTTGTGGCCTCGGGTGGTCACCCGTCACACGACCCTAAGCCTTGGAAGTCTCACTAACGGTCTGCCTAGTTGGCTGAGAACCCTCTTCACGATTTGTGCACACTGTCTCCAGATGAAGACAGCACAGATGATCCTCTAAGTGATGTCGCAAGTGATCCTCTTGTTCTTGCAAGATACATCCAGCATTTGCATAGCAATATTGCCGTCGACTGTACGAACTCGGCTCTCATTGATACCGCACCCGAAGCCGACACATACATCGACGAGTCGGTTGTTCATCAACTGGTCGCCAGAAGTGCAAATGCCGAGCCATGGGCAGGGCTGTACTCGCCTGTCAACGGCTTGCCATCATACAACATACCTTTGGCAGGCCCAGGGCAAGGTCCATGTGCATCCAGCACACACTCGGAGTCAGTGGCAGATTCAGGCTACACATCACACATAAGTAGACCCTTGATCTGCCCAGTATGCTCAAAGTCGTTTAAGAACCGAGCAGAAGAGAAGTCAGTGTCTTGAAGTCTTACAAGTATTCTAATCAATTGACAGGGCTTAGGAAACATTCGTCGACGCATACTCGACCGTTCAAGTGCAAAGTGTCACAATGTGTCAATATCAAGGGCTTTGCAACGTCTAACGATCTCGAGAGACATCAAAAGGACATACATCTCATACAGCCGAGACATGGTCCTCGATATTATTACAAGTGTGCACTTCCAACATGTTCCAAGAGAGACAAATTGTGGTCAAGAAAAGACAACTTTAAAGCACACATCCTCCGTATGCACAAGGAGTTGGGCATAGACGTAGATCGACTGATCGCAAGGTTAGTGACGCTTCCTCATAGACTTACTGACTGCCCTTGGTTCAGTGACTGACTATATCATCAAGTTCCGAGTTTGTGCCGGACATGGAAGACATTGAACACTTAGCACGCAACAAAAGCGTTCACTCTCACAGCAAGTCGGGCACGTCTAACAAGGCCAAGGTCCGCACATTGAGTGACAAGAAGGAATCAGAAGAAGCTCTTTATATGACAGCGCCAGAGCCATACCGAATCAAAGAGGGCGAGTTGACCCATATGTCCTATCCTGTCTGGCAGGCAAATGTTCCAGACTTTGTTGATCAAATGCCACAGGAGGCTGCATCAATGGCGCCAGCACAAATAGACACGGGCAACGCGAGACTTGACTTGTCGGCGTTCCAGAACAGATTGACTGGGGTGGCAGTGCCGCAGATGGGATTTGGTATGGATGGTGGTTGGGAGCTTGGGTCAGACACAAGCTATGCCTTTTCACATGAAGGCAGCTCGGTGTTTGTGGGAAGTGCTGGGGATTTTGGCTGACATTTCGTCAGTACTGTCGCTTCAAGGATGATGGATAGTTCTTTCGTATGGTATCGAATACAATGGCTTATTTCTTCAGATTAATTGGTTCTCATGTTCACCGATGCCTGCGGCGAAAACAAGTGGAGGCGGAAGGAGGAAACAGGACAAGGAAGGAGAGCGGAGCGGAGTCGGGAAATGCCGAGGCCGGTAATGGGGTACGTAGGTAGGTGTCGTGGCTGGAAGCTCCAGGTGTTCAACTCGAGCAAGCTCCAAGCAATTGTCTTTTGTATTGTCACTGACAGCTAATTAACAATGGCTGACAGTGTAGGAAGCCAGTTCTTCAAGGGAGAAACTGGTAGGAATACCAGAGGTCTCCTACGATTGGTCATTCTTGTCACAATTGCAGCAGCTGCTGTATCCAGTCGTCTCTTCTCCGTCATCCGCTTTGAGAGCATCATCCACGAGTGTATGTTGGTCTCAATTCAAGCGCCGTAGTAACCAACTGACGAGCACTATACAGTCGACCCTTGGTTCAATTTCCGTGCGACCAAGTATCTCGTTGCTAATGGCTTCTCTCAATTCTGGGACTGGTTCGATGACCGTGGGTGGTCCTATCTCCGTACTCTGCTCGGTGGTGACTGACGAGACACACAGGAACATGGCACCCTCTCGGCCGTGTCACCGGTGGCACGCTTTATCCTGGTCTCATGGTGACCAGTGGTGCCATCTACCACGCTCTTCGCTTCCTCACCTTCCCTGTCGACATCCGTAACATTTGCGTCCTCCTGGCCCCAGCCTTCTCCGGCTTAACCGCCTTTGCCAGTTACCTCTTGACCTCGGAGATGTCGACCTCCCCTTCAGCTGGTCTCCTCGCCGCCATATTCATGGGTATCACACCCGGCTACATCTCGCGCTCTGTTGCCGGCAGTTATGACAACGAGGCCATCGCCATCTTCCTCCTCGTCTTTACCTTCTATCTCTGGATCAAGGCTGTCAAGGAAGGTTCCATGATGTGGGGTGCTCTCGCCGCCCTCTTCTACGGCTACATGGTGTCTGCCTGGGGTGGTTACGTCTTCATCACCAACCTGCTGCCATTGCACGTCTTTGTCTTGCTCTGCATGGGAAGATACAGCCCCCGTCTTTACGTCAGCTACACCACCTGGTACTCTTTGGGCACGCTTGCCAGTATGCAGATTCCCTTTGTTGGTTTCTTGCCTATCCGTAACAGTGACCACATGGCTGCCCTCGGTAAGTCTGCTCTGTACATCTACCATCTCTGACGTTTTCTAATCACGTACAGGTGTCTTTGGTCTCCTCCAGCTTGTCGGCGGTGTAGACTTTGTGCGCCACCAGTTGCCTAGCAAGCAGTTCCAGACTCTGCTCCGCGCCCTGATCCTCGTCGTCTTCGTTGTCGCATTCGGTGGTCTTGTACTCCTCAGTGTCACTGGAGTCATTGCCCCCTGGAGTGGTCGTTTCTACTCTCTCTGGGATACTGGCTACGCCAAGATTCACATTCCCATCATTGCCTCGGTCTCTGAGCACCAGCCTACCGCATGGCCCGCTTTCTTCTTCGACCTGAACCTTTTGATCTGGCTCTTCCCTGCCGGTGTCTACATGTGTTTCCGCCACCTCAAGGATGAGCAGGTCTTTGTCGTCATCTACGCCGTCCTTGCCAGTTACTTCGCTGGTGTCATGGTTCGCCTGATGCTCACCCTGACCCCTGTCGTTTGCGTTGCCGCAGCCCTGGCTCTTTCGCAGATTCTTGACACTTTCCTTGTTACCAAGAAGCCTGTCCCCAACACCCAAGCCAACGGCAGCACCGACACCGTCAAGGCCGCAGCATCTGCCATCCCTGACACTCTCCGATCTACGCAGAAGCCTCTTGTTGGCATCTACTCCAACTTGTCCAAGTTCGCCATGACCGGTACTATCACCGCCTACCTCCTGCTCTTTGTTCTCCACTGCACCTGGGTCACTTCCAACGCCTATTCTTCCCCTTCGGTCGTCCTGGCATCTCGTATGGCCGATGGCTCCCAGCACATCATTGATGACTACCGTGAGGCCTATTACTGGCTCCGCCAGAACACTGAGCCCAACGCCAAGATCATGTCTTGGTGGGACTATGGATACCAGATTGGTGGTATGGCAGACCGCCCTACACTGGTTGACAACAACACGTGGAACAACACCCATATTGCCACTGTTGGCAAGGCCATGAGCTCTCGTGAGGAAGTCAGTTACCCCATCATGAGACAGCACGAAGTTGATTACGTGCTTGTCGTCTTTGGTGGATTGATTGGCTACTCTGGAGACGACATCAACAAGTTCTTGTGGATGGTCCGTATCGCCGAGGGTATCTGGCCCGATGAGGTCAAGGAGCGTGACTACTTTACCTCTCGTGGCGAGTACAGAATCGACGACCAAGCCACCGATACCATGAAGAACAGCTTGATGTAAGTCTACACTCGTTCTGTCTTATTCACCGTCCAAGCATGCTGACTTTTGATAACTAGGTACAAGATGTCTTACTACAACTACAACTCTCTCTTCCCTGCTGGACAGGCTACCGACCGTGTCCGTGGCTCGAAGCTCCCCGATGTTGGTCCCGAACTCTCCACTGTGGAAGAAGCGTTCACCAGTGAGAACTGGATCATCCGTATTTACAAGGTCAAAGACCTGGACAACCTGGGAAGAGACCACCAAAATGCGATGGCATTCGAAAAGGGCAATAAGAGAAGAAAGGCCGGCAAGCGCAAGGGGGCCAGAGTTCTTCGCGTCGATTAGACAAAAGTGTTTGTATATTTCCAGATCTTCCGCTAGAAAAGAAAGAAACGAATGTTTTCATCCGCTTGCTGTTTTCTTCTGTTGTGCTTCAAAGGAAAGTCCGAACTTTTTGTTGTCTTTTGCTCCTGGAAAGGCAACGACGAGGCCATGTGGCTAGGATAGCGCTTTCTTTTCTGCGATGGCTACATCGTCCCAAGTCCTTGTTTGTCCTCAACAGTAACCAACTCTGCTTCGCAATCCACCATAACCCCTACCGAATCCGCCTTGAATCTATCCTCTTATCCTCGTATTCCTTTTGTCATTCTTTTCATCCTCGCTTGGTCTTGCAATACTGTTACCCTGATTCGTGCGCTCTAGTACATCTGTAGGAGTTGTGAAAGTTGTCTCGACATGAACAGAAAACTGACGATGTGCAGGACAAGATGGTGTGCAAAAGAATGTTGCTCGCGACAGTGCTTCCCTCGATAATCCTGCCACTCCTCTTGGCCAACCTGATGATACTGCCAATCCTGGCAGCACGACGCATAAGGAAGAGGAGGGAAAACGCAAATATTGAAGCACATCAACAGCAATTGGCAGACAACGACAAACTTGCAGCACTTGCATCCGGCAACACGGTCATCCAGATAACATTGCCAGGAGGGGCCATGTCTACATCTGTCTTGAACAAAGGCCAGTCCACAGCCGTGCCAGAGGGAGCAAGCTCCGAGGTGATTGCATCGGCTAAGCCAGGCAGAAAGACGGTGGTCAAGAGAAAGCATCATCCCGGTGGTGGCGCTGCTGGTGGTGCTGCAGCAGGCGGCGTGGAAGTGATGGAAGAACAAGTCATTGATAATGGTGCCACTCTTGTGATTGCTGGCGAAGAAGAGGTCGAGACGATCATTGTCGAGGAGGATGCTTAGAGGTGGATTTGGCCATCAGACCAGGTGCGTTTCGACAAGCATCGAGTCGGCCGGCTGTTTCCTTGTCAGTCACTTGGTCCCTTCATCTCTTTCCCATTTCCACTTTGCCCTCACACTCTTCACTTTGACCAAATTCCACCATCATATCCCAATGGATTTTCCTGTCCGAATTTGTCTCACGTGGATTCCCAGTGACCAAGGACATGTCATCGCATCGCGTAACTCCATCAATCCGTGGCATGGAACTACCTCCGGGCTGGTCTTTTTGTCCTCCACCTCCGCCTACGCTTTCATCGCCAGCACAAAGCGGACTGCCAACACCTTCTGAACTGCTTGCCACTTCGACAAACAAAAGCGAAATCAATCTCCATCCCGCCGTACCTACTAGATACCCATGCGAGAGCATTGATTATCCTTATGGTCAATCTCCCAACCAGCTACCTCCAGCTTACACCATGTCTCGTGCCACACGTTCTTCCTCTACTTCGAACAAACCAGCATACCGGAGTGATACATTGCCTCCGGCACCCTCTCCTCATCGATCCTATTCTCGTCAGTCTGCCCTCACTTCGTCTTCTTTGCTGCATCCTGCGTTGCCCTTTGAAGGACAGACTCGCAGTGGATCTCCATTCCTCATCTACCACATGTGCAGCGTCTGCCACCAACCACGATCTGCGCGCTACCACAGAGAACACCCTGTGAGAGATGGTGAAGCTTTGCCTCAAGCAACTCCTTGTCATCGCTGCAAGGTCCCAGATTCTAAACCAAAGTCTAGAATTGCAGAAGATGTTGTCTTCTCGGCTGACTTCGTATCGGATCTTCGTCATGACCAGAGACATCCGAGGGATGAGGCCAGAAGTGCTTCATCCCATGCACCATCTCGCTCCCAAGACATTCAATTCCGTCACGTCGATGCCACTAAAGTCAGGGAGACTAGCCACTTCATGTCTGGTGGATTGGCTAACACTTCGGTTATTCCTCCTTGGATTCCTCCCCCTCCACCTCCCCCTGAGCTTTCGCCTTCTAAAGCTACAGCGACACACAGATCAGTTCCAACCGTCAAATCACCCTCTGTCACACTCTCCGACGTACGCAACATAGCTCGAGAGGAGGTTGAACGCTCACAGAACCGCCAGGCCCCCTCACCTGTCCCGCCACACCCTTCTCAGCCCCCACCTTCCCTGTCATCTGTCAAGGAGGACGAGGTACGCAGTATTGTTCTTGACCAAGTCCACCACAGTAAAGGTGAATGGCGGCAGGGTTTCTCAAGTCCTGCGCCAGTCGCACCAAGCGGGCCTCCTTCCATCACACGATCAGAGGTTCGCAACATTGCCCACGATGAGGTCAAGAGATATCGACAGGCCGAAAGACAAGTCTGTTCTCATCCAAATGCTTATTCCCATGGAAGGCTTGTTCCTGTTACGGACACACTCGAAGTCAAGCATCGACAATCCCAGCATGAGCCGCCTCAGCTCAACCATACATCTATAACAGCTCGCTCCTCCACCTACGCAGCGAGCACTTCTCAAACTCCGAGTCCTTTACCTAGGCGACCGGCTACTCCGTCCAATCCTTCATCTACCACGGCTCGCTCCGTGGCTTACACCACCGCTTCTCAACAAGCACCTCCCGCTGAGCGTTTCCGTGCTTCGTCGGAGTATGAGTCAAATTACAAAGAAGCCCTACCTGTTTCGACTGCTCGTAAAGGACCTTCCGTGGACTCGAAAGCACCTGGCGAGTATATGGTTATCCGGCGAGAGACTTGGAAGGAGTGGCCCAACAGAGTCCGTCAAGACATCTTTCGAGAAAGTGATGTCTACTACGGAGATGCTGCAAAGCCGACTCGACCAGCACAAAGACCTGCCAGCCTCACTCTCCAATCCAGAGAAGTCGGATCATACCCAGACCAACAACGTGAACGACGTTATCCTGAATCTGTATCGGATCGAAGTGAGGCGTCAAGCTATCTTAGTGACCCTCCATCAGACCTTGCTCTCTATCCCCGCGATCCTCGTCACGATAGAGCACCATCACGACTACTCCCCGAGGAAGACGATGCTTATGTGGAACGTAGATACAAGCGAGATGTTCGTCCTACTACAGGAAGTCCCCGAGATGACAGATCAGTCTTCGGACGAGCACTCTCTGAATTTCCTGGGGTACCAGCGAGACGTCGTCAGCCTGACAAGTATACCGAGCGGGAAAGCTATCATACTTCTGGCAAGGACGCCGAGCTGGACCACGTTCAATCAGGCAGTCATGGTGATCACCAAGCACCCTCCGACTATCATAGAGCTGTAAGGACCCAACCGGCTCACGTTCGAGGCCGAGTGACATTCGCCAGTAAGGATGATATCGCCACGTTACCACCTCCTCTGCCTTCGGAACAAGATAGCGATATTGTGGGAGGAATTTCACGCCTGCGACAACGCCCCCGAGATCTCGATGGATATTCCGGTCCAAGTATTGACGATTACACATACGAGAAACGACAACACGTCAAGTATGTCGATGAAACCGAGAAACCCTACGTTCCAGAGGAAAGTCGACCATTAGCTCGGGCTCTCAGTGAGTCGCCAATCCGGGAGGACACTCTTTTGCAAGAAGATTTTGATCCTGCGCCGTCATTCGCACATGGACCGTTCAGAGCTGAGCTATCTCCGACCCCGAGTATGGAAGTGAACATCGATGAGGAGCCAAGATACAAAGCAGAAGCTACTGAGAGGGATCCAAAGCATGATAGACCACAGTACCGAGCTCAAAGCGACAAGATCAAAAATAACAAGTTTTGAAAGAATGAGGACGAGCGCGAGTGGACGAGATATGTCACGGTGAAGCATTACAGGGATGATAGGGGGCCCTATACCGAGGTCGAAGAGAAGATTGTCTACAATGATGAGTGAATGGGAAAGACATGGCACGGCACAGCGTCTTGGGCTTTGCATTGAGAATATCCTGGGGTTGCTTATCAGTCTTTCGAACAACGTTTTTGCTTAACCTTACATAGAAGGCTCTTGACAAGATCAATCTTTCTGATCCTACCTCGTCTGACGTTAAGTTGTTTTATGAGATCAGCACACCCCATCATGGATATGTCAAGTTATTGATATCGGAAGCGGCTGGCTGTCGGCATTTGTCTCGGAGGCCGACCGTTGCGGACTGACGGCTCATCCAAAATAGGCAAGAGCCGACATGGGCTGACAGGTTACCCATCGATGATATCGTGTAGCATAAGGCATATAAGGTATCGTTTGGCACTGCATGTTGAGTGTCCATCTCCATATCTCATCCTTCGTTGACCGGCTTTGACATCCCTTCTGGTCAACTCACAACGACAACGCTTGTACTTCGACCAAGCCTCCCTGACCCTGTCCAGAACCGAAGCAGATAGAACAACATAGTCTGAGTTGTTTCTGTGAGGGATATTGGACTGGATCCCGAACTATTCTGATTCCTATCTTGAAGACACTTGAAGGTTGTTATACGACATAGCTATCTGAAGCAGGAATTGAGACGACCTCTCATCATCTGGATCGGAGGCCTTTCTACTGGATTCAGATCATCTACGAAACCATTTTCCATTGTCTCCAACCATCCTCCATCGAGGAGATAACGATAAATTGTGCTTGCACTGCACTGGATTACTGGACTGATCAAGTTGAAATATCTCATATCATTTCAACAAAGTGTTCAAGCCATCTCCGAGCATTTGGACTAGATTAAAAGAATCAACAAAACATCAAGATGCAACGGACAATCCTCAAGCTCAGAAAGCCTACCGGCTCGACCAAGCTTACAACAAGCAATCGCCTCCGCCTACGCACTCTAGCAACAACAACAACAACAACAACAACAACAACCACCACCTCCGGCAAACCCGAAGGCACAATCGCCGATTCCTTCGCCTCCCTCTCCGGCCAAGATTTCTCCGCCCTAGAACCCCGTTTCGCGACCATCAAAGCCTCTCTGATCGCTGGCAATGAGTCCGCAGTAGCCGCATCCTGGACACGTCTCTTGACTCGACTACAAGATGAAGTCAAGACGATAAAATCTCTGGGGTCTGAAGTGGTTCCTCAGATTGAGTTTGAGGATATCAAGAAGGGGAGGATTGGAAGGGAGTTTGTGGATGAGTATAGGAAGAGGGGTGTTGCTGTTATCAAAGGTGTTGTTGAGGAAGAGGAGGCTTTGGAGATGAAGAGAGGGTTGAGGGAGTATATTGAGAGGAATCCACAGACGAAGAGTGAGTCACCGTCATCTTTCCATGTCCACTCAGCGGAGTGTACTAATCAAGATTTGATAACAGGCTTTAACAAACAGGTCTATGAGCTTTACTGGAGCCCGACACAGATCAAAGCCAGAGCCCATCCTAATCTCCTCCAAACACAACGTTTCCTGCTTTCTTTCTGGCACTCCAGAGATCCCAACGCTTTGTTCTCGGATTTCCCGATTTCTTATGCTGATCGTTTACGTATGCGTGAGCCCGGTGATGCCAAGTTTGCTCTTGGTGTAAGTCTTCCCATCTTTGAGCTTGCTTGGAAGAAATGGATACTGACATAAACTGCTTAGCCTCACATTGATGGAGGTAGTTGTGAAAGATGGGAACAAGAAGGTTACGGCAGAGGCAAAGTCTACCAAAATATCTGGGAAGGCAAATGGGAAGAATACGATCCATGGGAGTCTTCTTCCAGACTTCCCGTAGAGTCCGATTTGTATGCAGGAGCCGGTGCTTGCAGGTAAGTCCTTGTTCCTCCATGAAGAGAGACTTTCGTTTCGAAGATCTGGTACTGATGAAAAGCAAAACAGCGCATTCAGAGCAGCACAAGGCTGGCTTTCTCTCTCCCGCGCCAGCGCCTTCGAAGGCACGCTCCTAGTGAACCCCCTCCTCCAACTAGCAACTTCCTATTTCCTCCTCCGACCCTTCTTCACTTCCACTATCTCCCCCTCCTCAACCTCCACAGAAGCCTACCTCGATCCCACAAATTGGAAACTCGAACAAACACCTTCTTCCTGGCTGCAAGGCGCAAATCCCGGTCGCGGCCAAGAACTGAACGATCTCCTGCACCCGCATCTGAATCTACCGGAGACAATGGTACACATACCCACCGTCAAAGCAGGTGACTACGTGGCTTGGCACTGCGATTCCATCCACGCGGTCGACAAAACTCATGCTGGATCTTCTGACTCTTCGGTCTTATATATCCCTGCTTGTCCGTTGACGGAACGAAACGCCGAGTATCTTCTACGTCAAAGAGATTGCTTTTTGAGAGGTGTGCCCAGTCCGGATTTCCCTGGTGGTGAGGGAGAGTCGGCACATGTTGGTAGAGCTGTGCAAGAAGATGTTGGGCAGACGGGGGGTAAAGAGGGACTGAGAGCTATGGGGTTGGAAGGGTTTGATGTCGAGATGGGCAGGACTCAGGGGGAGAGGGAAGTCTTTGGGGTCGCTAATCGGGTTTTGGGGTTTGACTAGATCGCGGGTCGATTGTGAGGGTTGGAAGAGATAGGTTTATGAATTAAGTGCTTTTGTTCTTCTGTATATAATTGAAGGCTCCTCAGATATGTACAGGAAGTTGGGAGGTGTGAAGACCAGAGGTATCCTGTAAGATTTGTGTCTGTGTATTGGAGCGTAAGCTGGAAACAATAGTGATCGGCAAGTTTCTTTGTTGTTTGAGTTTAAAAGCGTGATTTGGGGCACTCGTCAATGTTGGGGTTTGGTAAATCTGCTAGTAAGTGTTGGATTGCGCGAACAAATCGGCCAATCGAAATGGTATGTTTATTGAGACACAGTACGGAGTATGCGAGCTTGTCGACAGCAGATAGGACGATATCGCCATTGATAGCTCAAGGGCTCAAATTAAATCAATCAAGATGCTATATAGATTGTATCGGTGCAGTAGTAAGAAGGGGTTTTAAAACTAAAATAGGCAGTTAAAACCCGATTTGGGCAAAGACGAGGTATACAGTATCACGCAATCAAGAGGAAAACCAAAAACCTGTTTAGATGTCATCTTCTAATAAAGACGTACTCGGATAGAGTCTGTTCCGGGAGCATCTGGGTTTTAGATACACTGCCTTCATTAATACGTCAAGACGTGTTACTGTGGAAGCTAATCTGGCGATAGAGACCTGGTGATCCATGTCTTTTGCATCTCGGGTTCCTGTGGATTAGGACGTATTAGGACAGACTCAGCCTCGAAGGCTCAAATTCGAATCTCAGATATAGTACCTTTACCGAGATAAGAGAACGTGTCAGCGATTAGCTTCTGTCAATTCAGAGCCATTGCGTTTCAAATCCTTCTAGAATCACAGATGGAGGACAACCCGATTGGGACCCGACTGACACGGGAGTGGATCCCTCAAATTGATTATGATTAACACTTGAGATTCTTACCTCGTATATGAATCGTATATGAAGCGGACGAAACGCCGGCAGTTGGCGACTGGGGCAGTCCAATGCATCCTTGCCCATGGGGAATGCACCAAGACTGTTCACACTCATTCACCGTGCGCAGTAAATCGCAGTCTGGTGGTTTGTTCGCAACCTGTGAAGCCGTTACAAGCAAGCTCGCAAGCGAGCATAGTCGGGCATTAGTCACTCAATCTCGAAGCAAAGCCCACGGCGGACCTTGCAGCAGTCGCGTCTTGATTCTTGCTAGCCTCTGAGACATTCTTTCGTTCGTGTTGAAGGGTTACAGCGTGTCAGTGCTAGATGCAGCGTGGCTTGGAATGGCGTCCAATTACCTTGGTCATGGAGGTTATGGCCGTTGTGTCGAGTCCTACCAGCATCGCCTCCATCCGAATCTAGCGTCCCGTCCCGTCGAACTGTGACCCTCTGTGTCGGGAACGCATGGTGGTCAAGATGTGGTCCTCGAAGGCCATGCTTGTTCTTCGGGTTAGCTATCCGTGTCGTTGGACTGTCGAAGCATGCGACAGTCAGCACCAAGGTGTTGTTGGCTTCTCTTCTGTTTACCTGCCACTTTTCTTCGGCCCTTGTGACGTATTTTCCTTCTCGTGCTCTTTAACCTTGGCTAAAAATGAGGTACACAACAGTGACTGTCAGTGTACGTACTTGTCCGAGACCATCTCATGCTAATGATGGCTATGTTTAGAAATTGGGGTGTCAAGATAAACACAGCCCGTGCGCCCGAAGTTATCGCGTGTGACGACAGCCTTTTTTCATGGCCCTTTTTTATCTCTACGACCCGCGCCATGTAGACCTTGCAGCAAAGAGGTCGATGACGTACAGTACAGTACCCGCGACATGTTTGAAGTTCAGCAGTCGGGCAGTGTTGCTCGTGCAGAAGGGAGCATCCTTTCGTTTCGCAAATCGCTTCGCCCAAGCCCGTTGCTGCAATCGCTGCAACAATATGCGCAGCAATTACGGCTCAACTGCAGACCTCGTTTTGTGTGCATGGCATCTCTCTCCAACCTCTCATGACTCGTGAAAGTGTCCTCAAAAGCAAGCCTGGATTTACCGAGTGTCTGGCAACCGGTCTGGGAAGGTGCCTTCTGCCTGAGGATCGATGCATCATCGCATATGAGCGACACAAGGGAACATAGTGTCGTTGTCGGTCTGTCTATCGCCCATTGGACGCGTGTCAAGTCGCCGTTTCTTTGACCGGTCCGGGGACTTGCCAACATTGTGTACCCGTCTCTCGAGCGAATCAGCTCTGTCACTTGGCCCGAATTGACCACCAGTAAGCACCAATGAAGTGGTACTTTACTCTGAACAAGGATGGACCCTTTCTGGCACTTCCTGCTATTCTTGTCCTGAACAGAAAAGTGCGGTTCGAAAGACTCTTGACCACGGTCCCAATATGGGGCTGATTTGCATGAATCGTGAGTTGCATTACCAGGAATGCATGCAAGCACAATGGCCCATGATGGAGGCTTGGGTTGGCTGTGGCTGAAAGGAGCTTGACCCAATGTCACTTGGTGGGTTGTCCCTACTACACTACCTATCTATAAATCCGGTCGTTCCTGGATGTTGATTCCCCATCTTCCCATCCATTTTCTATCGTTCTTGTCTATACCGTCTGACCTATTTGTTGACTTGACTAGACTACATCACACACTTACAGTCATCCTGCTTCAGTATCACAGACTCATATATACAACCTGCTGCCTACTCTTGTTGAAATAGGACAACTCCTTGACATTGTTGCCAGACTAACTTGGATCTTGCTCTCCGCTACATTCGACTTCGAACTTCGAGGATCATCCTCGGGTGACCATCTCCATCTACTGCTAAGCAACATGAAGGACAGCTTCAGGGCCGACTACATGATGGAGCATCCTTTCTCCTCGGAGATGACCTCTCAAGACATGTTCACTGTCGACCACGATCCAGCACACTATTCGACACGATCTTCTCCTCCATGGTTGTGCTCAGAAGACAGCATGAGTGACGGTTGCAGCGGCACCTGGTCATCTCCAGCGGGTAGTGTCTCGTACTCGCCCTCTCCTAGACCACAAGACTCTCAGGACAGCTATCTGGCTTGGGGTCTGCATAATGGAGTGCAGACTCTCCTACCTTACACATCCATGGGCGAGGTTCAGTATCACCCTGATGCAACTCTGAATTATACTCCTACGACAGGAGTCTGCCACCAGCCTTACTACCAAGCTGAGTGGCAGTATCCACCACAGCCAGATGCTCAAGTCGTGGGTGGCGGCCCTGACTTTGGGGGATACTGGACATCGACCCCCGACTACTCTCGCGCCTCCTCCGAGCAGATTTCACAAGCTTCCTCTTCTCCTCTTATGCCCAGAACAGAAGTGGAAAGGCCTCTACCAGAAGGCGATCTGGCACCTGTACAAATCAAGCCGGAACCGAACCGACTTGTCACACCAAAACTTATAGAATCACAACCGCCAACGTCGCACCCACATACTTGCTTGAAGAGCAGAAACACAGCTAACACGGCATTCCCATGTCCGCTGGCTATCTATGGTTGTGCATCGTCCTTTGCTTCGAAGAACGAGTGGAAGCGCCACCTCAATACTCAACACCTCTGTCTCGAAATCTGGCGCTGCGATCTGTGTAGCCCTAGGCGCACACCCTCGAGCAACCATCCGACAAACGACTTTAACCGCAAGGACCTCTTCGTCCAGCACTTGCGACGTATGCATTGTGCTCCTTCTTCATCTCCCAAGTCCTGCCCTAATGCAGCTAGCAAACACCCAAAGCCGGCACATCAGCACCGCAGACTCCCCAACACCGAGTCCGCCTTAATGGCTGCTGAACGCAGATGCCATGTTGTGCTCAGGACACCACCCATGCAATCGCAATGTCTATTCTGCGAACAATGTTTCAGAGGACGCGAGAGTTGGGCTGCAAGAGTGGAGCATGTGGCCAGGCATCTCGAAAAGCTCAGACGTGATGGAGTGATGGTGCCGGATATGGAGTATTGGAACAGGGATCCAGAGCTCGAGACGTGGCTTGAAGCTAACGGGATCTTGGTGTACAGCGGAAGAGGCCCGCAGAAGAGGTTGAGGGTGGCTATGAGGGGTAGATAGAGAGCAACAGGCTTGCATACCAAAGGCTTGAGCGAAGTCTTGAGTCAGGCATGGGGACTACTGCAACGACTTCATTATCTTCTCCTGCAGATCTTATATATACAGTGGCGTTCTTCGCCTTCTTTGGGACTTTGGTCGATATGGTAGAGGAGTATGAGGCTTATGATTAGATACCCATATTATGTGTGACAATTCAAAATACAGAATACACCAGACAGACAAATAACATTATACGATACTGGAATCATTATCCCTGTACGTGTCAAAGCAAGCAATAAACGATCAAACTACCAAGACCAAGATGGTGGAGGTAGGTTACATACATTGCATGATCAATTTATCGCGCGTGAGAGGAGGATCAAAGCAAGCCACGTTCTGCGCGTTTCTGCCCAATGACCGGCCTCAAACGGGGAAGGCTTTGCAATCAATCTGCATATTGCCATTGTATGTGTATGCACAGTATTTGAGATTAAGAGATTCCAATAAACCAAAAGCCGACATCACACATTCTCGGTTGGTGAAGGACCCGATCGGTGTGGAAGGAGGGGTTTTGTTTCATGCATACGACAGAGCATGAGGTGATGGTGATTCTCGCCGCGTCGTGATGTGAAAGAGAGACGATGCATGGAGATCACGCCCGGGAAAGGACAATGGTCGGGAAATTTTTCCGTGCATGAGGGGGGCACGGGAGACTCTTGAGAAGAAATGATTAATAAACGCAAGATAGCATACCTGCGAGGAAGCAGGTCAAAAGCGATGCATCACGAAAAGAGTGAATGATGTAAATAAAATAAAAAGGAGCACGACATGCAAAAGAGTAAGCAAAAAAAGGAAGGAGCGATTGAGTGTCGCAAAAAGACAAAAAATAATGCCGCTTCTGTGGATCGAACACAGTGCCTCCAGAAAACTCGCAGTCTTTGCGAAGAACCAAAGTTGAACTTCAGTCTGGCGCTCTCCCAGATGAGCTAAAGCGGCTTTCATGCTTGATAGCTGGCTCGATTGGTATCTGCTTCATGCGGGCTACTAGCCACGAACCACGCAATAGCAACCCGGGATGGAACCATGTCTCTTAGTGCAACCTTATATACTAAATCTCTCCTCGTTATCGAAGCGCTCGAAGGACGTTTACATGTTGACTCAGTAAGAACGATTGCACTTATTCTGATAGAATTTTCCAAGACTCCAAGCCGGAAGTCATCGGCAGATCTTCGACACGAAGCCGCAACTGGAAGGTCATGCAAGAATCGCAAAGCTCCTTCCTGTTCTATGCGTCGCGATACCATCTCTGTCTTCTTAGGAAAGCACGATGACGAGATAACCGAGGGGTTCCATATCAGTTGTCCTTGAATTCAGTTCTTCTAATATTGCTGCCTTGCTCGACCCTTTTCCCTTCTCTCCATATCTCTACTTAGCTTTGGCTTAAACGCACGATGAAGGGTTTAGCATTCTTATTGGTATCTCTGCCATTGGCGACTGCGTGGACGGGAAGCCAATACGGAAAGAGAAGTATTGACGCTGTTCAGAAGGTATGGTAGCTGCATCTCTGAATGTGCGAGGTTGGTCTTGTAAGAAAGACTAGTTTCGATTACAGTGGTTTTCGGCTTTTCGATACATGGCTGACATTGCAGTAAAGCGAGATGTTGATCCCGAGCTGCTATACCCAGAACACAACTTCTCTGTTCCCATCGATCACTTCAAAAATGAGAGCATGTACGAGCCACATACCAATGAGACTTTCCAACTCCGATACTGGTTCGATGCTTCTCATTACAAGACCGGAGGACCTGTGATCATTCTACAGTCCGGTGAAACAGACGCATCTGCTAGACTCCCATATCTACTTACCTAAGGCAAGTGTTCGAGCTAGCGAGAAGCTAAGTATTTAGCGTCTTGGCTACGTTAGTAGCAACATTTACCCCCGCTGGGCAAATCTTGACAAATCGCTATTACTGATGTAGCGATGCTAAACTGTAGCTCCTGATGGATGCCAACATTGTACGTTATTGAATCTTAAGCTAAGCGGTCGAGCTAACCAAGGTATCGTACAGACCTTCGAGCTCTACTGGTCATGGCCAAGTCACGCCGATGGCGCCGCAGCTCAGAATCGCATCTACCCGGCAGTCCTATGCATAAACACGCCACAAGAACTACAGACAAGATGGGGCAAGATTACGGGGCTCCCTCGACCCCGGCCTCGCGACTTTACTCTTTGCGCAGGACCAGCACTGAGCTTCCATGGAGCGAAGCAGAATCTTTGTGGAGAAGAAATGGTCGTCTGGCTACGACAGGGAGACAACACATGCTGGCTAGATGCTATGCTTGTCGCAATGCGCATGCAGGGCATCGGAAGATTTGTGTACGATGTGTCTGCCGAGGAGGACACCATCAAATCCCGCGTTCTTGAGCTTTTGTGTGCCGATTGGTCGCACGATATCAACCGGCTAGATGATCTTCGCGACGCAGTACAGCACAGTATTGCACAAGTGTGCCCTGAGCTTAATTCCGGTGCATATGGCAATCCTGGGGATCTTTGGGACCATGGCGCTGCGGGCATACCGAGTGTCTCATTCAATACAGCAAAGAAGAAGATATGCACAACCTGCGAATCACCAAACTATGCTCAAGGCCCTCAGGATCGCGTTTGTAGTATCCAATTACTCCCTGGCTCAGGCAACGGCTTGACTCTTCCACAACTCTTGAACAATCACTTCGCGAACCAAGCCATTGAGCGACATCGACCCCGCTTTTCTACCTGTCAAAAATGTAACGAACCGCTGCCTCTCAACCTAAAGCTCGTTGTCGTTGATCGCCTTCCCTTCATCCTCTGCGTAGGGGTTAATATATCTGTCGAAGCTCGGAGCAGAAAAGCACTGCCGAATTTTGCACCCGCACAAGACCTTCTGCATGGCTTCGACCTTTCCTACGAAACCTTCAGGGGCAGCACTCGAACGGCGAGATACGTAGCTGTGGCCATTGTCTACCTCAAGCAATCAGACCACTGGGTTTCCGCAAATCGTGTCAGGATCGGCAAAATCGCGAGATGGATTGTTTGTGATGGGGGAGAAGCGGGTTGCACCATCGTGGATGACGCTGCGATCGAAGGTATAATTAAAGGAGGAAGGGCTGCTCGTTTCTTGATGCAGAGAGTTTACAAGGAGGTGACTAAAGAGGGTATTCTGAATTGATCAGCACCGTCCTATTCGAACCACGCGTGCACTTAAAATGGTTGCTAGGCAAGTTTCACCCATGATGGGTACATTTCACATCTTGACAACCTCAGGAACTTAGGCACGATACAAACAAACAGCTCTTGTAGAACGATTCAGGCAGTATAGTTAAACTTTTTGTATTTTCAAGACTTTGTATCTTTGTGAGCTGAGATCAACGATTCTCAAGTTCAAGAGTGCCTCGCTCAATGCGCTCGCTCATTGCAGCCGACGCAGCGTGCGGTGACGCGGTCAGCGTTGGGCCAACCAGGCGAAGTGGAGTTGCTACCGGAACCTCACTTCCTCACCATGTAGGGATTGTCATGCTTGTGGGCACTTGAGAGGATGTTGGTGATTCTGTCTTGACCACCAGAACCGGGGCTGGCAGCGACGGGAGTCTGGGCATCGGGAGTGGGCTGAACAGCGAGAGCGTGCTGAGCGACGGGAGTCTGCTGAGCGGCATTGTACTGAGCGGCATTGTACTGAGCGGGAGTGTGCTGAGCGGGAGTGTGCTGAGCGTTGTACTGGCTAGTGGGGCTGTACACGGCTCCAGGAGTGTTGCCGACAGCGGGGCTGAAGTGGGAGCCGAGGGTGGAGTGAGCACCAGGCGACTGGGCACCAGGAGTGGAGGCGGCATCGAAAGGGAGCTGGCGAGAGGCGCGAGTGGGGGTGGTGTGGAATGTGGAGTTGTTCTCGCGCTTGATTCCGACAGCTCCGGGACCGATGTTGTGCTGAATGGCGGCGACCTGCTGCTCAATGTCGAGCTTCTGCGCCTCGAGGTTCTCAACAAGGCTGTTGAGCGTGCCAACATTGTTCTTGATAGCATGGATCGTGGCGGTGAGGCGGGCGAGGTCAGCGACGAGAGCCTCGAGCGTGGTCAAGGGCTGCTGAACTTCTGTATCATCATATTAGCGGCTGATCGTCTTGGATTGAGTCAAAAGATCTGCATGCCGTTTTGAGCTCTCAGCTCCTGCGCACGTCTTCTGGCCTCTGCCGAAGCGGTGGTGGAAGCCACAGGTGGGGCCTGTCACACGAAAGTAGTTAGCACCAACGATCGCTGCGGCAGGGTATCCATCCGTACCATGGATATGGCCTGAGCTTGTCTACGTGTCTGAATGAGGTTCAACTGCTCCCTGAGCCGAGCTTCCTCCATATCGGTGTTGTTGGCTGCCATCTTGAGTTGAGACGAGTGTCGAGTTAGTGGATGGTCGAGACTGCGTTGTTGATGTTAAGAATTTCTCCAGGAGGTGGTTGCTGTGCCGTGCCAAGACTCGCACACTCCACACACACACGACAATGATCACGCAGTAATTTGGAAGATGGAATTCAAGATAATACAAGGCAATTGGGTTTTTATTCTTCAAAGGATTTAGGAATTGTAGTTGTTGAGTACAGCAATGTCTCGCTGTGTTCGCGTAGGTAGCCTTGAGCACATCAAGTCTTGGCTTTGGTGAGTCTATCGTAGAAACCGTTGCGAGGACCGGCGGTGCGAGCACAAAAAGGAGAAGAATCTGCTCCAACTCGGTGCATGGAACCAGTGCCAGAGGCAATAGCTCCCCTGTGGTAATGTTCTGCGGGCGCCATCTGCTGAACCTCGCGCTCCTTGAGTGTCTTCTCAATCGCCTCAAGACTGTTGTACATGCTGATGACCTGGGACTTCAGATCCTTGACGGCTTCTGCGATTTCTGAGATTGTGGAATCAGGTTTGGCTGAATTAACATGTCAGGATGGATAGCTTCCTTGGTGGCTGATGTTTGGCTTACTGGTGTTGACCTCGGTGTTGGCAGATGCTGCCTCCTCCATTTCCAGCTGGTGTGCGAAACGTTCCCAGTCCTCGGGGGTGACACAATCATCTGCAGTCATCTGCTTCGATATTAGACCAAATGAAAACCCGTGATAGCTACGACACACCTTGCGAGCCCGGAGTGCGTCAAGCTGAGCCACAACGGCGCGCTCAGCGGCCTCGAGATCTTCGGAGCTCTGAACGGCGTTCATGGCGCTGTCGAATAGATCCTGTGGTCTATAATTAGCCCACAGAACGTGCGCAAGCATGTCAGATTGTTGTACCTGCGCAAGGGCACTCATTATTGAAGTGTGGGTCAACCGCGCATTTGAGTTGGTCATTACGGAAGTGGACACTACAAGGGTGCGTGGCGACGCTCGGACCATATCTGCAAGTCTAACTCACGGTGGGTGGATCATGCATGTCACACTCTGTACATTCGACACTCGATGATGGACGTGATATCTGCATTAATTGTGTTAAGCTTGCTACTCGAAGATCGAAAATCCAGCCATCTCATCCTCGCCAACGATTTGTCCCTCTTCAGAAACCCCTTCCGTTGCAACTCCTCCAGCCATATCCTCAAAACTTGCTTCTTCCTCAGCTGGCTTCTGCAAAAACCTGTCGATCATGCGTGCTGGGCGGAAGACGTTTGGAGCCACGTTCTTGACAGGCTTTGGAAGCACCAGCTCGAGCATGGTCAGCTGCTCTCTCTTCTCCTTTCTCATTGTCATACCTCTCATCGGCTCGTCAGGCAGGTTCTGCAATGCACGACGGTCTTGCACAAATTGGAAAAAGCTTTCGCGTACGCTTTCTGTGACGGCGAACAGAGCGGGCTCCTCCTCCTTGAGGCGCAGAAAGACAGGCGCCATTGTCTTCGGCGAGACCTGAGAAAATCTGTCATTTGTGAGCGTAAAATTCTATCTTGTACACGAATTGATGAACTCACGCTGACTGCCAGCTTGCCTTGCACATCAACGGGATGATCCCAATTCCAAAGACGTTGACAATGCTGTCAACGTTCCTTGCGATGTCTCTGTCCTTGGTCAGACGTCTGTGTCTGGCCTTTCTTTGTTCTTCATTCCCTTCCTGGAACATGATCTCGACAAGATGATCGAGGACAAAAGCTGACGTTGTTTCGGGAGTTCTTCGTCGACGGCGTACCTCCGATCTGTTTGCGTCGAACAGCTTTCCGAATGGGGTTTCCGAGGACATTGCTTGCTGCTCCAGCGTCTGGATCTCTTGCGCCAGGAGTCGGTAGTTGTTAAGGAGACGAACTCCTCTAACATCCTTCGGCAGGGCCTGGTCCCACATCAACTTACAGCGAACTGCGGCATGTCGGGCAGGTGAGTCGACGGAGGATAGCTTGATGATGGAGATCGAAGCGGCATCTATCTCCATGACCTCGTGGTTATCGATGACTTGCTTTGCCATGTCCAGAGCGTCGTTGACTCCCTGATACGAGAAGATGCGATCCATGACATCTCCAATCTTCGTCTTGGTGGCTTCTGTAAGGTCCTTCGAAATGGTTGTCCAGGTTGCTTTCCATTGATCTCCTTGTCGGCTAGGAGTGACGCGGAGTTCGGCTTGCTTGACGATAGAAGTGGAGAATTCTTGGCCTTCGGGCTCAGATTCCTCGTCAACCTTGCTGTGTTCTCTCGTGCTACGTCGTGGTGTCGGGGTAGGAATGTCATCTTGTTCTTGGAGCACTGGCTTTGCCTTCTCGTTTGGTTTTGGATCGGCGTTCTTGGGCTTCTTGGGCTTCTTGACTTTCTGATGGAGAGGCATGCTGGCTGCCTCTTGTAGCAGTGCCACCGCATCGCTGCTGAATACTTCATCACACGATTTGCCTTGAGAATACACATTCGAAGCAATCAACGCAATCTTGCGAATAACACCTTGCATCCTTTCTGCTTGCTCCTTTGCACTATCTGGCTCCGTCACGAAGGCTGCTATATCGGCAAAGATCTTGGAGGTTGATTAGTACAGGATGCCAAACAACAATAGCCTCGACGTACCTTCATGGACAAGCCCCTGCCTGCCTCGTTCTGTTCCGGCGCATTGCCCTGGCTGTGCTGAGGACTTTCGTCGAGCCGCTGACGCTTCGAGACGGCTTGACTGTCATTGGCACGCTGGCGCTTGGTTGATGGAGGTGGTGTAAGGTCCATAATTCAACGATGATTCGAGGTAAAGGAAAGACTACAAAGCAGCGACGAGAAGGTCACAAAGACTCACGGCATCAGAGAAGACACGCAGTAATGCCATTCTGACAACGATGCAACAATAGCAGTCATTTGAATAGGATCAATGACTATGGCCAAAATAGCTACAATGACAGTAAATGAATAGGATCAATGACTTTGGCCGGGATAGCTACAATGACAGTAAATGAATAACAACAACGGAAGAAGAATTGGTATTGTCATGAAGGCTGATGCTACCGAAGGCTGATGCTACCGCAGCTGGAAATGTGGTGGCAGCTTCTGCCCACAATGGGTGCTTTGTGTTGTCTAACCAATCATCTCTACGTCTTCATCGTTCTGGTAGTCAAAAGAGACGAGATGCATGAGATTGCTGCGTGCTTGCTCCTTCTCCTCGAGCACCTCAACATTGAGGAGTTCAGGTGGGACGCGGCCCCAGACCTCGGGATCGATGAAGTACTTCCAGACGTTGTCGTGGGCGCGTTCGCAGACACGCTTCAACCAAGGGCTCGTGTCTGCGAGCTGCTCGAGAACCTCTACGACGAGGTTGTCGTCGAAAGCGTCTGCCGCCCTGTAGCGAAAAGAACAATTAGCCAAAAGTAATCGAGTTGTGCTAAGATAACTTACATCTTCTCCCATTCCGATGCAATAAGAAGAGCGTGTATACCCTTGCCGAAGGCGTCGCCAAGATATGACAGAGTCAAGGCGGCGCTGAGCTGCCTTTCCATCTCGCCGTAGTGCTTCTTCGAAAGGTCGGTCTCACCAGCACGGGCACCCTGGTGGTTTTCACCAAACATGCCACGCACCGCCTGAGTCAAGATGTAATGGCGTCTTGAGGCGCGCACGTTTAGCTTCTTGTACTTGGAGTCGTGAGCCTCGAGAGCGGCCTGGTAGTCGACGTACTCTTGGGTCCCACAATCCAATAACTCTTTTTCGAAGTTGAGGTAGATTTTCGCAGTACTGACGTACTGCACCAGAGTTTCGATCTCCTGGTAAATGCCATCGAAACGTAGTCGCTGAAGAGTAATAAGTGACTGGGTCAACGCCGAGTAGTGGGAGTCTGCGCGACTGTCCTCGGTAGCCACAATGTCTTTGTGCAGACCAATCATGCTGTGCGATGATCTGGCGAACGCGGCCGAACTGGCGAGACTTCTTGCACCCTCGACGGAGAATGCAAAAGCCAAAAGCTTCTGGAGACCAACCATGGCCTTGCTGGCGAGGTCCGTTTTGACGGCTCTGAGGTACTGGACGATGTCTTCGGCCCACTGTGCCTTGACATCTCTCGAACAAAGCGGCAGCAACTTGGTTTTCTCCAGGATGCACCTCTCGGTGCGTGGGCGCTTGACGAGTTTCGTGATCTTCACACGGGTGACCCCAGCCTCTTCTCCGCCGCTGTCCTCTTCACTCTCGTCGCTCCCGACAATTCCATCCTCCTCGGCATCATTACCATCCTTGTTGCTTAGACGATCCTTCTTGCTGCTACGAGGCTTGCGACCAGAAGTCGAGGTTGTGTTGCCTATGGAAGCTGGTGCAGTGCCGTGGTCGAGGAATTCCTGTAAGTCCTGGATGGGGGCGGGGTCAAAGTGGCCCTCTGCGGCGAGACCCAGGCCTATGTCGAGGCCACACCTCAGATACTCCACGTATCTACCGGCGACGCCCGCAGCGGTGTCTTGGCCGGCTAGTATCCATTGGACTGAGTGGACGAATTCCTGGCCATGTCAGTTTGAATGCGGTCAAGATCCGAGAATGACTTACTGGGTTGAGCGCATCTTGAGCACTATCTTCGACAGTGAGATCTCCGGTAGGAGGAGTATTGCTAGCCATGATTCTTGCGCAGTCGGTAAATGACGGAGATGTGGACTGACGATCGTGAGGGGCGGTAACTGGCGGTGCTAATCTCAATCTCTGTGGCAAGATACGGTGACGGCAAAACGGGCATGCCGCAACAAGCACGAATTTCGGCAGATGTTCGGCTGCATCGTTGTGGGAATGGCTTGGCAACACTCGCCTATTGTGGGGAACAACCGCCAATACCTTATACCACCAAGACTATGCGCGAGACATCAACAATGATGGCTTTCTCCAACTCAGATCAAGCGAAGTTGAACGCACTCATCGCAGCCTATGTAGTCGACGAAAAGACAATGTCTGAAGCGCTGACCATCGTTCGACAAGGTGACCAGAACGCAGCTAGAACTCTTCTATAACAATAAGCTTACACCCGAACAGCATACCGCACCAACCAAGCCAGGTCATTCAAGCCGTCATCTCACGAAGTCGTACGCTGGGTCCTTCCCGGACATGATTTCAAATCGGCAGAGTCCCAAATCGAATGAAACCCAGGCTACAGGCTCCACCCGCTCAAGATACATTCTCGCCGAAGAAAATGGATCCTCGTCAGTTCTCTGGAAGCCCGCTCGGCCACCACGACCTTCTCTGACGTCGAGGTGATCTGAACGCTGTCCAACACCCCCAATTGTCCTTTATCTTGAGATGGTCTCAATTCAGTAAGTTGTGAACGGCATATCTTTCCAGCCTGCTTACCAACTATTCTAGCTCATTCCCTGTCCCTAGCGTCCACAACTCTTGAGGAGATTGCGCCTTTCATCACCAAGACCAGTCGACCGAGACCTTGCTTTGTTTTTCTTTGCATCAGCCGATGATGTCGAAGCCACGACAATTGGACCCCAAGTCTTTGATGAAGAATGGATCCTTATCTATGCTTCGCTCTTACTTCCGTCATGAGTGTATGGTCACGATTTTCGCAAAGCAATAGGCAAGTTGAAGCTTGGAGTGTGTGCAGATTTAGGGGCAAAATTCGTCCACGGTGGGTAAATCTTGACTTCAATGTTGTGCTTCGTCATGTATTGAGCTCTACGGGTTGTCGAGTATCATACATAGATCAGTACAATAGAACAAGAACAAGGTTGGAAAATACAGATAACTGATGCACCACATGTGGTGGGTGAGATGTCGTTGGTCCATGGACAAGGAAGGTGCGAGTGGTCGCACCTTCCCTCTTAACACCCGTGAGATGCACTTCCAAGAAATCATGATCTAATTCTTCTTGACGCATTCTCATCCTCATCACGTCCACCTCAACAGCGTTCCGTAGCCTTCTCAACTGTAAACCTGTTTGAAGCATGGATGACTACGCGCCTAGCACCGACATATCATCCGACGATCAGTCAGACTATGATTCCCGCCCACCGAAGAAGAAGGCGAAGAAGGCGCCAGATTCCTCCAGTGATCAGCCCTCTCCAACTGACGAGGACGGATACGAGAGTGAGAGCTCTGAAGATTCGTAAGTGTATCGTGATCTGGTGTACCGGACCGGATTAACCATTGCTCTCGCAGTATCGACAATGATTTGAGAAGCCTTTGGTTGTCGAATCTCCACAAATTGCATCAATGCGCCATGAGCTCAAGGTACCACGTCGCAATGATGACAGACGATTACGAATGGGATTTTGATAGAGATGTCGCTTTCGCAATGGACTCGCTCCTTCCATGGACCAAGGATCTGCTCATGTCAGGCAAAAGACCAACTCCGGACTCCTTCAAGGATTTCAGATGGCTCAGTACCCCGAACCCAGGTGTGTACGGATGCCTGGCCACAAAGAAGGACAAGTCCGGCAACATATTGGCGATGCGACTGAAAATAGGATGCGCTTGGAGCGAGGATGGAGGATTGCGAAAGAGAAAGACCTCGCATATTAGCGATGCCTCTTCACAGAAAGAGTAAGTCAGACACTACACTCTGCTTCGTATGAGGTCAAAGCTAATCTTACCGACTTCATAGAGCAAATGGTGGAAGTCCGTTTCACCTTTTTATAAGATTCACAAATCACGACGAAGAAGACCTCGAACTTCAATGGTTAACATTGGCAATGGGGGATCAGTTCCAGCGCAAAACAGACGCGGACGAATATCTCGCCGCCCGCTGGTATCAGATGGAGGCAATGCTTGCGAGCGCATTTGGTGCGCTTCACGAAGCTAGTGTGAACGACAAATTTCGACAGATGCAATGGTGGCCATTCTCTTCGGATGATACCAACCGACCCTGGAGTGGGGCTAACAGCCATTGTTCAATCCAGGATTCATGGCCCCCGAGATCTAATGCCACGGACGAGGAGAGAATGGAACGAGATCGCCGAACCAGACTTCTTTCCAACAAGAGAGCGCGTGAGGCCAATGCCAGGGCTATCGAACTTGACAGATACCTCTGCACACACACTGATTGTGCCAGATCGAAAACTGGCCAAGGATATAGCACACAGCAAGGCCTCTATGGACACCTGGACCTTCATAGGCGTGGTGTTATTATGAGACAGCCAAAACTGCGTGGTGTGAGACAGCCAGAAATACGGAGACGCACCTGCCCGGATCCCAGATGCGCGTATGACGAAGTCGTCAATTATTTCAAGATGCATCAGCATCGGAAATACCACAACGAGGGTCGATATGCCTGTGGCGCGTGTGGCCTGAGGTTCTCCACTGCCGCCCACGCCACGACCCATGCGATGAAAGAGTGCAAAGTTGAGAATGCTAGCGAGATCCACGTTGATGAGACAAGGGATACTACCCCACTGGAGTGTCCAGAAAAGAGATGCGGTAGAAAATTCGCAAACACTTCCTCTGGGCATGGACTGCTCGACGACCATGTCATTACGCACCAGAATCCCATGCTCATCTGCGATGTTTGCGGTGTCCCTACCGGGAACGTATTTTATACTTCGCATCCGGGTAACACTAATGGCGGTGAATGTCCTGGCAGACCCGTTCATTATAACCCTCATATCTTCTGTGTTGAGCCGAGATGCGGCCAACAATGGCCAAATACTGACTATGGCCATCGATCTCGCGATATCCACGCTAGCAGCCACGAGACTAGCGATTATGTCTGTACTGTCTGCGGACTAAGAACCCATCACCATGGTACTCATATCGGAAACACGGAGAATGGGAATTGTCCTGGTAAGATCGAGCGTGTGGTCGAGATCGTTCGTCTCCTTTGCCCAGAGCCAAGATGCGGCAGAGAATGGTCAGATACTAAATCTGGTCGTCAAGCTCGCGATAAACACATTCCCATGCACGAGAATAGCAGATGTATCTGCAGTATCTGTGGACTAGGGATCTATCATGCTGATGTCATTCATGTCGGGAATGAGGAGAATGGTAGGTGTCCTGGTAAGGGCATTAAGATACTTGCTCCATAACGGGGATGGTGGTGTTTATGGACAAAGCATAGCAAGGGAGGTTGCTTTATGAAGTTGCTACTAGCAAGATTTGCTTTCAGGAGACAAGGAATGCTTTAATGAGGTGTTAGCTAGAAACAGACAATAACTCAATAACAACAGATGTTATAATAAAGCATGGCAAGATTTACCCATCGTGGGTTCAGGTTGCTCTAGATGGAACCTAGTAGAAATAGACAATAACTCAATAACAATAGATGTTATAATAAAGCATGGCAAGATTTACCCATCGTGGGTTCAGGTTGCTCTAGATGGAACCTAGTAGAAATAGATAATAACTTAATAATAATAAAAATTAGATATTTAAAGAATACATTTTCTAGTTCTACTAAAGTTTATATAGCCTTTATACTAAAGATATGCACAGCTCGCCAAAGCTACTCATGGTATTGGTGTGGTCCTCGAACATCGTTATTATGGCACTTCTTTCCCAACACCTGATCTCTCGGTGGAGAATCTCCGTTTCTTGACCACCGAGCAGGCCTTGGCTGACGAGGCATACTTTGCACAAAACATCATCTTCCCTGGACTTGAACACTTGGATCTGACTAGCAAGAATACTGCCTATCTGGGTTACGGAGGCAGCTACGCAGGAGCATTCAATGCTTTCCTGCGCGTCGTCTACCCTGACGTCTTCTGGGGGACTATCTCGAGTTCTGGAGTCACCAAAGCCATTTATGACTACTATGAATATTATACGCCAATTGCAGAGAATGGTATGTTCCTAGGTTGTGTTTTCGGATTGTTCTCTGACCGTCCCAGCTCCTCCGGCTTGCATTACTGCACAGAAAACACTTACACATATCGTGGATACGCTCCTTCTCAAGAATCAATCCGACCTCACCTTTGAGCTCAAGACTGCATTCGGCTTAGAGAACGTTACGTAAGTCGGACTTGTCTTCAATATCCCAGCAGATGACTTCTTAATCTCATACTTAAGTTCTTCATGACTAATGTCTTCATAGCTACGACAACGACTTCGCCAATGTCCTTTCCGGAGGAATCACCACCTGGCAATCTAGAAATTGGGATCCCGAAGTCGGCAGTCCTGCCTTCGAGAGGTACTGCGCTAACATCTCCTCCGACGCAATCTTGTACTCACAGACCGCTTCTCTCAAACCAATCGTCTCATCGTTGATCACGTCTGCCAACTACACTGCCCATGAACCTTTAGTCAATCAGATGCTAAACTACATCGGTTACATGAATCTCACTGCTGTCTCCTCGTGTGCCGGTGGCGGAAGTACTCAAGACGAATGTTTCAGCCAGCACAATTCGACTTTCTACCATGAAGACGACCTTGCTTCGTACGGATGGCGCTCATGGGCCTACCAGTATTGTTCTGAATGGGGTTATCTGCAGACTGGATATGCTCCACCAGGCCAACTTCCTATCGTGTCTTCTCTCCTTGATCTAGACTACCAAAGCATCGTCTGCCGTAAAGCTTTCAACATCACCAAGCCGTCGGATGTCGAGCGCGTCAACAAATACGGAGGCTATGACATTTCATATCCTCGTCTGGCTTTCATCGATGGCTCTGCAGACCCGTGGCGTCCCGCAACTCCTCATGCCTATGCTCAAGGGGCTAAAAAGCGCAATTCGACCGCCAGTGAGCCCTTCATCTTGATCGAGGGAGCTGTACACCACTGGGATGAGAATGGTCTGTTCCCGAACGAGACCACTGCAGAGTTACCTCCTCACACAGTGGTCGACACTCAAGCACAAGAGGTACAGTTTGTAATGGAATGGATGCAGGAATGGCAACTGAATCAGCAAATCAAATCCTCTTACAGAAGGCCTATTGCACAAGGACCACTCTGATGGGGATATGACATTGGTGAGGGGCAGTCATCACTACAGTGAGGAATACAGCAATGTGATAGTGGAGAGAAGGTACAAAAAACAAACATATATTGTTTGGAATTCACTTTGTCCAGCAAACAACCTGATCAGCCTGGTGCAAGACTTTGTGTTTTGACGGGACATATCGTTCATTGTAAACTCAACCTCGCCGGTGTCGGTTACAAAGAAACCCTTTATTTTATCTGCTCCATTGTTTCAGAAATAGGAGTCATAGAATGAACAACACTATGGACCATGTAGGTCCGACCATTGTTCCCTCTTTCCCTACAAACGTTCCAATAGGTTTCGAGATGACATTATGTTGGCTAATATATGAACTTATAGAGGTCAGTACAGTCCTCAATAAGCCTATCAGCCTAGACATGGAAGAACATAATCACAGTGGGTAGATTAGGTGGGTGTCAAAGCTGTATGATCAAAACTTAATTGTATCGAGTATGCTGCTAAAGTGACCGCAGTTCGATACGAGTTGTCTCATTACGCTAGCCTGCATTTACGATGATACTACGGTTCTTGTAGGCATATAGTAGCAATGCACATATAGACTCTTCTTTTTTTCTCTCTCTCAAGTATGACATCGTATCTTTGTTATTTCCGATTCTCTGTCTGTACGTTTATTGGTGGAAGAAAGTCAAGAGAAAATAGAGCAGGCCACGGGGTATGAACGCCCGGTATGCAACGGTCCTTGTGGCGTTGGTCAAACGCCCGTTGTCTTCGAATCACGAACGTCTAGATCTGATTGGCTTTTTTCCACTTGCTCTTCTTGGCTTGGTCCTTTGATGATTGGGTTTGAATGGCAAGTAAGGTTTCGAGCAGAGAGAGACAGCAATCTGATGAGAGTCCAGAATTACGAGGGCTTGGAGGAAGGCGTGAAAGGCCAAAATCTAGAACTACTTGGACGAAACATGAGAGATTGTTCTAGAGATTGTTCTAGAGATTGTTGTGCTGCAATGATAAAAGGTGTAGCAAGCAAGATGGCAGTGGAAAGCAAGATAAGTCTAATTTGTAGGGGTGCAGAAGAACGAGTATGTCTACAGGGTATATGTATATCTACAAGAAGTCTAGGAGGAAATAAACGCCGGTGCCTTATGAAGAGGGTATCCGCAAGAAAAGCAACAGTAGAAGCGCAAGAAAGCACGTAAATCAGACGGTCTGCAATCGATCCGAGGCTGCCTTGGTTTGAGCCTCTCGTGGTTCGACGGGCGTCGAGGCCTCTATGTTTTGCATCTCGGCATAATCCTTAGTGTCGTGATTCCTGCTGAAGAAGGAGTCCACCTGGTTTAACCTGGAGGCGACGGTGGTTGTATAACATTTCTTTTTTCTCCCGAACAAGTTTGTGCTGGAATGGAAGGAAGAAAGGCCATCGAAGATGACGTCCTTGTCGAAATGTTCCCATGTAGTTGTGGGTGGCACATGCAGATCACCGGTATCCGGTTCAGAAGTTGGGAATATCCTTTTAAGGGTAGTAGTATTCCTGATGCGGACGCACATGGCCTGGATCTGCACCCATAGTGGTCTTAGAGAAGGAACACAAGCGCACAACTAGTCAGAGTTAGCCTTGCATGTTGATGAATGGCTGTTGTCGATCCAGAAAAAAAAACCTACAAGTCCTACGTAAATTTCGACATCGGCACAGATCCAAAGAGGCAGAGCTTCCCAAGTTTTGTCGGCTGTTGCTACCAAAGCTCTGTAGACGAAGACTTCACGTACAACGCCAGCAATGGTAGCGATGGTGCCAAGTGAGAGTAGCGTGGTTGCTGCCACGCGCTGCTTGATAGGGACCTGCAACCGTGCTACAATGGGCACAGGCAAGATGTTGACGACCAGATCGGCTAGTGAGAGGAAAGCCCCAATGGCAGTAGTTGATATGCCTTCATTCATGCAGCTAGCGCCAATTGGCGTAGGGTAAGTCCAGGCTGCGCGGACTGGTCTGAGACAGGAATGAGCATCGCAAACTGCGTCAACAGATGGGGTACTTACAAGCATTCAAACAGGGAAAGAAAGCATCCAACAAGTCCAACCACGATATTGAATCCCATGCAAGCATAGATAATGCGTGACAAGGGCTTGTCGCGAAGGTCTTTAATGAGCCACAAGTAGAAGACTAGCAACGCCATTCGAACAGAGGTGCTGCTGCAAATGAACAATATCTTGACGACAATATATGCCTTGACCGACTTTGACAACACCGAAGCGTCAACCATCCAGATGTGTCGGTCCCATCCGTAGTGGGCCATGGACACATTCACTGTGGCCCCAAACCCAACGGCAAAGAGCTACCGATGGTTAGTGATATGCCTGACCAAGATATTGTTCTTGAGATGGTCCATACCAGGGAGAGCAATACAAAGAGATCGTCCCACCATAGTCCCCGCCTAGAGCCCATGTTGATTTTGCAGTAAAATCTGGCGCAAACCATGGTGAAAGCGGAAGCCATTAGGATGTCATTGCCAAGGATATAACCTCGCGCTCGATCGGATAATTCGACCATGGAGGAAGAGTGATCGAGGTCACGATCTTTCCCTCTGCGATCGGGTTGGATACGTGTCAAGTAGAAAGCCGTGACTCCGGTGAGTCCAAGTCTGTGCTTTACAGTAGGAGGCTGGGAGGTGGTGTTGCTAAACAAGATGTAGACCAGTGGGATGTCGAGTACGCCGGGATCTAGAGATTGGCGCGGAAACCTACTGCAAGGTCAAGCAGACAGTACGAGTTTATAACACTCTGTTCGAAATGAGAATAAGTTTGAGAAGACGTAGCTACGCCCTGATATTGTCTCAGAAAGATCTCTGTAGCTTTGAATAGACGGCTTATAGAGAAAACGAAGTAACGGACATTTGCGGCGTAATGCCTATTCCAGCAGCTCTTCACAAGCATTGGAGTTGGCTAGCTGAGGGAGCAAGGTGCGTGCAGAGCTTTTTTGTCTCAGGCAGGTGGACTTCAACATGCCATGAAGAATTCTTACCAGTTGTTTGGCTCGGCATCACGAACTGTTGCAAACGGTTGTATTGAGCAGGTGCCGTGTTCTGATGATAGGCACTGAGAACCACCAGTTTGGGCGACAAGGAGTGTGTAAGCCAGTAACTGCCTTATCGAAGACTATGCTACACTAGTCCTTGGGGTCGAAACGGTATTGTGAAAACAGCAGAGCACCCTTCTCAGGTTGAGTCACGACCAGTCGAAACGTTGTGACACGCACTTTGAGAAACGCCCGAACCGTCTATCTTGGCTTTATGGATTCTGAAATCGGGAGAGTTTTCGTCATACCAGCAACCTTTGATACCTTATGATGAACCTTAAGGCACACATGATATGGATTATTGTTGTAGGAAAAGAGTGTTATCTCCGTGGCAATTACGGGATTGACCCTGAACCGATTGACTTTGAGAGTTTCCTTGACGAGGTCATAACGGTCATAGGGTTTGCTTCGTCAGTGGCAGAGGAGCAGGCGTGACCTGGAATTTGATGAACAGAGCCAAGGAGGAGGAAATCGGGATACCTGAGTGAATGTAAGGTCGAGGTCCGTGATCGAAATCATGAGGAATAGATGGAGGTTCCTCGGAGCCTGATTGGTCTAGGCCATCTCTCGGATTTTGGTTGGTCGGCAGAGCGTGCCAAGCAAAAGACACGGCCCATCGGAGAGGGCCGCTCCTTCCTCCCGAAGTTCGCTTCCACTCTTTCCTTTCGTCTTCACGGAGTACGTCCGACGACGTCTGCTTTCGCTGCCATGGCCGGCGCTTTCCATTCTTCTCGACGCAACCAGGGACATGTTAAATGAAGCCTCTTGGCTGGTTATGCTCTCAAAGTCCTGCCAATCTCAACTCCATGACTGCGGAATCTGTTATTCGTTCTCATCATGTCGGTACTCGTCGAAGCCGGCAACCGCTCATCTCCCTTTCCAACGGTGCTGCGCGATGCGCCTTCAGTCACGCGAACAGACGCGTTCTCGCCAACGGACCCTCCTTGATCCATTGCGCCCTACACGAAAAAGATCACGTTAGGCTTGCTATGTGGCGTCTAGAATCAGGGAATTCGGGGTTAATGTCCTGATGACGCCGCCGGAAGTCGCTGCTAAACATACGGCTACATCTCCTTTCATGATAGACTCGACAGAGTTTGGCTTCGCTAAGCGACAGTATCCACAGCGTTAGTATCCTCTGTATCTTATGGCAATGGCAAGACAGTATCTTACTGTGGTGCTCTCACCAGGGGTGTTGAGGAGGTTGGTGATATCAGATCACCGTTGTGTTAGATTCCCATCTCAAGGTAACAAGAGTCGTGATCTCGAGTCACTGATGAGTAGCCCGGACCAAACTTTCTTACATTGCACGCATCGATCTTTAACCTTAAGCAACAAGGTCTGTCCATTCGTGACTACTCATGCAGGTGAACAGCCGAACATCCGCCATCAGACCCTATCACCTACAAACATACCAGCCCGTGCGTCACTTGGTCGTGAAATCTCCTGCTTGGAAGCTCGAGATGCACAGAAAGACTTTACGACCTGCATGTGGATGGATGCATGGACGGTACACTACTCTGATGGTCACTGATAATCTTTTCACCTCAGCATAAGTAGACAGATAGCCGAAATCATGATGGATCTCGAGGAAGACTATATAATCCCGACTGGCTCTCTGGTGGGTAACAAGACAGGAGATCATCAGCAGTCTTGTCCCTCTCCACTTAGTGATCGTCTTGTTGCTTGACGCCGCAGTGCTACTTTGGACCGCCAAAGTCATGTCTATCCTTGCCTCATCAGCATTGGCGACTACTGTTGGTGCAGCAGTAGTATACTTCACATCACCTACTCTAGCCTCAGCCTTTGGAGGCTCGGACCTAACATGGCTCACCTACCACTCTCTGGCCATTGACGCACTCTTCGCTGTTCTTATCGGTTTCTTCATCCTATGTTATGTCGAGACCAAGTGGATTGCCATCAACCAATCCTTTCCTTACACTTTCCACCTGAAGAACAACCTCGGAGCTCGCTCATTCGATTTCCAGTTGGTGGTCTTTGAGCTTTGGCACACCAACAAGCTGAACAGATATGGTCATATGATCTGTCTTTTCTCTGAGCAATTTCTATGGCTCTATATTATCAGAATCACTTTTGGCCTCTATGGACTTGCACTTGCCAATGTTGCCTTGGGCATGCAAGCATTCTCGTTCGGCGATATCAAGCTCGGTCTCGGAACTACGACATTCAATGCTGCATATTCCGTGCTAGGATTATGGGCTTTTGACCGTTTTGCCGCTATCTTTGCCGTTGACGTCTGCAAGATCGCGCTCTTCTGGGTTGTGGTTGTTCGCACAGCTGTACATGCCGCCGAACCTCTTCCTCCAGTTTATGACAGTGAGAGCGATTCCTTCACTGAGACATGGGGTGATAAAGGCTACCTGCTCATTCCCAAGAATCCTCTGGGAGCATTGTGGTTGTTCATCCTCGGTATCGTATCAGAGCTTGCATCTGGCGTTCCTGGACGTCTTTTTGGCACAGCGCTTTACAAGGCCATTTACCGACTGGGTTATCGAAGCAGCACGCTCAAGGGTGTTCACACTGCAAGAGAAGAGGCATTGATGACATTGAGGGATGGCTGGGCTGCGAATGAGATGCTTGCGCCCTACTTCCTCATGTCCTCTCGCCCTGTTGATGAGAAGATGCTTGATGTCCCGACAGTTTAGTCGAATTGAAATTCCACTCGACTGCATCACGTTTCGGTGTTCAACGAAGTTACAATCATAAAAGATAGACAAGTAAAGCTGAGGTTTAGGGTGTGATGCTTGATGGTTGACATTCAGAGGCTGTTATGTTCCTTTTACGATTGCATTCGAGATGGAGTTTTCGTTTCTTTTTTTCTCTTGCCCTACATCACTTCAGTTCTATACCATTTGCTTTAGAGTTTTAGAGGAATTTTCTGGTCATCAAAACTGCGTTTCAACCACAGCTTGACGTTGATATACGCTCATGGCTCCGAAAGTGACTAGAAACGGCGCTGTCTTAGATTATCAACATCACCAATTCAATACAAGTGTTTTTCTAGCGGGTCATCACTAAAATGAACCGAGTAGCGAGATTCAGAAATCATTATGCTCATGAACATTGTCGGCTCAATTTTGGAGCTTCTCGTGGTTCTTCGAGGATACATCATATACATGCCATATTAGATGGTGTGTGAGCAAGAGGGAGAACCACGACCCGAGGATTAGCCGGATCTCAACCCTCTGTCAGACTCGTCGAAACAATGGGTTCAAAGCTATGGTGCTACATTGAGTGGGATCTTCCACAAGGACATATCTGCAATCACGAGAGCGCTTCATGAAGCGCCAAGATGTTTCATAAATGCCACGCCTGAAGACCTCCTTTCATCTCGGCCTACCCTGTTACTCTTCAGCAATGAGCCGGATTCTTGATGTGGAACGAAGCAGATTCGTTCAGATTTCGCGTAGAGACTAACATGATAAACGATTATGTATCCTTCTATACAGCGTCTTGCGTATGGTGTAGCAAAATCAGTTGGCACCTCATTGAAATTAGTACGAGGAAGCATGAGTCGCGGAACACATACGAAAACCTTTTGGAGTACATTATGTCTTCGGCACTTCTAGTCTTCACGACGATGGTTTCAGAATCGAAGCCGGTCAGCATAGACGAGAGCCGATGTCAACAGAACATGTGTACGCCGGCCAGCTACGTTCTACCTCTATCTTGCTTTTAGGTTGCGATCTGAAACTCCAATTCTGGGGGAAACCATGACAGTGGCAGACGGAGACTTCCAAGCTCCACTCTCCAGGTTACATCTCAACATTGGACATCGCAGTCTCTGGTCGACCAGTGAGAATGTTGAGTCTATTCTAGAGCTAGCTAGCTTTATCGTGCTAAGACTGAGCTCAGAGACGATTTCCCCAGCCCATGCCCGAAGTCAGCTTTTCTCAGAAATGGCTGGAAAGCGAAAAACTTTGTAGGTTCTGTCTGGTTGAGATTGCCTAGTACTGGGTACCCACCCGTCTCGGTCATGAACCACTGCGTGTGAGAGACAGCCGAGATCTACAACGGCTACTAATCATTTCTCATTCATCATGAACTGGTTCATAAACATACAAGAAGGTCTTGTGTCCCAATCACACTCGTTACGACGCGGTCCACCAGTCAAACTAATTACCTATCACCAAAACAAGAATCTCGATCGTCTCACATCCGTCACTAAACATTCTTTCGTTTATCTTGAGATTCTTTACAGACTTAGTTTTTGTTTCTCAGGATGAAGACTGTCCTGATCACATGCCTTGCTGCTACTAGCCTGGCTGCTCCTGCCGCACTCCCTCAATGGGACTTTGGCAGCCTCTTTGGAGGAAGTAACGGAGGAAGTAGCGGAGGCATGAGCAGCCTTCTAGGAGGTAGCGGGGAAAGCTCAAGCGGCTCACCAAGCTTTGGAAGCCTGGGTAGTCTTGCAGGAGGATCAGGTTCCGGTGGCCCAACGAAGAACGATGTCACAAACGGTGTCTGTCACCCAGTTACTTTCATCTTCGCTCGTGGAACCACAGAAGCCGGAAACATGGGTTCATCTGTCGGTCCCGCCGTAGAGAGTGCTCTTGAGAACACTTTCGGTGCACAGAAAGTCGCTACACAGGGTGTCGATTATCCCGCCGACATACAAGGTGCTATGAGCTCTGAAGCCAACCCTGCTTCTGCTGAGGGTGCCACGACCATGGCAAAATTGACGAAGCAAGCTCTACAGAATTGCCCTGACACCAAAATCATCCTTGGTGGTTACTCTCAGGGTGCTCAGCAGGTTCATGGTGCTCTCATGAATCTTCAGCAGGGACAGGTTGCTGTAAGTTGATTACGAAGAGAAGAACGCCGGTCATACTTGGACGATTTTGCTGACAATACCCAAAGGCTGCTATCACATTCGGTGACCCCATGCAAAATGTTGCTTTCCAGAATATCGACAAGAGTCACACCAAGATCTACTGCAACCAAGACGATGGAGTCTGCAGTGGCACGTTCCTGATCTCTGCTGCCCATCTGTCCTATGGCAGTCAAGATTCTCAGTCTGCAGCACAGTTTGCCAAGGGTATCATCGGCTCTGTCTAGACCAAAAAACATTTATAATACCTTCTCTGAGAGGCCTGATGAAACATTCGAGTTTCCTTTGCTGTTCTTCCTCTTGAAATGATCACCAGCGTTTTATTTTCTATGACGTTGGGCAATCAACATAGAACTTGTCAAGTGCAACTGTATCTGTTTGAGAAATCATCCAAGACTCATAACGAACTCAACCTCGAGCGTGCGCTATTGATAGCTTCACGAGCGTCCCGACGCACCTCATTTACTATATCCGCCGCCGAAGCTTTTGATCGGACAAGTCCAATGCCTGTCCCAGCCCAGATAGCAGCTCTTTTCCCTTCACCACCAAATCCAGCTTCTTTCCCTTCCTTAGCCTCCTTATGCAACCTCGAATCTCATCAATGGAGATCCCTTTGACGTGATCGTGATAGCTGTCTGTGACAAGTGCTCTCCCGTCGTAAGAAGTTGGCCACATGTTCGGTCCAGCCAACTCATCGAAAAGCTTTGCTCTTATAGTTGTCTGTCCTCCATCTTGTGTCTCTAATACAGCGGCTTGATAAGCAGGATGAACCTTTGCTTCGTGCGAAGCTAGAAATCGAGTCCCCATGACTACTCCGTCCGCACCTAACGTCAGAGCAGCGGCCACGCCCCTTCCATCTGCGATACCTCCTGCAGCCACGATCGGAACATCCCCGAAATTGAGATCTTTCAAAACGTCTCTAGTTTCCGGGATTAGAGATATGATACCAGCACTGTGATCAGAACCATGACCACCAGCATCTGCTCCTTGCAGCACCAGTACGTCAGGTCTGCAAGTCTTCATCAACTGAGAAGCGTCCGTCACACTACTCATCTGAATCCATATCTTTGTACCCGGGCTGACGGATTTTATCGCCGCACTCCATTCTCCGTAATCAGTCAAATCGTTGGCAGCGAATAACCAGACAGCTACTGGTCAAATTCTTTGACAAGACGTGCTACATCATCGAGCTTCTGTGCAAAACACAAGACTCCTAGTCCAATGGGTAGAGTAGTTCCTGAGACTGGTGATGATTGTCCCGTAATAAGCTGGCAGACTTCTTTTAGTGATGTGTGTAACGAATTGGGGTCGGGAAGGCCACCAAGAAAGCCCATGCCACTTGCTTTGTAGACGGCGTGGGCGAGAGCGGGGCCTGCGAAGCCGCTCATTGGTGCTGAGACTATCACTGGTGATGATAGCCAGCGGTAGTCTTGGGACAGGCGTGATTGGGGCATATTGCGATCGCAGCTATGGTACGAAACGATGATGAAGGTCAATGGGTTGACTCTAACAAGCTGCAATGATGATTGTTATGCTGGTTGATCAATGTAGGAAGGGGTAGCTCCTATATGTCCGCTTGATTTGTTGTATAGCACTTCCCCGCTTTTGCCGCTGCTTACGATCTGAGCATGACTGTGATCATGATCATCCAAGGCTCCATCTTGGAGGGGGTTAGTCCAGTCCTCCCATCCGTCCTCAGATATTCTAATGCCTTTTCTGCGCATTGCCTTCTCCCCCATTCATTCAATGAGATGACGCACATTATAATTTCACATCACGGCATATCGAGGTCTCGTGTTCTTTGAGACACACACCAACGATGCTTGTTGAGGTGATGAGGTTCATTATGCCACCAAGCATAGCATACTTCAGCCGACTTGCCTTTGCCTCAATGAGTGACAGGAAGTCAGCCTGTAAGTTCTCCTGGACTTCTTGTGTGGTTCAAGGAGCTGCACTTTTCCAGGGCTAGATTCTGAGGTACTCTATCGATATTAGTATAAGAGTGTTGTATATCATGTTCAACGGCACGGTAGGACACATAATAAGTATCTTGACTTTCTCCTTCTGTCTACTCTAGCGCCGTCGACCTATCGTACACTCTGAACATGAAGCAAACAATTTATGCGCACAGACCGGCTTGATATATACCACCAACCATTCACTATCCCCAGTCATAATCACGCAGCTTAACTTGTTTTTGTTTTTGTTTCCAAACACGTTCATTCCAGCCCAGTCTGCTTGCACCTTGAGCAACACTATCCATCACATCAGCAACTTGACCTGGCCTTCCCTTCAGCATGCGTTTCTCATACATGATCGCACTCACTTTCTTGGGCGTTGTGCTCGTTCTTGGTTCGTTGACAGTCTATCACGCCCCTCAATCACAGAGTGTCTGGCTAACGATCTTTCAGTTGCGGCTCAGGGATTCGAGTCGACTACCACTGTCTCTACTACCAAGACCATCACTCGCTTCTCCACGATCACGGTGGCCGAAGCTAGTCAAGACATCTTCGCTTCTACCATCCTGACTATGCAGTCATCTCCTACCAATGGCCTGCTCAGCTCTGCTGGCACGTCCTCTACTCAGGCCATGGTCACTGGAGGACCCATCAACACCAAGGACGATGAGATGTTGGCGTATGACCCCATCACCGCAACTGTGTTTTCCATCGTCTATGTGACTGCCTCTGCCACATTCAAAGGACCTACTGGAGGATTCGTCACTATCACCTCTCAACAGACTTTGAACTTCAGCACCTCCAAGACGCAGATCGTGAGTAACGATAATGGCGGAGGTTCCTTTACAATTGCCAGCGTCACTCCTTACCACAAGATGTTGCTCAACTGCTCGGACAGCACTGCGTCTATGACTGCCACGGAGAACATGACCTTCACTGTGGCCCCTGCTCCAACCTCTGACGTTACCGGAGTTCAGAACATGACATACCACCCGAAGTCCGAAGTTCTCATCAGCACAATCCCTCCTACGAGTGACAGTACTCCTACTGCCTCAAGTGCTGGTTCTGATCCAGTGGGACTTGCTAGTAAGGGTTGGAAGAGTTGGTCGCTTCTCTTGATCCTCTCCGTCGTGGTGAACATGCCTTTCGACTAGGGTCAGGAGATTGGTGGAGGACAATTGAATTGGGGATAACTAGAGCCGGTCTCTCAAATCATGTACTATGGAGTCTTCGCAATGGGTCGGCATAGAGAGACAACTTCTAGAACTGCAGTAGCTCGTTAGAAGATGCAGGGCATCAATAAGAAGAGTCAGGTCGTTCACATAGCTCAGAGAAGTAGGAAGTAGTGCTACAGTACTGCGCACAACATGCAACTTGTTAGCAAATTCTCATCCTTTCTTGCTGGTCATAGTCGTGTAGGTGTCTTCACTGAAGTCACGCTCACCGATGCCCTGTGTAGTGACCATTGTTACAATCCGTGTCGGCTTGTTTCTAGCACAGTGTGACACGATATACTTTTCGTCTCCTGTGCGTTCCCGGACTGCCAAAGATGGAAATCGTACATGTATTTCTTTTTCCGATGATGTTCTGGAGCGGGAGGACATTTTGAGGGCACTGGTAGAGAGCGGCAGCGGGCGCGATCGCTCGGGATAATCTCGTGGGGAACCAAAACCTCGTACGAGGATAATCTCACTGCAACGCCCCCGCCAGCGCGTTCCTCTATCACCATAGCTTTGTGTTTCTAGAAAGAACGGTTCCTTATTCATGAGCTGCAGTCAACATACATGCCAAAACATAGCCAAGGCCACCGATACAAACTGCAAGCCGCGAGTGAGGTGAAGTGCCGTGTGACGTCAATGGCATCATGGCCTCCTCTGCCGCGGGCCGCCGAAACAAGAGGCGGTCATCGTTCACGATACAAAATGAGGCCATAACTTTTCTATCACACTGTAATTGCAAACCTCCAAACTCAAAGTATCCGTGCATTTAATTTCGTCGATTTCCGAATCGAACAAAAAAAACTTTAGCAGTTATGCCACGCCTACCGCCAATTCTTCGTCCTCGCCTTACTCCGCGCTACGTCCTGTGCTCTGTAGCCGTCTTCTACGTCTTGTATTGCTGGGTTGGAGGAATGCCGCTTCTATCTTCGAATTTACCTGGATATACGGGAGCCTACTCTGTGGGAGTTGTCGATATTGAGAGTCCTTGTGATGGACGTAAGACTAGTGATGTCAGGTTCAAATCAACGAATGAGCCCGCTTTCCAGGTAAGATATGGATAAGACGAAGCTTTATATCAGTTACTTATCATGAGTTCAGCTCGAAACTGTACTCTTTTCCTTATACTACCCTGCCGTGAAGAATGCGGTATCACATAAGCCAAAGCATCTTTGGGTGCCAAAACCGCTGGCCTTGACAGCAGAGGGCTATGCTCGATTTGCCCATATTAACAACTTCGTGACAAATGGCATATTCACATTAGGCCTGTGGGCATTGACAGGAAGCACAACCATCCCAGCCAATGTCGATGTACCTCTACATGAGACTCCTCCTGCGCTTCATCCATCATACAACAGTGAAGGCAAATTCGACGAGGGTAAGCTGGAAGATGGCAGTGCCACTGGATTTCCAGTCATCGTGTTTTCCCACGGCATGGCAAGTTCTCGCACAGATTACACACACTTCTGTGGTGAAATGGCCAGCAGAGGTTATGTAGTGGCTGCGATTGAGCACAGAGATGGTAGTGGACCAGGAACCATGATCATGAACGCCGATGGAACAGAGACACCTCGTTATCACTTTGGCCTTAGTGATCTACGGTATGTGGCTATGTCAGGTTTTCTAATTATAAATCATTTGCTAACGATACCACAGGACCGATGAAGACTTTGACACGGCCGAACTCAAGGTTGCACAACTTGCGTTCAGAGAGGCAGAGATTGAAGAGACTGTCCGTGTTCTACGAGCCATCAATGATGGCAGTGGATCAGTAATCCACGAGATGAATCCTCGCAAAGAAGGCGAAGACTTGATCAATTGGGAAGGCCGGTTATCGATGTCCAACCTCACTCTAGCAGGTCACAGCTACGGTGCCACTGGTGCATTGCAGGCTTTGAAAGATGCACCCAACAAAGCACGACCTTTCCACGGAGGACTGATCCTTGATCCGTGAGTCTCTCTGCTATACTGAGTATCTCATTGAGTACTAACAATTATTATAGCGGCAAACAGAGTGGACCTCTAAACCACGACATCGACGTTCCGATCCTAGTAATCCACTCAAACTCCTGGTCCAAGAAACACTCTCTCTTCTTCGGCCGCCCCCACTTCGATGTCGTCAAAGATCTGGTAATTGACGTTAATAAACGCGGCAAAGCAGCCTGGTTCATGACATCCTTGGGGACTTCTCATCCTTCCGTAACAGATGCACCTCTCCTCGAACCCATGCTTCTAAGCTGGACGACCGGCTCCACAATTGATGTTAAAGATGGGGTTCATATTTACGTCAAGGTCGCGCAGGAGTTCATGGAGTTCCAGAAGAACAATAAGAGGACTGGGTTGCTGGCTCTGGATGTCACGCATCCGGATTATGACAGCGCTGCCAATGGAACGACGGAGATGTCGGAAGCTTATCAGCGGTATTGGCAGGTTCATGTTACACCTTAAGGATGGTTTTGTTACGATTGAATGACATTTGCACGTATACAACAAGCTATATAACATTACATATGGCAAGAGAAACGACACAAGTTGGATACCTTACAACCAAAACTTGAAGCGCAACTGATCAATTGAGAAAGGAAAGAGGTGGGTGTGCAAAGTGCAAGAAATCTACAGACTGCAGTCAATTGAACAACTTCTTGGAAACCAAAACACAATGAAGCAACACCACTCCCTTCCTTGACCAAAAACACAAATCAGAATCAGAAGCCTAAAGATGGATAAGGCGACACACATCGCATTGAACAAAAGATAAGCTCCCCCGGGAAGGCTCGAACTTCCAACCTCTCGATTAACAGTCGAACGCGCTAGCCAATTGCGCCACGGAGGAAGAGCTTGGGGCTCAAGATGACTGGGTCATCTGTGGCTTTGGTTGAGGGAAAAAGTGCTTAGCAAGTATATGAATATTGCATAGTGGCAGACCGTGCGTTTTTCGCTTGGCTTCGGCATGGAACGGTCTACAACTTCCAAGACTTTGAGTGGGTGATCAGAGGCATTGAAGAGAGAAGTGTCATTGTTTGTAGGATGGGAGTCAATATTCGTTGTTTGTGAGATGTGGAATATTATCTGTCTTGTCAATGCAACACAGTTTGATGAGGTGAGATAGAAGAGTGTTTCGTTTGCTGAACACACATTGATGTTCGGCTTTCTTGCCGTGTGCGCTCTCAAGCAATGACCAAACTTCTACTGTCCAATCCATCGCTTTACTTGACAACATCTTCGTAACGTCAATCCCAGCAGCATTGGTCGAGCCATAGACAGAGCTATGGCTTTTCGTGCATCAACCCCTGGTCAGACATCCTTGACGTGACAAAATTTGTCAAAAGAAGTCAGCAAGTTTCGCGGCAGGGCTGGCCATCAACCTTTCCTTCTCCAGTCATCCGTGTTGTTTGAGCCTACCGGCCCAAACTTCCAGTGACACTTGCTCCAGCGATGCAAGGGGATCCATAATCGGTGCGATGGTCCTACTCCTGAGAATGCATATCATGGTGCATTTGACGACCCGAATCCATGGTAGCTTCGGTCAGAAATGAGCTCACGGACAGTTTCCCACATCCATGTCCCCGGTATGTCAATCTATTTCATTTATCGATCCATGAGCTTTGCGGCAAGAAACATTTGAGTTCTTGGATGGGCAAGCATAGCAAGATTCATTCTGTCAGGCCGGACAGCCGCCTCGGACCTGCGTAGCCGCGAGTCGCCCCACTCGAGGTACCATCATATGTTCCTGATTTGGCGCTTCCTGCAGTCGATAATTTTTCACCAACAAGCAAGGACCTGTCTGACCCGTATTCTCTGCCGCCTTCCAAGCATCAATTATCTCTTCTGAGGTGGTCGTGTTCGTGAATTCGAGTGTGGCACCTATACTAGTTATGAAGCACGTGAACGCGTTTCCGACTGGGCCTGCGCAGACTCTTGTCAGAACATCCGACTAGGTATTACTCTGCTCGAAGTTTGACCGCGTGACACGCGAGTTTGACTGACCAAGCACGGTGAATCTATGGATGATCTCGCTATGTGGAATGACCATTGTAGGTTCGAGATGCTCAGAGACGATAGGAATAGTCGACTTCGAGCCAAACTATCTGGTCTATGCATCGCAAGTGAGATTCGTCGCTGGCTTTGATGATACATAACTTAATCCATGTCAGAGAACAGTTCTGATACGTCGAGTGCTCATCGTAGCGTGTAGAGACTCTGAAGTCCAATATGTGCTCGAATTTTGATGGTGCTCGAAAAAGCACAATAGTTGCAATCTCCAAGAGAGGAGAATCTCTGTACAACGGGTGCTGATATACTTCGTCCTAACACGATAAAATTGTTCAAACTCGTAAGGAGATTGATCCAGTGTTCTCTTACCGGTAAAGTACTTACCTGTGTCTGCTCGTACTATCTCTTGGTTGCGCTAATACAATCACGTCTTGGTGGTACCATCCTGCAGTCTTCTAGGTATTCTCCACTTGCTGTGAGGATTACACACCATGATTGATCCACATTCTTGCAGAAGTCAACTCAATCAACAAAGTACGTTATAGGGCTTTGCCCACACAACGCAGCCGAAATGACTGCTGGATAGTTGTTGCCACAACTTTTCATGGAACAGCATTCGAGGAATCTGGACGGCGAAGTTAGTTGTCGTTGATACGACCCTGCCACAACTAAGCGTCATAGATTATAGAGTGTTTGAGGAAGGACTCCAGGAGATGGGCTGATGCTCGTAACGTGTATCATGGCCAGAGCGCATTGGCTCATACGGAATATTCGTAAATGGCCTGTGGCCATAATCAGCGACGAGAACTGGTTGCATGTATGCCCAGTCACACAGTCCTGGATTTGAGCAAGAGGTCCACTACCATACATGAAAAGCTAACATTACTATCGGGAATGTGGCGTGGAACATTGTGAATAGGAGTAGCATACGCCGGTCGGTGATGCTGGAAATGAACATCGGCATGCCAGTGCTACCAAGAGAATGGAAGACAGCCAGGGGGTCATCCCTTGCCAATCCAAGATTCTTGCGCCAGGGGTATTCTTTTGTGAAGGGCAATTTACTTCGGTCAGGGGTCATTCGGAAAGACGAATCCGACGAAACCGAAATCCAAATCACCTTCTCACACAAGAATGAATATATCCATTGGTGACCCAGGTATCAGCCAGGTATCACATTTGATCCCGACCAGTAGTTTGAGCAAAGCCGTAATATGGCTCCGGGTTGAAGCAAGGATCTCATAACTCACAACTGACCCTGATGAGTTTACAACAACAGAAAATTCCAATGATCTTGCAATGCTCGAATCGGGGAGTGTGAGACTCGGCCCATGGAGGCACAGCATGCATTTGATCAGATCCAGAGCCGTCTACCACTTCCAGCGATTCTCAGCTCCATGTACAACAAGGGGTTGTTATGCAAGGTTGCATTGATGTTTGTGTATTGCCCTCTTTCGGACCAGATCGATCAACATGGCACACTCTTCAGCCATGCCTCAGAGACAGCTGTCATTCTACCTGTACTGCAGCCTGGCGCGGCACGTGCGATTGCCGCGATGAAACATCCGATAACCAGAGTGGCGGGATTGTTTTTGCACCGCACATTCCAAGAACCACTTGAGTCGGAGAATTGTTCCATAGTTTCATGAAACATGACAATTTTTTCTCCAGAATAATGGTGCGGAGAGTGGACGGAATGGATACCATTGACATGGATGTTCTGCAAGTAATGTCTCTTATCTCATATCTCAAACTCGAACATCATTCTTCCTTTTGTGTGGCGTGATACAGATAGTTTATCCAGGATGATACTTTGCATGATGGCAATTTTTGACTCGGTCGCAATCACCTCCTGAAGTCAGCAGTAGCAAGCCAATACTTGGCCGTTCCAATTCAAGACTATGGAACAAAAGAACGAACAGAGTGGTTGCGGTTGCGCTGCATGCAGACGCGTTGGGTTCGTGTTGTGAAGACGGTTAGATGGTCTTGAATTGAAGAACTGTTTGTGGCTGTCCATGGCTTTTGGGCGTTCAATTAGAGTAGTCGACTCCACATAGTCAAATCGTGAGCTACCGTTATTAGGAAGGTCCCTGTTCCTCACTTCAAGATTACATCAGAGCATGCGCAAACACGCTGGTCGAGTTGGATGCAAAGTACAAGGAGAGCAGTAAACACCAAGAACATTGGCAAGATTCTCTTGCGTGATATGTAGCAGCCGAGGTCGGCATTTTACCACAGACATGGATTTTGGTGAACAAGAGGGTTAGTTTTTCCCATTTCCCGAGTTTTGGAAATGATCGTCCGGTCCGCTTATGCTAATGCGCTCAACTCCCGCCAAGTTTACCGACTTTCCCCACGCTTCATTCATGACGTGCGGCACGGCGTGGTAGAAACAATCAATCGAAATTTTCCGAAACCCAAACGTTCAGTGCTTCTGGAATCTGCGCAGTAGATCACATCTTCCATGCAGCAGCGAGTTATCTTAGATATGACCACAGCACAGAAACCTGGTTGTTGTGTTGTTGACCATGACATCGGATGACATTATTTCGGACCCTGCTCGTCGCTTAGATGGTAGGTGGGTCATCACAACCGTCCCCCCAGCGCCAAGCTGTCTACCAAGAGAGATTTGGCTCAACCGGTTGAGGTCGCCGCCAACTCAAACTTGTATGGTGTCGCGTTCATTGGCGGAAGACCTTACGGCCGTTTTCTTTCTCGGTCCTCTGCGAGCCTGCGATGGTGACTCGAGTAGCACTAATGCGCTCTCCCGGGAGCCGAGCGCATTCAGTTCCCTAAAGTGTTGCGTGATGAAAGGGATGGGTCTCGATGGAGGAGGGCCTTTAAGAATGCTGTCGATCCCTCATCAGGTTCCTGGAACAAACCAAAGCAACAATGGCAGGTCTTTCATCTTTCTATATTCTTGCTTGGGTTGTTGTCTCGTTCATTATCTTCAAACTCCTGAGTCGGGTGTATACCAGACGGCAGCATGCTATCAAGTCACGCAAATGGGAATGCGAGCAAGCGCCTCTATGGCCGGCAGATGTCTTAGGCATCTCGACGATCAAACAAATGATGCAAGCTCAAAAATTAGGCCGTTTTCCCGCCTACCTTCGCGACCGTGAAGAATCATTATCAAAAACGGAAAATCGTTCAGTACATACTATGCGATTATCCATTCTGGGAAACGACGCACATTTTACATCCGATCCGAAGAATATCCAGGCTTTGTTGGCCACACAATTCAAGGACTTTGGACTTGGATCCGCGAGAATTAGCAATTTTGGTCCTTTGATGGGTGATGGCATTGTAAGTACTAGTGGTGATATGAATTGTGTTCGTCTTGCAGTGGCTTACAATGGTTCTAGTTTGCATCTGACGGCAAAAGATGGGAGCACTCAAGAGCGCTACTCCGTCCTCAATTCGCTCGAGAACAAATCAGTGACCTTGACCTGGAGGAAATTCATGTCCAGAACATGATGCAGGCTCTTCCTGTCAATGCTGATGGATGGGTTGAGGAGACTAACATGCAGACTCTGCTCTTCCGTCTTACTCTGGACAGCTCAACCGAGTTCTTGTTTGGTGAAAGTATCGATACCCAGCTTGCAGCTCTGCGAGGTGGAGAAGCTGGTGCTGCTGCCGCATGGCGGGACGAAAAGGTCTTTGCTACGGCCATTGATAACGCACAAGGCTATCTCTTCAAGGGTGCAAGATTCGCTAACTACTATTGGATCGCCCACGACAAGCAGTTCAAGAAGCTTTGCAAGGATGCACACAACTTTGCCGACTATTATGTGGAAAAGGCTCTGAGATCAGAGACTTCTGAGAAGCGTTCGTCATCACCGCAAAGGAACTATGTGTTCTTGGAAGCGCTTGCCGCTCAGACTCGTGATCCAATTGAGCTGCGCACTCAAGTTCTGAACATCTTGATTGCAGGCCGTGATACTACTGCATGTCTATTGAGCTGGATGGTCTTGCTCTTGGCAAGAAATCCCGATGTCTTTGAGCAGCTCCGCGAAACAGTCATCCGTGACTTTGGCAGCTATGAGAACCCTAGAGACATCACATTCACGTCGCTCAAGGATTGCCAATACCTACAACACTGCCTGCAGGAGGCTCTTCGTGTCTATCCAGTTGTGCCTATGGATGGTCGTCGTGCATTGGTTGACACGACCATCCCTACCGGCGGTGGTGCGGACGGTCTTTCGCCTATCTTCATCCCTAAAGGAACGGACGTCAGCTACTCGGTATATGTCATGCATCGTCGTAAGGATATCTGGGGTGAGGACGCGGACGAGTTTAAGCCTTCAAGATGGACGTCAAAGCGACCCGGTTGGGACTATCTTCCTTTCAGTAAGTTCAAGTAATTCTCATGGTTATACAGAGACATGTGCTAACCACAACTTCACAGATGGTGGACCGAGAATTTGTATCGGGCAACAGTTTGCCCTGACAGAAGCAAGCTATGTCATTGCCAGACTCTTACAGCGCTTCGACAAGATTGAGCCTACCGGACCTACCTTGGATGCACAACCTAAGATGCGACTTACGCTCACGTGCTGTCCTGCGGACGGTGTTTGGGTGAAATTTAGACAAGCAAAAGACGTGACGTCGCATTGAACGTACAATGCGGGACGAATTTCATGATTTGAGCGTGGTGTTCTGACGACTTATGCCAAAATGATATCCAGGGGAGTTTCTTCATACCACTATGTAGTTGTTTCATGTCCAATGGAGTTTTTGTTTTGTACATCAACAAGATTTGAATGATATTATAATAGCATGCCTGTGCAACGATACTCCTGTCCATTGTGAATTCGTTACTGGCTGCTCTGGCCATTCGGGCCATTCTGTCCATTACTGGCACAAGTCCACGACCCAGACTTAGATCCAGCAGCAATTGCTACACCAGAGCTCCATAGTCCCAATACACAGATTGCAATGCCCATACAAGTAACAAGAACATTCATACAGAAGAATGTGATCTGCTTCGGGTTGTCGAACCAATGGCCATGATTGAGGAATAATCCAAACACGCCACTGAGTGTGTAGGTGAAGTGAGATGCGAATAGAGCACTGATCAGACTCAATAGGTTGTTGAAGCTCGGGATGGATTCGGCAATAATGAATGCGATGACCCAGATGGTAAGGGTGATGGCGAACCACGCAATGGCACCAACTTTCGTACGGCGGTCAACGTGTTTCGTTCCTCGGAACACCCTGATGAAGATATATTTGCTGGCCACATGGCCATATATCACACCAGCGATGATGATCTAGTTCGTGTGTTAGTCAATGGTCAAGGATATCGACTCTGGAACAACGAACAGTTGGAATAGCAACTCCCCACGAGATTTTCCTAACGATGATACCAGCCGATCCAAGCGCAGGAGACGCAACATCCGGTCCCGTATAGATATAGACCACAATGGACACGATCAGGTACAGAGCAATGTCCCAACTTTGCAGCAAAATCAAGGCTTTCGTCCAATCGTTGACATCTTTCATCTCGGCAAGGAAACCGAAGAAACAGGAGTGACCTGCATAAGCGAAAACAATATTGCTGACAGAGACAAAGGCGTCGGTGAACGGGAGTACTGTTGTGGCTGAAAGCTTTTGGTTTCCGATGGGCTTTTCGATGCCGACTCCAATCATGGTTATCATTACTGCTGTGAAGATACTGATGAAGGAGACGATGGACATCCAGGATACTTTAAGTAACTAGAACATCAGGTCAGTATCAATTTTCTCTGGCTTGCCCTGAGTCGTGTACACGGTGGATATTGTTCGACTGACAAACAAGGCTTCAAAATACTTACAGTACGGGGAAGATCGAAAATCCAGAAAACCACCAGACCAATAACAGCCCAGACAATCGTACAAGTTGCACTGTCAGTGATGGTGTTGAGACAGATAGTCCAGGTAAGGATATGGGATCCCATGGAAAAGATGAGGAAGATGGTTTGAGCTGCGCCGAGAACCTCTCGACCGATTGCACCCATGCCCAAAGGCTTGAACAGGATCTCCCCAGCATCTGCAAACGAAACAACCTAGATTTATCTCGTTAGCATAATGGCCCTTTCAAGACTATATTTCTAGGTGGTCATCTACCCATGGGTATTTCTTTCGAAACTCTCCGATGACCCAGCCGGTATATGTTGCGACCACACCAAGGCCAGCGATCAATATGACTCCCGGTACCATTCCAACTCTTGCAAGGACAGAAGGCAGGGATAAAATTCCCAGGGAAATGGTTTCGGCGATCATAACTCGAGGATGTCAGTTCTTGTTTCATTTCGTGTGTTCGGCTCCGGCTTACTCATTCCTGCTTGCCTATAGAGTGTGTTAAACCATGCCTTCGGCACTCATGGGTTGTAGTGTGACTTACCACCACTCCAAGGACTGAAACTCGATCTTGGTCTCTTTGACATCTCCAGACTCTACATCTTCTTCTTCTCGTTTGGCGTATGGATCCTCGTACATGCTGTTCTTTCGTCGAGCCATGCTTCCCAGGGATGACTTCCGTCTAGTCGATGGTCTGGTCAAGTTATCATCGTCGTGTGACACTTTTTCCTTTTCGGTCTCTGCAACAGACATGATGCTAGACTCTTATGAGATCTTGAGATCTCAAATTATACAAACAAAATAATTATAAACACTCTGGTGACAACAGCACCGTCGAGGAATGTAAATGACAAGTGCAGCACGAACGAAGAGGGAGCAGCGTACGTATTTATTGATTTGTACCCTTCTGACTATCATCCTTACGCAGATCTCTTTCTCATGGAATGGGAGATACTTGCACGTTGTACTTGCAAGTTATCACATGGCTGATGTATGACGTCGAGAGGTAATTCAGATGGCTTGCGGGGAACGATGAGGCTCCAGGAAAAACAAACTGGGGCTGATAGAAACGGTCAACGATCGGTATTACAGGTAAGTCCGAAGATCCGGTATCTATTATTGCTTGCACCTATTGGCATGGTCTTGGTATCTTATTGGCAGCCGCTTATGCTGGTAACATTGCTCTATTGTCAGTCGATGAGGGAAAACTCGCTCCCGAATATATCTATCTACTTTCCTGCCATCTCTCTAACGAGACCAGCATTCACCCATCCTCTTGCAAAGTTCCTACCGCTGAACAATAAGACGGTGATCCACCAAATACGACCAATGTATGCATCATACCACATATTCAGTGGCTGATTTCTCTTCTTTCTCCATTTCAAGACCTGTCTTTGAACAACTTCCTCAAAGACAACAGCAAAACCATTCGCGGCGAAAAATTTAGCCTCACCAAGCGCCCTTGACCACTCACCACCAAGGGTAGATCTCACAGCAAAACTGTGCACAAATGCACTAGACAGAAACCCTCCTAGAACTTTGCCCATATCTGCTGGCTCGTCATCTTTTTTGCCTGTAAGCTTTCTCTCGATCCATTCGCCTGGCCAGACACCATATACGAGGAACAATCTTGCAAACAATCGATGCCAGCCGAATGACCAAAATCCTCTGACCGACTTGATATCCCAGATGCGAGTGCTGTAGAGTGGCGGGAAGAATGCCAGTGGAGACGGAGCCAAAGGGCTGAGCATAATAGCAAAAATCGAATGTGCCACAGAAAAGGCCGCCATCAAGAAAGCACCCAAAGCTGCAGTGAGAAGTAATTGTAACCAGAGTGGTAAGCGTGTATCAAACAAGTCTTCTGCAGATAGGCCGGATTCTAGAAGTGGGACATCTTCGAAATATCTTTCGTAGGTAGTTTTGATTATTACGAAACAGATTGCGAGCACTGGACCAACATGGAGCAAGATGCTGTGTAATCGATTGTGTACTGTGGGTAACCAAGTCTTTCGGGTATGGCGGACATCTGCGGTTGTCCATGTAAAGCCCTTCGAGCAGTTAGCATCGGTTGTATCGCACATTAGGACCTGAAAATCTTACAACACCGCGCATACTTGTCTCCAGCTCAAGAGCCCATGAAGCACGATCAAGGAACCCATGGGGCCAGCCATCCTCACTAGTCGCTGTCTCGTAGACAGCCTCCATATCTGGACCAGAAAGCGTCCGTTCAAGTAGAAAATAAGAGTCTGAAACTGAGGGCATGGAACCACGACGCGCGTCATTCAGCATCTGCGAAGCTGACGGTCTTCTACATTTGTGCTCCGAAGCTTCCTTGGGTTTGCCATTCTCACTGGTTTTCTTGTCCCCTTCTCGTGGTGCAGGCGTTCCGATTCTTCCAATGTGAGAGTACTTGACTCGACGAGGAATATGTCCGAACAGATATGGACTGATGAAGAAGGCATCGAGAACTCTGCAACCTCCATACAAGCCAACAAGAGAAAGTTGATAATTCAATCCAATAGATTGGGGGACATGGTACGTAAGTGGCAGTCGAAAAAATAATATGCCAGCGAGTAGAGCAAGAGTATTTCGGAGAAGTATGATAGTAGTAGTGTCCAACACTGGTGGTGGAGAAGGCGGTAGAAAGAGTAGCGCAAGATAATAAATTATCGGAGGAAGAAGAGCCGCTTCAACAGTAAGTGGTTTGGTGTTAGGTATTGGTTGAAGTCCAGGCCTGGGGGTGGCATCAAACAAAGATGCCAATATGCTGTTCATGTTATTTTGGGCTGCATACGCCTTGCAAGTAAGATAATGAGATGGATCTGTGCAAGACCCTTATTTCTACATCTTTTTATTTTTGTTTCTGTCTTGGATGTGATGATGCAAGTGGAAGATGTCATAGACAAGAAAATAGCACTAGGAACGCTAAGGGCAAAAAGAGGTCCGGACCGCAAGATCGGGCCGGGGGATCGGCTTCGATCAAGATCTTCTTGAGATCTTATGGTGACTTCTCGTTTACGCATCGACATACACACAATAAAAGTGATCGAGTTTGGCAGTCGCGATAGCATTACCTACAACAGAATGATGTTGATATCGAAGGGTTTCTTGAATCATGCGAGATGGCTCTATAGCATCCGCCTGACGCATTAACTCACACACCCACCGCGCCACTCACTAGCTGGAGCTATCATGAGCCACATGACTGCAATCAATTGCACATGTATATTGTCCAATTTGCTCGCTGAAATAAACATCGACGTCAACTCTTAAATCTCTGGTTTCGTGGGATGAGATGCTGATTTGCGTATGCCTCGCTTCCTACAGACACGGTCCTCGTTCGACGACTTTCATGAAGCGCAAAGGAGAATATAAGATACTGGACTGTCGCAGGTTAAACATTTCTGGCAACGAACATCAGTTCTATCCAATTTCTGGCTTCACGTAGGAGACAAAAATTCGCGTTGTGCAACCAATTAACATGCGCGCATTCTCTGAGAGCATGCAGACACACCCTAGGGTCAAATTCTGCTTGGACAATCCGGATTGATGTCGGTAAGAAAGATGACCGGCGACCGAATCATAACTTGTAGCCAAGATAGTAAGTACACTAGGATCAGGATCAGACTCAATACCCTTGTTTGTCCCCACCGCAAGACCCCGAGAGATGCGGTAAGACGACTCAAGCACGAGATGCATACTCCACAAAGCTTCACCGGAAATATGGCTTTGTAAAACCGTTCAAGATGCTCGATGATGCGAGCTCCATGTCAGCAAAAGGCCGCACAGCCTGACACCAAGCCAATAAGTGCACTTCACTCCAACAGAAAGGCGCGGTGCCTGAAGGCCACCAACGAATTACACTGCAGGTACCTGTATGTTTGATGATCACTCTCGGCAAAGGATGGAGGAAGGGTCAGTGATTCACTGAATTATTGGTTGGTCTCCCCACGTTTGCATACAACCCATGCTTTCCAACATGTGAGTGAAGCATCACGGGTCTTCACCTCGTTGCACGATGACCCCGATGTTACATCCCGCTCACTCCGACATGCGACGGTTTTATGCTGCGAACCAATCCTGTATTTCGTTGCGCGGTAGCGGCATGCCGATCACCTTTTTGCGGGGTTGAACATGTGGGATGCATGCTGGTGTGAGCAACTTCGAATCCTTCGAACCTTGCGAATGATGTGGCACACGACATGTGTATTTAAACTGATGTTTTCACCAAATGTGCTTACCTCAATACAGCTCGGATTCTCTTAGCTTTGGTTGACACAAAGATCGATTCTTCAGAAATACTCCAAGATGAAGATGATCGGGAATATCTACTACATCACCGCTATCAGTGTGATAGGCGGTGGTCTTTTTGGTTTTGATATCAGTTCAATGTCTGCTATGTAAGTAAGAAAACAACACTAAAGTCGCTGTTCCTGACAATCCCGAAGCCTGGGAACACAACAATACAAGTGCTACTTCAATCAGGGACCTCATGGTCCTCCATTCGACAATGATCCTAATTGTTCTGGACCTCATCCGTCAGTCCAAGGAGGTATCACAGCTTCTATGCCTGGAGGAAGCTTTGTAGGAGCTTTAGTCTCGGGCGTCCTTACCGACTGGCTTGGAAGGAAGCGAGCAATTCAAATTGGTGCCTTAATCTGGATTCTTGGTTCTATAATCGTCTGTTCATCGCAAAACATTGGTCAACTAGTTGTGGGTCGTTTCATCAATGGCTTGTCTGTTGGTATCGAGTCGGCACAGGTTCCTGTCTATGTCAGTACTTCCATGTTATTATTCGATCATTGGCTGACAAGCATGAAAGGTTGCAGAGCTGGCTCACCCGAGCAAGCGAGGAAGAGTGGTCGGAGCTCAGCAATGGGCCATTACGTACGTATTTATCTATATGCTTTTCATGTCGTCAGATGCTAATGTCACTTGTGTCTAACTAGGTGGGGCATCTTGATTATGTTCTACATCTCGTTCGGCTGTTCATACCTCGACGGACCAAAGGCGTTTAGAGTACCATGGGGACTCCAGATGTTGCCCGCCGTTGTCCTGCTAGTCGGTCTATTCTTCTTACCAGAGGTATTTCTCCTTGCCATCTTTGACAGAGTCTTCACTGACCATCTAGTCCCCTCGTTGGCTAGCCCGTCAAGACCGCTGGGAAGACTGCAAATCCGTATTGACACTCGTCCACGGCCGTGGCGACCCAAACTCCCCCTTCGCTCACCGCGAACTCAACGAGATCAGAGAGATGATCGAGTTCGAACGACAAAACAGAGATGTCTCGTACATCGAGCTCTTCAAACCTCACATGATCAATCGCACACACATCGGTGTCTTTACTCAAATCTGGTCACAATTGACAGGCATGAATGTAATGATGTATTACATCACATATCTCTTTGGTATGGCCGGCCTCAGTGGAAACGCTAATCTCGTTGCTTCTTCGATTCAATATGTCATCAACGTGTTTATGACAATCTTTGCCCTCGTCTTCATCGACAGATGGGGTAGACGAGTCCCACTGCTTGTCGGAGGAACTCTGATGGCTACATGGATGTATGCAAATGCTGGCCTTATGGCTACTTATGGTCGTCCAGCTCCACCAGGTGGTATCGACAACATCCCGGAAGAAAGTTGGCAGATTTCTGGACCTGCTTCCAAGGCTGTCATCGCTTGCACTTATCTCTTCGTGGCATCATTTGCTCCGACCTGGGGACCCGTATCCTGGATATACCCTCCCGAGCTCTTCCCTCTTCGAGTTCGAGGCAAGGCGGTAGCTCTTTGTACCAGCGCGAACTGGATATTCAACTTTGCCCTATCCTACTTGTAAGTCCTCACATTGCTAATCTCATTCTCACTCCCAACCACAGTCACAAGTCACTAACTTTTACAACAGCGTCCCCCCAGCATTCGTAAACATCCAATGGAAAGTCTACGTCCTCTTCGGCGTCTTCTGCACAGCAATGACCATCCACGTCTTCTTCATGTTCCCGGAAACCTCGGGCAAATCCCTCGAACAAATCGAATCATTGTTCCTCAGCAAAGTCCCCGCCTGGAAGACTCATGTCGATTACCAGCAGACCCGTGCTCTGGAGCGTGGCGAGATTGATGAAAAGACTGCCGATTTGGAGGAATCGCCTGAGCGTCATGTGCATGATGCTGCTAAGAATTGAAGTACGCACATATGGCAGGTTCTTTCGATGGGTATGTTTTTTCCCGGACGAAAGCTTGAATCTATTCACGGTCTGGTGGAAGTTGGAGTTTATAAATTGCAAGTAGCCTGTGAACATCGATATCCTATCGATTTTCTTAGCAAACGACAGTGACTATCAATGATGACCTGTACACCCACAAACCCCTCGAGACCACTCGGGAGGTATTTATTGAGAAGCCCTGATCAAGCACAAACGATGCGAGGCTCTCAACTGGATACATCTCGATCAGGTTCGATAAAACTTCCTTTCTCTGCAAACCGCTCACTTTACAAGAACCCTCTCATGCCATGGACAGTCTATGTGTTTCACGTTCTCCATTCCATTGATTCCCACAAGCCGGAAATGGCTGAGGTAGTTTGGCCCCGCCTTTGCAAAGGAGGTTCTATCATTGTAGGTTCTTCGAACCCCGCTTGGTAGCTCTGGTAGCAGGCACGCAACTTTCTTCACTTTTGCACGTTTTCATGCGTGATACAGTTTTCTTTTTTGGCCTCTGATGGCCTCTCTTATTTCCCTCGTCTACTTTTTGTCACGTTTTTTTTTCTGATTCTTGACTTCTCTCTCGGGGTTGAAAGATTCACAGGAGGTCATTTGTGTGCAGACAGGGTTACTTCTACTTCCTACTTGTATCTTGTAAGGCCTGTTATTGGGCAACGACATGAAGCAATTACCTAATGTCATCTATTCGTAAAGGATCCTTTCTGGTATGCTCATAGAGCTGTATGAGTTTGAAATGCATCGGGCTCCATTCTGTTGATATATTACGTATCTAGAGCAAAAGCTGAGGCCTTGAACCGAAACCTGATCACAACTCGATGACCTTGTGACACGATAACCACACTCAGAGTTAGCAGATAATTATTTGATATAGACCCGGTGCTATCTGATCACAGATGATGTCTAACTTGAGACATCTACGAGATACAGTCACAAATCCATCATAGATCTACTGACCTGTAAAAATTGTATACAAAACAAAACGTTGACCATAATCAGAAGAGAAGAGGAAAAGGAATATCAAATATGCAAGACTAAAAATTAAAATATTGCCTTAGGGTACGTTCAAGCCGAAAAGACTTTGAACGGATGGCCCTCAGTGTTCAAAATCCACTGCTGAGAAGCACTTTTTTCCACCTGCACCTTCGCATCCTCCGCTTGGATCAAGTATGCATATTTGAAAAATTCGGCGAAAAGAAAGCTTTCTTGGAAGTTTTGATAGTACTGGTCTCCATTAGGTTCGGCATTGACGTTATTGATGGATGAGAAACCTGATCCGACACGTGTGGTGGAGTTGACAGCCACGAATCCATTCCATGACCAGTCCTGGTATCTGGTATCGCCAGTTGCGCGGTAGGCGTAGTAGAAGGACTCAAGGACTTCTGGACGTAGACTGTATGAACCATCGACAATGTAGAAGCCGGCACGGTTGTAAAAGTCGGTTTGGTTTTCAGGTATGGCGCTTTCATTCCAGGAGAACGACTCAGGACCAATCCCAGTCAGCGTTGAGGTGTATGTGTCGTGACATGCTGAAACAAGCTGAAGTCCAAAGTCGGTATACTTCTTCTTATTAAGGACCAATCCAGCGAGGATGAAATTGCCACCATCGAAACATGCCAGATGACCGGAGCTTAGGGTGAGCGTTGTGTTTTGGAAATCAGACAGGAATGTCAGATCCGGACGTGAAGACGGATGGGAAGCCAGGTTCTGGATGGACGAATCCGCGGCGAGAACCCATTTGTCTTTGTACTGAGAGAAGCGCGAGCTATCGTAGACAAACATCTTGATAAGATATTCGTAAAAAGAATCATCACTGCCACCCCAACCACCGTCCTCGTCAAGAAACTCACCAGTTGAGATATTGACATTGGTTCCGAACAAGCCAGGGAACGGCTGACCGTATGTCGAGATTGGATTCAAGAGATAGTTCTCGGCTTTCTGAGTGAGCTCAGCATACTTTGTGTCGCCCGTCAGGTCTGATAAATGTGTCCACTCGAGAGCCAAAGTACCGATAGTAGCCAAGCCGTTAGGTTCCGATATATTAAACGAGTGGTTGCCAAAGAAAAGGTTGTTGGCTGGGATACCGGTAGGGGTGTTGAAAGCAAAGGTGAGATCATTGGCTAGGTTGACGGATTGCTTGAGTAAGGCATTGATATCATCATCGTGCTACAGTGTATCGTCAGTCATTGTTGAATACAACGAGGATGTCAAAACTCGTGGGGGGTCTCTCAGTGAGCATAATGCTACCAAGACGACCCATATATACGCAGAAAACTCGCAAATGTTGAGAACTCCTTCGCTTAGAGCCCTAGCTTAAGTTGGCTAGTCAAGGCTCTCAGTGGAGATTTGTCCGACAGTCTTGAGTTTTCTGTATATAGACGAGTGGTCTTAGTGACATCGTGCTTGTTGAGAGACCCTCATGAATCCCGGTAGCCTGTGCACCATATCCAGAGTACAACGAGACACTTACTCCACTAGTTAAGTTTTGGTATGGACCGGTGAGAAGGTCGTATCCGCTAAGCATACCTCCAAGGTAACGAATGGTTGTTTCGAACAAGCTGACCACTTCATCGTCTTTGCTCACAGAATAGTCGATCTTGGGAATGTACTCGATGATTGTAGTGACGACATCTGGCAGCTCCATCAAGATAGCAGTGCTGAGAGCATCAACAGCACTGGCACCCCAGCCGTTCCTGCAATCGGTCAGCTTCATGATCTGGGGATTCACAAGGGGACGCGAGGGTGTGTACCTTGAGTTACTGAATGAGTTGTTAAGAGGACGCAGTTCATCGTTAGGAAAGGCAAATTCTTCGTAGCCATTCCAAGCGAATTGAAAGGCTTCCTTGACCGCGACTGCTCGCTGTTGAGATTGATTGGGGTATGTGCCAGTACCATTCTTGTGATAAGGTGCCGCAGAAGATAGGGAGGGGAGCAGAGAGGCCGCAAGCAAGAGTAATGAATGCATTGTGGTGATGAGAATGATGATGATGACGGGAATAATTGGATCAAGATGAATGGTAAAAGGGAAAACTATTCCAGTCAAGACGTGGACTGAAGCCGAAAGTATGGACTTTAAAACAAACTCATTGTAGAATACTCGAGGAAGGAGCGGCCCACTATATGCTCAAATACTCGGCGCCCCATCCGGAACGGAACGATGCCAAAAATCTTCATATCCACACCATGATGCGTGCTGCTTGTGCTATCGAAAAGGTGCGGCGCAGATGATGAGCGTAGAGTAGGATTGATCAACAGAAAGAAGTTGGGGTTCGGCTGAGATGCTTCAGGCACAAAGTTGCACCGTCGTGAGCGTCCAATGGCATGCACACAGAGTGAAGTCTGATCACAATGTGTGCATGTGCGCACTAATTGTGCATGGCGGTCAGTCTGTGTTGATCACAAGGAGAATATCAATCTTTGGTGCATCTGTCCGAGGGGGGAATGCGGGGTACGGTATACATTATCGACGATCAACCATCAATTTTCCTGCTGTAAATGCTGTGCTAGATCGCGGCATGACGGCAACACGGACGCAGATCATAACAAAACTCGAACAAAAAAATGCATGGCGTCTCTCCAAGAACTCAACTATGAAGCAAATAATAACAATAGGACTGAATAACAGATAAAGACTGTCGGTTGGTTCCTTTCACATCATATCCACGTGGGTTCATGACATGCTCACATGCTCACATGCTGTCCTCTCTGCTCTCGTCTGACGCTCCTGAATCACATGAACTGCTCTGTATCGAGAAGACTCTGACTGGCGACGAAAGTGAAGCCACCAAATGGGTTGGACATGGACAAGTCGTCTGTCTTAGGAGCGACGACAGGAATGGCGTTTTCTTGAACGATGCTCATCTTACGCTCTTCGGTAGGAGACATGGGAAGGTCAGTAAACTCCTTTGAGAAGTTCTCGGCGAGTTCCGGGTCGGTGATCAAAGGACAAATGGGTGGGTCGAGTTCACGTTTTGCCAACTTCTTCCAGTCGATTCTACGGAAGAAACGATGCTTCTTGATGATGTCTAGGTCCTTGGGCATGTTGCCACCAAGACGCTTGTTTGGTTCCTTGCGCAAGAGACGTGTGAGCAGATCCTTCGAGTCAGGGCCAAGGAAGTAGGGTATCTGCAACTTCTGCTTGAGGATGTTTTGCTGGATCTTTGCGTTGTTGTTGCCCTGGAAAGGAGGTGAGCCAGTAAGCAGATCAAATCCGATGGCTCCAAGTGACCACCAATCGACAGCAAAGCTGTAAGCGACGCCCTGAACGACTTCAGGTGCCATGTATTCGACAGTGCCGAGGAAAGAGTTGCACTGAGCGTCTTCCTCAATAGAGACCTTTGATAGACCAAAATCGGTCAGCAGTAAGTGACCGTCAGCGTCGAGCAAGCAGTTCTCGGGCTTCAGATCACGATAGACGACACGGACATTACGGTGCAGATGTTCAAGAGCGAGGACCATTTCGGCCATGTAGAAGGAAGCCACCTCCTCAGTGAACATGCGCTCCATGGCTAAATGAGTAAATAGCTCACCGCCCTGAGCATACTCGAGGATCAAGTAAAGTCTCTCGTGGTCCTGGAAAGCATAGAAGAGCTTGACGACAAAAGGATGGCGATTAACGCTCTCGAGGATGGTGCGTTCGGTGCGCGTCTGCTCGATCAAACGCTTGTGGACGGTTATGGAGGCCTTGCGGAACTGCTTCTGGGCAAAGAGGCGGCCGGTAGTGCGCTGCTTGACAAGATGAACAGTACCAAAGGCACCTTTGCCCAAGCACTTGAGCGTATCAAAGTCGTCGGCAGCCATCTTGCGACGGGCCGTAGGGGTGCGGATGCCACCCTCGACCGGACTGATAAAGTCGTGTTCGATGTCGACTTGGTAAGACTCCAGATCCTTGAGGTCGGCGTCACTGGCGGCAGATGACATGGTAGGAGAGCTGCCGAAGTTAGATGCGTTGCTGTTCTCACGCGTCATGGCAGGAGCAGGAGAGTCGCGGCCCAGGCTGAGGGCATCGAGCTGCATCTTCAGAGTGCTGATACCGCTGGCACCAGGAGAAGCGGCGAGTCTAGGGCTGTCGCTGAGGCCTGCGAGGCTACGCATGCGAGGCGTCATGAGTGGTGAGGCACAAGCCGACCTGTCCGACTCTTCCCCTCCAGACGTGATGGGTGTCTCGAAACCACGGACAACGTTGACGGCTGGTGCAGCAGGAGCCATGCCACCCTTTCTCTTCTTCTTTCTCTTGTTCTTCATCATGTCGCTCTTGAGGAGAGCTGACAGGGGTTCTGGATCTGCGCCAGACTCGGTACGATCGAGTGTGTGATGGGGGGAGACGTTGTCGATCATATCGACTTCGGGGGTTTCGACGTCCATAGCGGGCATGTTCGTCTTGTCGCAAAGAGCTGTTGCTGTTGTTCGAACGACAGAGTCCAAGTCTAGGTGTGTCTGTGTCTGTCTAATATCCAACAACTGTGGCTCCAAGGATAATCATATGAAATAATCTATTCTGTATAGTGCATGAGAGGGTGTGGTTTTTCGCAGCAAGGCCAGGCCAGGATGTCAGCCCTTGTCAAGGATTTCGTCCGCCTGTAGTCAAGGCGGACCTCGCACCAGTGGCCACACAAGAGACGCGAAACTAGAATCGGTACGCGACAGACCAGCGACTGTGTCGGTGGGAGCGACGGAGAACTTGGCGGGAGCGCAGCAGCAAAGAACAGGAGTGGACGATGTGTGGAAGCCCATAGATGGTGTGAGAGAGCAATGTGAGAGTAAATTGTTGATTTGGATATACCGCCGGAAACAGATCCCAGCGACGGCGATGTCTTGGTCGTGTCAAGTCGTGGGTGTGAGAGAGAAGGATCATTATCACACTGCCAAAAGAACTTGGTCTGCTCCTTCCTCCTTCCGACGCTTCCAACTTTCACTCTCTAATTGATCCGCTTCTTGCGCCCGGGCCCACTCTTTCCGCTTTCGGGTCATCATGACGCTCTCGGCTGATTTCTGTGGTCAGCAACTTCCCCTATGGTTGTATCCTCGCTCCTTCATCACTCGTCATCTTGATTACCTACATGTGAAGGAAAAGCACTCTGCATTACAAGAAATCAATTGTGTAAACACAGCAATGCACGCTTGTATCTTACCAGTGGTCGAGAATTCATCTTACTCTTCCATCGTCACCGATTCGCATGTGACAGCGAGAAGAGCCGCTTTGACCACGAGTTCACCACTCTCATCCTCAACTCCACGATCAACATCAACCAATCCGCTTCCACTTTCCATTCACGAGTTAAAAGAGGTGGTGCTTCAACAGTCACCAGCTCTGGTCCTGCTTAGGCCACATTTCATCATCTTGGCCGATCTACCTTCAGAGATTCTGCTAACAATCTTCGACAACTTTGCTGTCCATCCACGAACACCCGATGTGCAGCAAGATACACGCAAGCAATTGCACATCATACGCCTTGCGTGGAGCTCATTAGCGAAATTGTGCAGAACATCTAGACTAATCAAGTCATTAGCCGAACCCTTGTGATATCAGAACTACTACAAGCCCAATACTGTTCTAGATCCCGCCGAACGACAGCCTTTCCTTCATTTTCTGACAACTTTACTCAAGCGGCCAGATTTGGCCAGATGCATTCAACATCTTCACATTGGCCCCTGGTATAGAGTGGAAACCTTGGAGTTGGATCTCCTCTTTGGCTGGACTCGTGATGACCTTTTCGATTTAGACGACGATGTTCCCTCTTCTGAGCTCGTCTCACTGTATGACAGTCACTTGGCTAGCCTATCAATACCGGCCATGCTCCGTGGAAAGTGGATGCAGGCGCTCATGGGAGGCGACAACGATGCGGAGATCGCTCTCTTGTTCACCCTGACGAGCCAGGTGAAGGAGATTGACATTGCCATGCCCAACTTCAAGTCATGGTTACCAATGGAGACACCCTTACTGTTTCCACAGTTGCTCAAACTATCTCTGTTCAAAAATCTTACGTCCTTGTCAGTTTACAGAAGTGATCCTGACATGGCATTCCACCCGTGGTGCGATATATCAGAGATGCCAGGGCTGTACTATGCCTTCTATGGTTATCCAGTATCGCCGTTCTTGCCTTTCTTGGATGTGCCTACTCTCCAAAACCTCACACTGGAAGATTCATTCGAGAATGTGCTTGTGAATGACTATGAAAGCGGCCCGGAACGATTCTCAAGCCTGCGTATGCTGAAGCTGCTACGTTGTGGCTTCTCCCAGGAAGTCTTGCAGCACCGTGTAGATCGGTGCCCTAGACTTGAGACTGCTTCACTCTATCTTACCCAAGATTCACTCCAGGTCACTGGATTCTCCTGGGACACACTTGATCAAGTATTTCAAAAGCAACACCATAAACTTCGGAAGCTTGAATTTGGTTACGATGGCGTATCGTCTTGGGTGCAAGCGGATCCTGGACTGCGACATCAATCCGACACACCCGTATCATCCGTTCAATCACTTCAAAAATTGAGTGTTCTCAGAGACTTGTGCGTCGACCAGAGGATCTTACCAATCGATCAAGTCACGCTCGGCTCAGCAAGTTTCAAGCAAGTCAGGGCTCTTTCAGGCATCCTGCCACCTAGCATCGAAAGACTCACGATAACCGGATTCATCCCTGAAATGATGCCAGCATTTGGAATACTGCTTAACAGGCTTCCAACAAAGGTTCCCAATTTCAAAAGCATTAAAGTGATATCGGACGACATCACAATTCTCACCACTGACTTCGCTATCGGTCGTCAATACTTTCCAGTTGTGGAAGCATATCGAGAGCGTGGTATGGAGTGGGAATTCATCTGCTTGTAATGCTCCAATGCCTCTTGTCTCGTGTGACCGGTCTCAATTCGCCTAGCCTGCGAATGAGTGGGCTCGAACGATCATTCCCAGCTCTTGTTTCACGACCAAAGACGGTCTTTCTACGTATGAAGGCGCCATGAATATCCCTATGGGGAAATGCGGCGCTTCGCTGATTCCAGGTCATCCTCTTAAGCATTGCTCAACATTGTATGTCGTATGGCATTTGCTATAGACCAGGCTCATCGTAATTCAACATTCTATCAAGAAACAATTCTGTATATCTTTGCTGCCATCTCGTAGCATGTGTATCTCTACTGACGTATTGTTCAATCGAGACAATGTTGTATCCTGGTTCGTTAACGTCAGAACTAATATGCTACATTGTTACCTTTCTTAATCCGAATTGAATCCAAGAAGAGGAGAAGACTGCATGGAGAATTTTCTATCTGCAAGAGATATCTTATCTGGTTCGTTATCCGATGAACAGCCATTCCAACGAGCATGGACTTAAACAAAACTATGGAAAGAGATGAAGGAGCATGATATGAGGAAGGTGAAAGCTGTAAGAAGAACAAATGGATGAACGACATGGAGCAGGCTTCTGTGGATAAGTCAACGGAAGTCAGTACAATCACACGATCTTTAGAGGTCTGGTAATTTGGAAAAAAAGTTTTCGTCATTCAAGCATGTAAACTCCCACATGGGTTTCTTGAGCATCGGATATGTTCAGAAGCATCAACATACCTACCACTATGCAAAATTCGTCAACCGAAGTGCAAGTTACGAATAAACTGTACAGTGACGAGAAACACTTTGTCACCCTTAGATTGTTTCCACGATTCTCGTCTATACAAGTTTTCTTTTGGAACACTACTAGCATCAAATCTGGAAAACGTTCCTTACTCGTACTACACGGATCGATGGGGTGAAATTGGTGTTGAGTTTGGAAGAGGCATAGAAGTCATTGTGAACGTTGATGAGAATGTCTAGGCTAAATGATGGTATTGAGGGTAAAGAGTGAAAAGACCATACCTTGACCTAGAGATGTTCTAGAACTTCTGCTTCGATGGGTCTGAGACATACCTATGTCGAAGCATCGAGTTCCGAAAAGGGTCCCGATGGCTGAATCGTTCCCTTCAGCAGCGAGTAGCGCTTCCGGGGAACATGTCCAGCAGATTAGCACTCTGTATTCAGTTGTGTAATTGAGCATCGAAGAAGATTGATCCTAGTGGAGTCATGGAAGAGAGCAAGAACAATCTTAGAACTGCCATCAACGTCGAGGCTCCCTCAAACCGCGTTTAGAAAAGATTTTGCTACATGTCTCGTACTCTGCCGAGTCGAGAAAGAATGCGTAAGCGGGTGTGAGACTTGAAGCTGGAGTGAACATCAAGCAAGTCCCGAAACCGTTACTCGTTAGAAGGGACTTCGATAATTACTGAGGCGTATCGCATGGAAACGTAGAGGACTCTAGAGTAGAAGTCGAAATTCTTTGAGCTGGATCAATTTGTCTGGATTCTGGTCGTGGTCGTGGTCGTGGTCGTGGTCGTGGTCTAGAGCGAAGAGGTTGAGAACGTTCGTAACATCCGTGCCTGGTGCACCGTTCGCCTTCTTACCTTGAACTTTTGCCTAAGGTCCATAGTTGCCGCAGACAGGTATATTTTTATGGACGATATTAATGGGCGCAATGAGGTGAGTAGGTCAGGAACTTGATGACTTGCGACTTGCCAACCGCGAGAGCGATGATCGCATCTGCAAGAACCCAGATGACTGTCAAAGTCTGGGTGAGCAATTCTGACGCCATGAGCACATCAGCAAAATCCGCATGGTATCCATGTAGCGTCGATTACTACCACATACAGCTCGATGGTAAAGCAACGGAGCAGGAAGTTGGGGGAGACCTGGCTTATTCAGGAAGGAATGCCATATTTGATGCTGCTATTGGTTGGATACACCTCGCAATTTCGGGTCACGAGAGCTTCAACTGCCAGGATATGTCGAACTGACTTTTCCACAAAACCCAAGGCACAGGAATAGTAACAATAGTCTGTAGGAGGTTTGTGTCAAGATGGTCCAAACATGTTGATCTTCCAAGATTTTATTACCGGAGCTTGTCAGAGAAACTGGTTTTTGTTAAGGAACTCTCAACATGATCGTTCTCTTGTCTCGGTCAATCATTACGATCCTCATCGACCAACCCTGTTGACAGCGACTTGAGAACCGCTGTTCGATATTTCGCAGGCCCGTACCCAATTTGGTAGCTTGAACATAGAGAGAATCTCCAGAGGCTGGTCTCAACATGCGGCAATCAAGAATCAATAGTTCTTGTTGATCGGCAGATATTCCATTCCTATAAGGCTTTTGTGACGTGGAAAACGTGATAGATCGACGGGCACCGGTAGACACATCCAGATCTCTGGGAGTTGGGAGAAAATATCGAAAGGCGGGACCAATATACTGTTTACGTAGTATTGGAAGGGTGGGACCAGGTTGTTTGTTGCCGTCCGTCAATAGATAGAGAAACGTTTCTGCCAAGAAAGGCGTGGTGTGGCTGGGCCAAAATTGCGGGAGCCGGGCCGTGGCTTGCTCCTTTCCGACCTGCAACTCTAACCTCACCTCCTCCTTCTCTTTCTTCCTCTTTGTACAACCTGTGTACCATTAATCTATATTGATGCGATGGACTAGTAATATCTCTTCAGCTGCCAGTGGAGCAGAGCTAGAACAATATCAGGAATACAGGCTCGATTTCGCCTTTCCTACAGATCAGTCGTAAGCGTTCATTTTGCAACGGTTTGTATAATGAGTTTATCGATTTGGCAACGCCTCTCTTACCCTTAATACCTATTATACAACGGTGTGTCAACCGCTTTCAGGGCGAGCAGCCTCTTTTCGTTGTGTTTCTTGTACCTGAAAACCCACTTTTCTTTTCAACATCTCGAGGTTTCAAAATCTATATAACAAGACACGAAGAAGGCAGAATACGCCACTTTTGTCCTCTCATACTTTCGCTTTTTCTCTTGCTTTCGCTACAAAATTCATCCATACTTGTTGTCGTTGTTTCAGAGCCACCCTTTTCACAATGCCTGCTTCTTTCTTGTCCGCAGCTGTTGCTGCGCTCTCGCTTTCGAGCATGGCTTCGGCTCAGATGAACTTCAACAGCACAACTCCCCGTGGTACCGGAGCTGTTGGTTCTGGTGTCGCACCTTCTGGTACTGCTGCCCCTACCGGTGGTGCTTTCCCCATGAACAATGGTTCAGTCCCCGCAACACCCAACAATGGCGGTAGTGGTACTGGTACTGTTGACTACGAGAGCGCCATCTGCCCTCTTTACAATGACGAGGTTCTCCTTCTCGACAACAACAGCCAGTACCTCGTTGCCTGTGGAACCACTGCACAAGGTACTGTCATTGCCGTCCGCAAGGCCAAGCGTCAATCCACCACTACCGAGCCCGTCTGGCTCGTCGACTGTGTCCGCCAGTGCGAGGCCCTCGCCGGCTGTGTTGGCACTGCCTTCAACTCTGAGCAAGACACCTGCACTTTCTACAGCAACATTGAGAGAACCTACCCCGATCCCAATGTCGATCTCGCTCTTGTTGTCCAACCTGATGGCGGCAACTCTACTACTGGTGGTGACTCTACTACTGGCCCCACTACCACCGTCCCTGTCGACGGCATTGCCGGAGGTCCTGCCACTACCGTCCCCATGACCACCTCAACCGTCTACTCCACCAAGCTTACTACCATCACTTCCTGCGCTCCTAGCGTTACCAACTGCCCTGCCCGCACCGTCACCGATGTCATCTCTCTCTACACCACCGTCTGCCCCGTCAGCGGACAAACCGCTGCCACCACCGGTGCTCCTGCCAGCTCTGTCGGTGCCTGCTCCGCATGCGCATACACCACTTCCACCGCCACTGTCTTCTCCTGCGCCACCAGCGGTTCTTCAATCAGTCTTGTCCCCGTCTCCACCCAGGCCGTCGTTGTCCCCGTCCTCGCTGCCGCCACACCTACTTCCACTCCTGCGGCTGGCGTCTCTGGCGCCGCTGGCTCAAACAGCGCTCAAACCACTTACTCCACCATCACCGAGAAAGTCACCGTCACCCAGGTCGTTACCCAGTACGCCACCGTCTGCCCTCAAGTGGCCACTGCCCCCGGCCCCGTCATCCCTTCCACCCCGGTCCCCGCTGCTTCTGACGTCCCTGTCGCTTCTGCCCCTGCCGCTGCTCCTCCTGCCGTCGCTGCCCCTCCTTCAGTTGACAACTTCGTTGGCACCGCCGCCCCCGCTCCTTCTGCCCCTGCTGCTTATGGTAACAACGGCACTGTCTCTTACGGCAACGGTACTTCCCCTACTATGCCTACCATCGCCGTCTACACTGGTGCCGCCGCCAAGAACGCTGGCATGGGTGTTGCCGCCGCTGTCGTCGGTGCTGCCGCTTTCTTCCTCTAAATTTTTCTTTCTCTTTTTTTCTGATTTGATCATGTTTTGATCGATGATTTCTTCTCTCGAATCTCACTGACTGGGTTCGGTGCATTCTTTTTTCCTTTGTTCCAATCTATTTAGATAATGTTTACAGCTAAGCTAGCATTTTTCCTTGTGTTTTTTTCTTACTTTGGTTCATATCGTGTCGGTTGTTGGTTTTCAGCCCTGGATGGATGATACCCCTTTCCTCCCCGAAAGAAAGGAACAGGAAAAGAAAGAAAGTTATATAGATAAAAGATAATCGTAAATATCATAACATCAAAAACACCTACCTCATCTTGCAAATTGTCAGTTTCAAAATCACCTTATGTCTACAGCAAGCCCGAGGAGATTGCTTAGTCTCTTTCGCAACATGGCCAAAGAATGTCATTGTTGCGATGCAGCAACAAAATGTACTACCTGTGATACTCATAACTGATACACCAGAGACGGAAGAAAGTCTTTCCAGTCTCAATGGTCCCTGGCGGTGCTCATTCGGGCTCTTGACCTGGTTACACGTCCTTCCCCAGCATTGTCATCTTCCTTATTACCAGCATCGTCCTTGTTGCCAGCATTGTCATTGTTGGCAGTATCCATATTGTTGGAAACTTCCACAAGTCCAGCAGTTGCAGGCTCCCTCCATTCGCCAAGGTCCGGATGCCTTCTCACATACTCTCTTCCAAACTCATGGAAATCATCCACTGTGGCACTCCTGACATCTCCTGGCATCTCATGCTCTCCCTCTCTGCCACTCGCATCTTCCAAATACCTTTCTCGTGAAACTTCCTGATCATCAACTTGAAGAAGCGAATGACTCCAAGCGCACATTACTTGAAGAAAACCAAGTTGGGGGCACTGATACTGGTCGATGTACACGACAATGTTTCCGACTTGGGGATCGCAATGTGGGTCTATCTTGCCGCGCCAGGGGATTGTGTCACAAGATACAGCGTAGAATGCAGCCGCAGGAAAAGGGTTGTACATGTGATTTTCCCTGAGTTCAGAGGTGGGAAGTTTTACAGCGTAGAGTCTGACGCCGAGGCGCTCTGCGGTCCATGATTGTCGAGGCAAAGCTCGCTCCAGAAATGAGACGGGGATGTCGATATGCTCGTAAGCGTGCCTGCGAAATATGTCGAATTCGCCACTGCAGTTGATCCGTGCAACCTTGACCGTAGGTTCTGCGATATCCATTTTCCGATATTCGGCCATGAATCCAGGGGTCATGGCTCTTGAACGCATGAAATGCTAGACCAGAGGGTTCAAGGCCCTGGTATCGAGGTCGACGCAATTGCGGTCTAGTATAGAATTGGGGCCGATCGAAAAAATTTCTCCGTAAACAATGACAGAGCTGAATTTGGCACCCCTGCCTTCAGTCAACTTCAGAATACTCAAATTGACTTCGGATTGCTTCAGGTCTTCGACCTCTTTGCCAGTCGTATCCACACTGACAACGCAAAGGCTGTGAGGCAGGTCCTCTGCTGTTTTGCCATGCCGGAGGATGGTTTCACGGTCTAAGGATTCGAACTCTCCAAGATAAGGACGATACTCCGGGAAGCGGGTGTTGTTCTTCTTTCTTATCCAGACAAACTTTGGCTCGCGCTCTGCAGCAGGAAAGTACAGTGCGCGAATAGCATCGCCGGTTGGACGATACTGAAAATCTGCAAAAGTATGACATAAGGCGCGGTGGTTCGACAAGTCGGAGTCCTTGCATTCCGTGGAACAGTAACGAGCATTACGGCAGCCAGGGCATCGTTGGCTGTCGAACTTGTGGCAGACAGAGCACCTCTTGTGCAACCCGGCGTTCGCGGACATCATATAATCTCAGAATAGTATCTCCAGTAATAGTGTCCGATAGCGATATGGTGATCTGGGTTTGCGGCTCGGTAACAAAAACTCGATTGATCAATGTAGTCTGAGAAACAAAATGTGGTTGTGGCGGAGGAAGAGGATCATGGTTCAAGACAATGGAAAGCCGTGTGTAAACAGCCAAGTTGAGCAAGAAGCAACCAAGCCCACAACGTGACTTCCTGTTCTTAGCTGCGTATAAGGATTGCCGTGGAACCACTAAGGAAGCATGCATAGGTCCCAACCATGACAACAGCAAACAGAGCGGCCAACGGATCAGAAGTGGAGATGGAACAGACAGCGGTAGTAAGAAAGAAACGACGATCAGTTTGGCGCTTACCTTCACTTCCGTGTCCGCTCTCGCTATCGCGATTCACTATACGTGCCTGCTGATAGAAACTTCAACATCTTATAAACCAATTCTCACTCGGCCATACAGCGCATGCTGTCAAGCATTCTTGGAAAGTGACGGATCGATCTTGTTCACTCCAGCCAACACTTCCACAATACCCACTGAAAAAAAAAAATCTTTGTCCAAGAACTTCGATAATTACAAAACCGCCAACACCACACGTCTTATATCTTGCACTTACCGCATCGACTCAATCCACAACAAAGGTCCATCTTTCCTCGTCTCAATCATCAACAACTTCTTGTATCTGACATCTGGTCTTCGACACAGTCCATCATCATGCCGCCCAAATCTCACTTCTGCAACACCTGTTCAGAGCCTGCCACCACATCCTGCTCATGCTGCAACGACAGCTACTACTGTTCTAACGTCTGCCAAAAGACCGACTGGAGATCTCACAAGCTCCTTTGCAACACCTTCAAGAACTTCAGCAAGCGTCCTATCTCCAACGCCAGACGTGCAATCTACTTCCCAGCCTGTGAGGCAAAACCTAAGTTTGTCTGGATAAATAACTTGGGGAGCTACGCGGAGCCATTCTTGATTCCTGGCGAGGGATAGAACTGTATCCGTCGTTCTGTCCCAAACCCATGGAAAAAGGGTCGATCACACGACTTGACCTGCTTTTGCAACGTGTTTGCATGGCGAGGACTTCCACCTAACACGAGTATCGCCAATGCCACTGAAGGATGGTCTAGTCTTGAAATAGATGGACCTATCTCACTCTTCGTGTTGATCGGAGTGGATGCATGAGTGACGGTGAATTTGGTCGCTGTTACCCTGGAATAGGAAGATTTCTTTGAATGTTGCCTCTTTTTGTTAAGCTGATCACGTGGAGATTTTTGCACATCAAGACAGCTATCACATGATGAAGGACCCGGAAATGAGGAAAGAAGAGGCAGAAAAGAAGACAGATCATCATGAAGAGAAATAAAAACAGTATACACACAAAAAGCTAAGCCCATAAAAACACCCTGTTTCCATCCTAAGCTTCTCAAAGCTTGGCCAACCTCTCCTTGGGTCCGGAAAGGGGATCGTAAGCAGCAATGCTGAGTGTGTCTGTAGCAACAGTCGCGGTGTGCATCTTCAAACTTGAAATATCGATCATGTCGGGAGTGAGTTGATCAACGCTGTTGCAACCGATCAAGCGCATGTTCATTTCCATTTCGTCCTTGAGGAGCTGTGATTTGTTAGTTGATATTTCCTTGAATGAAGAATGTGTAATGGATAGGAACATTGACTTACCTGCATAGCACGATCAACACCAGGCAAACCGTAAGCCGACATGGCATATAGGAAAGGTCTTCCAATACCCACACCCTTGGCACCCAAGCAGATAGCCTTGAGGATATCAGTAGCACGTCTGACACCACCATCAATGTAAATCTCAATGGCGTTTTCCAGTCCCAAGCGTCTAAGTTCAGGCATGACCTCGGCCAAAACCTCAATCCCAGAACGCGCGGTATCCAACTGTCTACCACCGTGATTCGACAAGACAACACCATCAACACCAGCAGCAATCGCCTTCAATACATCCTCAACTCTCTGTACACCCTTGAGCAAGATAGGCATCTTGGTGACAGACTTGAACCAAGGGATGTCTTTCCAGCTCAGGGAAGGGTCGATGAAGGAAGAGATGGCACGAGCGGCTCCTTGACTGCGGTCGACGTTGTCGCCGCCGGTGTTTTGGACGTTTGAACCGACGTCGGAGAATTTGGAGCGCATGTCTTTTTCGCGGCGGCCGAGTTGGGGCGCGTCGACTGTTATAAAGAGGCCTTTGCAGCCGCGCTTTTCGGCGTGCTCGATGATGCGTTTGGTGATTTCTCTGTTCTTGTTGACCTGTAATCGAAATCATCAGTCAAGATGCACAGATGGTCGTTGCTAACGCCAGGACTTACGTATAGCTGAAGCCATTGAACTTGGTCACCTTGCTTTGCGTCGACGATTTCGTCAAAGGAGCAGGAGGCGAGTGTGGGAATCATTTGGATGACATCGTGTTTGTGGGCTCCGCGCGTGAGAATGACTTCTCCTTCGGGGTTTCCCAGTTTGCCGAGGGCGGTGGCTGTGACATAGAAGGGCATGCTGACTTTGGTGCCCAGCATGGTGGTTGACATGTCGACTTTCTCGACATCGACGAGGACTCTTGGTCTGAACCAGATCTTGTGGAAAGCGCTGTGGTTCTCTCGTAGCGTCTGTTGAGCCTGTTAGCTTTGACAGAGTGAGGCTGGAGTAAGACTGATGTTCAACTCACAATCTCGTCATCAGCACCAGAGGAGTAATAAGCCCAAGCCGTCCTCTTCATGACCCTCTTGGCCACAGCCTCAAAGTCCATCAAATTGTAACATTGCTCCAAGATGGGCATTCTCTTGATCCTCTCCTGTCTCTCCTGCTCATCCGGATCATCCTCCTTCTTCTCTTCCTTGACGGTCTTCATGTCGACTTCTCCCAAGTGCTTGCTCTTGTCCAAGAACTTGTCGAGAGTGTCCGGAGGATGGATGGGAGCGTACTCGTCGGTTGCATCTTTGCCGGCGTACTTGAGGATGATCTTGGGACCACCGGGGTGTTCGGGCATGAATTCCGTGACATCGTAGGCGCGGCCGTGGATGATTACCCAGCAGCTCTCGGCTGAGTTGTGCTTGGCCACTTCTTCGCCGGTCAACTTGACCGCTTGAGTGTCGTTGCTGTCGTGATTCATCTTGAAGTCTTGGAGTCTTGGTTTTAGTGTCTGTCGGGAGAGACGTGTCCGATGCTAGGATAGACAAACAAGAGAGACGGAATCAGGGAGAAGAAGGATGTCTAACACGGGACAAGATGTTAGTCAAGACAAGATATACTGACCACTCAATAGTAGGTACTGTGCATTCCGTACAAGTCTCGCCCGCTCTTCTCTCCCTCGGTACAAAGGACCATATCCCCACATTGGCCCGGACTTGTACGGATTTAACCTTCTTGATCTCTATTCCAATTCCTCTTCATCTTTGACGTCAACTCTCTTGATCAGTGGGAGGACAACATTGCAGCAGATATGAGATGACTGTATTCCAGAGTCTGACCAAAATGTTGTTGTTTTGTCGTCAGATAATGCTCAAATCCATCGCGTGATTTTTTCCATAACAACACCAAAATGTGGAACACGGTTGACCCCACAAAGAGCTTACAAACTCAATTCGCTAATTGGTCAAGCTCTATTTATCCTCCCTCGGCTTCCTCCATTCGTCGCTCCGACTTCGCGGCTCCCTCAAATACCACTTCACGCGTTGTTCCAACCTGACTTAGCAAACTTCCTTTCTAGTAGAGCGTCTTTTCGATGAGAATCATGCTGCGACTCTAACGCGAGCCTTCCGATTGGTATGTTCAACTTACTCCACAGACTAAGGTAAGTCTCTCAGCGCAATTCCTATACAATTCAAATTCCTCACTGTATACTCAATTCCCCTTCCAAGGAGGATTCATACCTCTCACCAGATTTTGTCGTATCTCTTACCTTTTTACACCATATCTCTGCGAAACCTCTGCTCTTGAGACGTTTCTTCTTCGTCCATTCTTTCTACCTTTCCACTCATACACGACCTCTTTCCCGATACGGACGTTCTCACTCTCTTGTTCTACATTGACATGCGACCTCATGCCGAATTGGCGTTCATACTCTCTTTTGGCTTCTTGTCACGCGATACCTTCCCCGAAATGGCGCTGTGGATTATGGACAATTGGCTCAAACACAAAAATCTTCTCGTGAAACATGAGTGGCTCTACATAGTCACTCATGACGAGATTCCTTATCAAGACATGACTCTCTTGTGATTGTCTTTTAGAGGTTAAACAACCATCTTCTAATATTGCTGAGTTGGAAACCTCAGAAACGGCAAGTCACCCCACTGGCATCAGTACTCTTGAGCAGAAGTATATTGGGTCATAAACTTCATGCCAGTGGAAGTTTTTCGAACCACCTTGCAGTATATAGGTATAAGTACCTTGCCCTCGATGTAGTATGATTCCTTGCCTTTCGTCAACCGTTTTCATACCTCAATCGTTTCTTCCATTCGGACTCAATAAGCTTTCAGTTCACTCGAAACATCAACACAACATGAGGAAGCCCATCTCATTATTGTTCGTGCTATGAACCATGCAAGTCCCTACGTCTTCGTTGCCGCGTGAGGATCATCCACATCACGACCCTCAGGACGATACGTTCGACCTGTGTGACGAAAATCGCAACAACCCGATCAGCAAGGCCGATTACGCCAGCCAGGTCGGCCCTTGGTTACAGACCCAGCTTGACAGCTGGAGAGTCTGGCACAACTCATCTCAAGAGCAAGACGATAGGAACCAATCAGAGACCAACGCTACCGACTGGCCAACTCACAACGGCGCCAAACTGAACTTCTACGACTCACTGAGGTGGAAGTATGCCTCAAAGTCAAGCTGGACGCTGGGCGATTGCAACCTCACCGATACAGGCGGCGTCGCTAGCTGCGATGTCATCGATCCTCAGTTTTCTCCCCATGACCAACGCATGGCCTGGTACAGCCTCGAAGCCATCAATCTTAACCACAAATACCAAGTCCACTGGAAGAATCTGGTGGATACCAAGATGAACAACGTCAACTTGAAGAAAGAAAAGCTTGTCGAGAAGTACTCAGATGGTGCACGCGCTGCAAAAGAGATAAAAAAGCATCAAACCATGGAAAAGATTGTTATGCATGTGTTACAGGCAAGTCAATCACAAGACGCTCGAAGATGCAACTGCTAAGCATTCACTCGGTATAGGGTCTTATCATTACAGCACAATCCGTACTGTTAGTTATACAACCCGAGGTCGGCATCCCTCTATTTACTTCAGAAATGGGATTCCTTATCGGAGCAGATATAATCGCCTTCAACCCTTATATTGATGTGATGAAAGAAAGGGACGACTTGGTCGACCAAATAACAGCACACTGTCTCTGAAGTTGAATACAAGACTCAAGGATTCAATCTAAAGTGGTTCATCGCAAACATGAATAGTGTCATGTCAGGACAAGCAGGATCGATGAACAAAACTATTGTCGACTTAGTCGCGTCTGGCGAATATGCTCAGAGTAGCGCGACAACGGACGAAGATATCAATTTCTTGCAAAGAATTTCGACAATATCCTGGATAGGCAATATTTGGAACCAAGACAGACCGTACATCGTCATGGCTGACACCGATGACTGCGAAGCTGACAAACGAGGACCACAAGACCTGAAAGCTTGCCTACCAGACTATCCGGATTTTGTCTTCTATCTATACATATTGCCACGAGACAAAGAGGGCCTTCCCCATCAAGCCAACCCTCGAGGACCTACTGGCTATGAATTGTTACAGAAAGAGGTCAACATTACTATAACCGATGTCGTACAATCCTCGGTTGCTCACTATCGTCAATACGGCAACAGCAATTCTTTGCAACTTAAGAATCTCGAACAGGTCCAGAAGTTTTTGGGTAACGCGAAGTATGGTGGTCGCTACCCGGGCTTCTTTACCATTAGTGTCTGCTACACAGTTCGTCCACCTGTCTTATATTTCAATCATGCTGACACATCATTCAGCCTAATGGCATGGCCATCTCATCCGTCAAGGCTCACGATGGTCGTTATTATCCATGCATGTGTGCCAAGCCACCATGGCCCACAGTCGATGTGAACAACGAACACGACAACAACGACACCACCAATGATCCTCCCAAAACCGATGACAAGGAAGAGCAGCCCCCAGGAAAGCAGAGAGAAGCGAGGAACCAGATCACGAACCAAGAGAACAAGCTCATCCACAGGGCCGAATACGCATTCAAGAAGAAAAAGCCTTTCAGCACCTTCAAGAGCTCGGTGGACGAATCATTCAACTTTGTTCAATCGTCAGGTTTGTACACATCCGGCGACTTCCAGAAATTCTGTCACAAGCACCAGAAATGCGACGACGACGAGAGTGTGGATTGGAAAGGCAAGTTCCCTAAGGGCCAAGACGATAAGCTCAATCATTGCAGACTGCCAGATTGAGATTGGAGACGGCTATGCTCGACTTGGTTGGGAGGCATGGATGCCATGGTACCGGTAATGTCTTGAGCTAGCCAGCCTGGTATCTGCACGCGAGAAACCGAGAAAAATTGCTTTGAATGCTTGTTATCATGTACATGGGTATGCTTGCGACTTTTAATGATGAATGGAGTTACGTTGGCTTAACCTCTTCATTTGTCTGTGTGCTGATTGAGTAATTGCATATGCTCGATTTGAAAAATGAAGAAGAAAGAGCCCAAATGTCATACGCGAGCTTGGATACAAGGACAGGACAGAGCTGATTCTGAGAATACTTCATCTTGAGCTGGGGGACTGACAACCAACATCCATTGTCAGGACCTCAATCTTGGACGTAGGAGACCACATTTCGGCACATTGCTGAGACGATTGCGATTTTGTTCGTCTGACCAATCGTTGAAGGTGCTTTCAGATACAATTGTTTGCGTCAAAGGCTTGAAGTTGTCGGCTACAGAAGCTATGATTGAAGCAAGCCACTTTGCATAATTTTAACGTTCGGAATGATCGACGTGCCGACAGAATTATGCAACACCCTGGAGCATAAACCCCACTCGGATCGATTTTGAACCGGCTTCCGTTCTGCTGCCCCGGGATCCGCTTCCTTCATGCCTCGAGACGTCCTGCAACAGTTGTATAGAAAGGGTCTGCTTCGCGAACATAAAATGCGCCGGTTGATATCACCGCCGCTCGGGAGACTTTATGCATTATATCATATTCAGATGATTGGCTGGCCACCCCTATCTGATCTATCGGCGTGTTCAACACTCGCCTTAAAAGACCTATAACATCCGCCTGTTGGTTTTATATTGGCTTCCACACACATCAGCTCTATCTGTTTCTTCAGATCTTCATTCATTAACCTCTTCCTCCTTTCCTCCTTCACATTCTCTCTCTGTTTTGTTCCGTGTCTTTCATCATCACATCTCGTCAACAACACCATGTCTGAAAGGTCTTCAGACGTGGACGTCGAAAAGAGCCCTGGATCTCAAAAAGGAAAAGGTCAATCAGTATCTTGGTTCCGTCTCGTCTTCGACCAAGGCCTCGTCACACTTGAAGTACAAAACTGGCACTATGAAGGATCCGGAACAGAAGAAGACCCCTTCGTGGTCACATGGATAGACAACGATCCTCGCAACCCCATGAACTGGCCTGATATTAAAAAATGGTTTCTCGTCGCCTTGGTTTCCATCGCTACTCTTGCTGTTGCTTTCGTTTCTAGCGCATACAGTGGAGGTTTGAGCGAGGTCATCGCTCAGTTCCATACTACTGAGTTGATTGTGACGTTGGGAATTTCATTGTTCGTATTGGGTTTCGCTATCGGTCCACTGATGTGGGCACCCATGTCGGAAATCTTTGGACGTCAGGTCCTCTTTATAGGCACGTATGCCGCCTTGACCGCTTTCAACGCTGGCGCTGCCGGTGCTCAAAACATCACGGCGCTGCTACTTATGAGATTCTTTGCTGGATCATTTGGTTCAAGTCCGTTGACTGTAAGTAGACTCACGCTGCCCTCATGCAAGCTTATACTCACCATTCTAGAACGCCGGCGGTATCATTGCAGACATGTTCGACGCCGATCAGCGTGGTTTAGCAATGACCTTCTTCGCATCCGCACCTTTCCTTGGACCAGTGATCGGACCCATCGTCGGTGGCTTCGTAGGCGAGGGGCCAGGTTGGAGGTGGGTTGAGGGAATCATGGCTATATTCACCGGCGTCCTCTGGATTTTGGGTAGTCTACTCATCCCTGAAACATACGCACCTGTCCTCCTTCGGAAACGAGCACGAGCGCTCGAAAAAGCCAATCCAGGCAAAGTTTACAGATCACGCGCAGAAATCTCCACCGGACCCGTCAAGTTCTCAAAAGTATTTAGCACAGCGTTGATCAGGCCTTGGAGGTTGTTGTTCGGAGAGCCAATTGTGCTGCTCTTGTCCACATACATGGCCATCATCTACGGAACTCTATATCTTCTCTTCGCCGCATTCCCAATCGTCTATCAACAAAAGCGTGGCTGGTCTCCGGGTATCGGTGGTCTCGCATTTTTGGGCGTCGCAGTAGGCATGTTGATCGCAATCGTCTACTGCCTCTGGGACAATAAACGCTACAAGAAAGTTGCAGCTGATCATTGTGGATCCGCTCCTCCGGAAGCTCGTTTGCCTATGGCTATGGTAGGCGCAATCGCTCTCCCCATCGGTCTTTTCTGGTTCGCATGGACGAATGGCCCTAGTGTACAGTTTATGGCTTCGATCTCGGCTGGAGCTCCCTTTGGCTTTGGCATGATTCTGGTCTTCCTTGGTGTCATGAACTATCTCATCGACGCTTACACGATTTATGCGGCTAGCGCTTTGGCTGCTAATTCGGTGTTAAGAAGTCTGTTTGGTATGGCGTTTCCACTGTTTACGTCCTATATGTACGCCAACCTGGGGATCCACTGGGCTAGTTGTATACCCGCTTTCCTGGCTCTAATATGCGTTCCCATGCCGGTGAGTCACTTTCCTTCGAGTGTAGAAATTGGTTTCAATTTTTTCCGAATTTTTCTCCTTTTTCCTCTGAAGAACCCCTCATTCTCTCTTCTTTCTCTTCCTCTCTCTCTCTTCTTTCTCCTCCTCAATAGAATCTGGTGAACTCCATTTGCTGACTTATGACCCACAGTTCCTGTTCTACAAGTACGGACCCAAGATCCGCGAAAAGTGCAAGTTTGCTGCCGAGTCTGCGGCTTTCATGGAAAAGATGAAGCAAGGCAGTTAAACCACACAGAACCATTGACGATGTTGTACCAGTCGACATCTTCATCTGTTACCAAAATAGATGCTTTGCATAATGAACAATGATTTATGACCAGATTAAGGATGAAACAAGAATATACAGCAGGACATGTACCTCAAGCATGAACCCATTCAAACTCACATTATCTATTCATGATGACCATCTCACCTGTTCAGCAAGTCAAAATATCCGAGTGTTCTCACTTTGACTCGATCACATCCACAATGTCATGAAAGAACAAGACACAATGAGCCACCAAGAAACAGACATGACAAGTAAATTCGTTCAACATTATCTCTCTTGATCTCTGACTACACGATCTCGATGCCAGAGACAGCAGTCTTGTCCTGGTTATGCGCCTCCATGCTCGAAGTCTCGGTACTCGAATGACCAGTTCCATCGTGAAGATCAAACGAGTCTCCATCGATGACGATCGGTGTCGTGGTGCCCACGAGGTACAAGTACCAGTATACGACAGCGACGAAGACTCCACCGCCCACGATGTTTCCCAGTGCGGCGGGAATCATGGATTTCCAGATGTAGTAGCCAACGCTGATATCTGGGTGGTGGAGGAAAATCTATTGGTAAGTTTCGATTAGTACAATGAACTCCAACCACGACGAGGATGTGGAAGAGGTGAAAAACACTCACAGCCAAAGGAATATAAAACATGTTGGCGATAACGTGATCCAATCCCAACAACACAAACGCAAAGACCGGCCACCAAATAGCCATGACCTTGGAAAAGAACTCTCTGGCGCAACAAGCGAGGAAACAAGCGAGACAAACGAGCCAATTGGCTCCAATCGCCCTGAGGAAGATCTGATACCAGGCGGGATGCACGACTTTTGTGGTAGCGATTTTCAGGGCTTCGGTGCGGTAGGCGTCATCGCTGAGGACGCCGCCGTGACCGATGATTATGCCGACGATGAAGAGGGCGCCGGCGAGATTACCGAAGAAGGTCAGGAGCCAGTGGCGGAGCATGAGGAGGATTGAGGTGCGGCGGTGGAGGGTTGAAAGGGTTGTGTACTGTGAGAAAGTTTGTTTTAGGGACTTGACCTTGTCTGAAGGGGATGGTGATGAGAGAGGGTAAATACCATGAAAGAACCGGTTGCTAGGTCTGCTCCTGTCATTACGATGACGACCAAACCGAAGGGGAAGATTAGGGCTCCCATCATCCTGATCAAACCGGGTGCTAGAAACACGAGTCAGCAATTTATATGGTACATGGAAGTGGCTACTTTCTTACCATTCTCTTGATACCAGGGTGCGGTGTTGATGGTAACATAACATGCTCCGGCGAAAGAGAGCAAAGCGCCAGCCATGAAACTGCTGATGATGATTTTGTCGATACGCATCTTGGCCTTGTAGGCACCCGCCCTCGACGATATTTCTATGGCCTCTTTGGGACTGTAGGCATTGTGCACCACGTTGATGTATTGGTGACTAACATCGCGGTGACTGACAGGAGGAGGAAGAACCATCTTTGTTGATGGGGTGTATAGAGACGATAGAGGAGTGGAGACACTAAACGTGGTCGATAGAAAAGCACGACTGAGAAGGAGTCTTATAAGCATGCAATGTGGATCCTACCTCTCCTATATATATCTCAAAAACTCCTACCATCTCGAGGTGGCCCTCAAGCACACGCTACCCCATACCCCAGTTACCCCGGTACCCCAGGTACCCCACTCTTTCAGCCGCTGGAGAGTCTGTTGGCTCGAGGTAGCGAAGGGGCGGAAGGCAAGTAGTGCATTTTGAAACTCATGGGCATGAAATGATAAGCTCTCAATTGGCCCAGATCCAGCATCGATGCAGGAGCGGGTAAACTGAAAACGTGGGCACGGAATAACCAAAGCGATTTAGAGTCAAACTTAGTGATACATCGAAGAGGGATCTTCCGGAAGGCCGCGGATCGTGTAGCAAATGACTCGAGAGCGGCCGAGATAATGATACTGATTTCTATCTCCAAAGAGAAAGGAACTCATTGGATGTATCGTCTTGTGAAGAGTACTGCTTTAAATATTTATGTCGTACATCTTGCCAAGTGTGAAGGCGGCTTCTCCAAGAGATCTTGTTGAGGACAAGACATGCTAAGATTTGAGGCTTGAGTTGGGTTGCACTTGAAAGCCACTGAATCGTCAGCGTGCCTAGACGTTAGAAGCGCCAGCCGCGGTTCGTAAAGAGTGACACGCAGGTTGCAGCAAACGCAGCAAACCATCAGGCTGACCACATGCATGGTACATGGCTCCCTTCATGGAAGTCACTACATTCTATAAGGAGACATGTTAGTTTTCGCCGCAAAGAAAGGCCTTGAAAGTATTTGTCGAATGTTGGTTGTCGGTTGAGTATTGACCACGATCGTCAAATTGCATGAGGACTTCCCGTGCGGAGTTGTCCCACGGGGTCCCCACAAACAGGGTTGTTGATCAATAATCCAGGGAGACATTCTTACTTCTAACGCTCTATCATATGCAACAAATATAGAGAGATGGATAACACAACTTTTGCCGAAGTTCCAAGTGTTTCAATTGTCTACTCCTTCGAGCAACTTCAGAAGCTTGAGAACCAAGGAGTTTCCTGGGGCTAACAGTCACGACCGTACGACAAGACGTATGCAAACATGATCATCTGGGGAACAATAACGATGCCTTCTGTCCGGTCCTGGCCACGAGGAAGGTTGTGTCTGCACAAAGCAGCAACCCTTTTCCATTGACACGCTCCGAGAAAGATACGACTTGGATCCGGAGGCTCTGTGCAAGAGTAAGCGACGGGGGGTTCTCAGTCCAATCATGTGCTTCGATTTAGACCTTCTTTCGACTTCGACTTCGAAGTTACACAGTACCTAGATTGTGGCTGCTTGCTTGGTCATGAACATGTTGGCAGAAGCAACTTCATCCTCGCGACCACATCCCCAGTCCACATAGACCAGAAAATCTCATGGAGTTGCCCTTACGCGAGGTAACGATAGATCGATGAATCCACGCAAGCCTGGAATAAAGCATCACATCGTTGTGGTGAAAGACCATGAGCTAAATCATGCCAGGGAATTCCATGTTTTCGAGAGCTGGAAAACTTTGATGTTATGTCAAAAGTTTATACATTTGTGTCGGCGGTGGAGAAAACCAGTACTAAAAATCAGCAGAGTGCTCCCAGATATTCCAAGTCATGTCTCCAGATAAGAAACACAAATGGCCCATGTTGTTTGAGCAAGAGAAGACTGGATGACAGCAGCCTATCTCAGGACTCAGGAGGATCTCGCAATATACTTGATAATTTACAAGCTGGGTACATGGTCAGCTAATTGGGCAGCGCCATCCAAATGGTCAAGAGTTCCGAGTGATCCAAACATTGCCGCGGACATGTTGCCGGTCATCGTAGAGAGTGTTCTGGTGTCACTGAACGGGCAGCAACGACAAGTGCAACTTCAGCAACAGCCTGATGCTCCACAAACTGCATTTACCTGCAAGCCTTGCCTTCCACACAATCATGTTAGCGCACATCCACGCCTCAGCGAACATACCTTGTATGTGTATATTTCCATTTTCCTCGTCATCTGATATGCAACATTCTCCGATGTCGCAGGCAAAGACGACCAGTCAATTCATGAGTCATCCTCATGGATTCAAGAATGTAGGGCACGAACAGCGGAAGCACTTTGCTTCTAACTCAAGCAATGAGCTAAGTGTCAATATTTCATGTTCGATTTGGCCGCAGAGTTCTGAACATGTGTGTCGTCTCATATCATAAACATCGACGCTTCATTGTGCTTTGTGTCATGGGTTGAGCACTCTAAGACATGAGTTCATATGTCGGATGATTCTCGAAAGCGACAGACAGACAGGTACAATTGTGCAAAGATTTCAATCATACGGCGTGGTCAGTCTCGAAGAAGAAGAGAAAAGAGGAGAACGTAAGAAAATTGACATGTACGAAGCTGTTGAAGCATTTAATGACGAAGCATAGATAGGTTGACTGGTATCGCTCACTTGTTCCTCGACATGTTAGTATGTCTTTGCGGTCACGGGTTTGTGTTGGCTGTTTCGGAGTGACAAACAAAGAAGGAGCTGATTTATTCATTAGGCATGTACGCAACCCTAAATCATTCAAATGTTCGTCACCTTGCCTTAACATTTCACCGAGTTGATCACCTCTTCTGAGCATCACTGATACATCCCTTGGTTTCTTCTTCTTCTTACAAAGCCATCGTCACTTCAAGAGGTGTATTCTCTTTCTCTCCAACACGGATTTTCCAGAACATCTTCTGCAGACGACAAGCAGTTCTGCGCGCCATGTCGAGCCAGAATAATGGAGAACAGCGTCAAGCAAACCACGAATGCAAGAACTCGGAAAGGGGCCCAGAATCTACGCTTCAAGAGCAGCAAATTGTGTCGTGAGTGGCAGAGTAATCGTACATGCCGCTTTGGAGAACAATGTCGCTTCTTGCATGACGATCAAGTCGCTTTGTCCATCACATCTGGCCCAACAGAAAATCAAGCAACCAACCTAGAGCAAGCAGACCACCCGAAAGAAGCGACTCATACCCAGAGAGCAAATCACTCAAAGAAATCAAAACACCAGAAAGATGGCAAACGCCTCAAAGAAGCACAGCGTCAGAAATGGTCTATGGAGCCCTCGAAACACGAAGATGTGTCGCGTCTTCTAAAGGACAGTAACGTCTTTTTCGACTTTCACGACATCGATGATCCAGCTGGCAGCACTCGAGAATACGATACCAACATGATGGGCAGATTCGACTGTCCCAACCCTGGATGTACCTGCAATGGATGGTCTAGTAAGATGATTGCTATCACCATACGCCTGTATCCTGGCTTGCGCTACACTGTCAGGATATACCATCAGTGCTGCCGAGGCTGCGGTCGCCTTGGTTGTCCAAAGCTGAAAAACTCTTTTGAGGAAAGAGTGGCATACCGTCTCAAGAAGTGGAGCGGCGTCGAGGTGGAAAGGCCGTACTATGATAACGAAAACAAGGGACCACATCTGGACAAATTGTGTGAGGGTTGTAAGAACGGACATTGCAGCAAGGAAAAATTGTGAGTTATATGCATCTGGACAAGAGCAGTCCTGAAGCTGACAGTCGCAATAGCGGAATCCGAGGTTACTACAGTGGCTTCCGACAAGAGTGAAGTCTTCTCACATAAGGCGTTGTTGATTGAGATGTGGAATACAAGAAGACCATCAGATTGCTTTTTATCCCAGCACATATAGACCGATTCGCTTACTCAGATCAAGCTTGTTAGTACAGATATACAAAATGACAGTCATTATGTTCCGACGACGTCGCAGTGTGCATGCCCGCCAGGATATGTCGTGGCATATCTGATTATGTAGTACGGTTAGATCAACATGCCGGCAGTAGTATCGCTTTCCCAATGATGAAGCTCGCCTGACACCAAGGCTCAGTAACAGTTCCTGCAAAGTTCTTAATCCTGGAAGATTTGGCACCTAGCAAAATGTTTTGCAAGACGAAAAGAAGACAGAGAAAGCAAGGACATTTGTTCTAGAGGCCTCTAGACATTACGATCTTGCAGATCTTTCAGGTACTCAAAGTCAAGTGTAGAACATAATCCAGATTCGAGATCAGTTTTCCAACGCAGATGCAGGTCAGGCTGTGTTGATTGTCCTCGGAAATAGCAAGAAAGCATGTCGATCCACATATGTTGACGAGTCCAGAGCAATACTATTCGACCACAGCAATACTATAAGACAAATACTTAACATTGAAGAGAACTGCGTCATCAGTATTCAACGCTTGCATTCAGCTCATAGTTGAGGAAGAGACAATTCTATAAGAGCGTTGTGTTGCCTCAAACTCGCAGTTACCTAATGGGGAAGCTTCGGGCCACGTGTAAAGGCTTGACTTCAGGGGCCGCGCTTTACCGCACCCCTTTCGGCCCTTTTTCTCTATAACACCAACGGCTTTTCGGTGCGACAACGAGCCTACCGAGAAGCCTACCAAGATTCCTGTGTATGTCCGATGCTGTATAACGAGATCCTCTATCAGTACCATAGACGTGGCAAGTGATGCTCGAGGAGCATGTACATTTTCTTTTTCTATCTTACATGTCAGACACGATCGAGGCTTCCTTGACCGTTCAGAAAACAGGTAAGTGTCAGAAGCTCAAAGCCCAGATGGCCTCGTTGTCGTGGGGGGCTATCGATATAAAACGTCTTCCAACGTTCAGATTGTAATGTCTAGACGCCTCAAGGCTTTATTAAAAGTAGAGTAAAGGATCCCTTTTTTTCTTTGTTCCTTTCTTTGGTTGTGCGTCGTCTTTCGTTTCTTCTTCACTTCAGTTCTCTCTAATTGTTCAACATGGGTAATCTTTCTGTTTCTACCATTGCGTTGTTGCTTGCCTCGGCTGTTGCTGGCAGCACTGCACTCACTGTCTCTACCGATGGAACCTGCGGCACCGAGGTGACCTGTCTGGGATCTGGATTTGGAGACTGCTGCAGTGCAGAGGGTCTCTGTGGTGGAACTGAACTGGAATGCACAGTCGGCTGTCAACCCGAGTTTGGATCTTGTGAGGTCGAATTGGTCGAAAGAGCCGTCCCCAAGTCGTCATCCACCAAGAAGACCTCTTCCACCAAGAAGGCGACCTCCACCAAGAAGGCGACCTCTACCAAGAAGACTACGGCTAAGAAGACTTCTACTGTCAAGGCAAAGACTACATTCAAGACTCAAGCCAAGGCTGTGACTTCAAAGAAGCCCACCACTACTTCCAAGACGACGGCTAAGACGACAGCTAAGACGACAGCTAAGACGACGGCTAAGACAACAAGCACCAAGAAGACCTCCACCAGCAGCAACAAGGTCACTTCAAGCCCCAAGGTCTCTACTGGAGCCAAGCAGGTCACTAGCTCCAAGAAGACCTCTACCTTTTCTTCGAAGAAGCCCACCACAAGCTCGACCTCTAAGAAGCCTACCTCGACCAGCAGCTCTAAGAAGGTTTCCAGCACCAGCACTTCTTCAAAGGTAAGCACTGTTTGACAATTGTGATACAACCTCCAAGTTTACTAATCATTTATACAGAAGGTCACTTCTACCTCAGCAGCCGCTAAGAAGCCTGCTTCTACATCACTGTTAGTGAACCCCCCTATTTCCGTCGCTGGTTCCAGCAGCGATCCCATCTTGCCTTCCTCCACTCTCCTGGCATCGGCTTCTTCTTCTTCTTCTTCCGCGTCTTTGAGCACCTTGAGCATTGCTGCGCAGTCTACTTCATCGACTGCGTCAGTCACATCCTCGTCGACATCGCTAGCCGCATCTGCAGCAGCGTCCTCGTTGGCATCATCTTCTTCCTCTCCCCCTAGCAGCTCATCCTCCTCGGATGCATCATCTGCTGCTGCCTCGAGCACCATTGCCTCCTCATCTTCATCAAGCATCTCAACCTCCTCATCCGCATCAAGCACTCCTGTAACCTCAACATCCTCCACATTCACCACATCCACATCATCCCCCATCCTCTCCACATCATCCCAACTCACAAACTCCACCAGCAAACCCACCACTACCTCCAAGCCCACTTCCACCAAAAAGGCCACTTCCTCCGCCAAACCCACCACAACCGTGGTCGCTTCAACAACCAAGAATACCGCTGCAGCAGCCATCCAAAGCAAGACTTCTGCCGCGGCTTCTTCTTCCGCAGCCGCTTGCAAGAAGCGTCGCAGAAGAAAGGTCAGAAGAGCTGATCAGGCTCCCGTTGCTCCTCCTGCTTCCCATCTGCCGCCTGGTGCCGCAGATGCCTTTGCCAAGAACTAGAAGGATGGTCTCTTTCGTTGATCGAAGGACTCCCTCGGGGAAAATCATTACTTGCAAATTCTATCGATTGTTTGACAGGGGAGGTTGGTCTTTGTCTTTATTTCTTTTCTCCTTGTGTTTGAGATTCATTATTTGACGGTATATAAGTTTTGTAATAATGTACGGTGGAAATTTTAGATACAGTATAGAATTGACATTCGCATCATGGTTGTCCCATTGAACCAATTTCAAAAAAGTGTCTCGCACTTCCCAAACTTCTGTAGACATGGTAGCAAAAGTACTTTGGCAAACGTCTAGCGCTGTTATAAGAAAATCACCTTCAGTAAAGGCGTAAAGCTGTTGTCAAATGTTCTTGAGGCCCGTCCTCCGTAGAACCTGTGCGGCCGTCGGCCTTAAACTAAACTACACGGTTGAGTTCCCTAGGATGTAGTAGACCCATGGCTAACAGTCAAGCAATATGAATGACCTTTATAGCCGTTGTTGGGATGATGTCTAATCATACTGCGTTCACCAACTTACACGGACTAGTTCCAATTGTCGCTCCTTGGGACTTTCGGCGAATCAATCCACGATCGTTGTACGTTTATCTTCACCAGTCATCGAAGCCGGGACAGTAGAGGTGAGATTGTGGGGCGGAGAGATCAGGTGAGAATTTGACCCCATATTACTAAGCACATTTTTCCGGTGTTTGTGATCCCAACTCATAGCAGTTAACTAGGTACGGGAAATAATTTTGCTTGATGGATATTCGTCTGCCAACCCTGAAGCATGGAGAGACTGATCGAATGCGGCATGAGCTGCATACGCAGTGCATGAGGTTGTCGCAAATCAACTCGCCACGGCTTGCTCCTGATAGGATCACAGCGGGTATCCCAACATGCAGTACGAAATAGATTAGCTTGGCAATGCTCCTGCCCGATCCTAATTCCTTGGGTCTCACTGGAAAGACTTTGTACATTCTTGAAATTTCACTTCTGCAAAGCACAAATCATGGGATTGGACAGGTGGAGTCGTCGTTGCTTGGTTCTCTGCGTTGCTTTCTTCATGTTCATCGCTATACTACACACACTTAGTATCAGCTATCCTCCTAGGTCGTTGTCAGGGCCAGGCCACGACTATGGCATGATCACAGCAACGGCTTTCAAGGAGGATCACAACGTGATACAATCGCTAAACCTCAGCACGCCGGAAATCAATTACCGACGCCTTTGTCTGACAGCAAAGCCGAATAACAACCTCAAAAGACAATCGCTGACAGGCTTGGATTGGTCGTTTTTGAAAGACATACAGGCTGACCGTATCTTCATTTCCCCACCTGTTAGTGAAGGTGATGACGAAGCGGTATTTCCTCCGTGTCAGCAGACGCACACGGTACAAGTGCCTCTGCTTGAATCGTTTTCTCAGGTCGACACTTACAGTCTCATGCTCGGAACTGCAACATTTCTTTCGCGCCTGAACGAAAGTTTGCCAGAGATGGCGCGTTGGCTTGCCGGCACCAAGACAAAACTCTTGGTCGTCCTTCGTGATGAGAATCCCGCAGAGCAAGAGATACAAGCGATGATGGACAAAGCCGAAGCCTTGGGTATTTTATTATACCTAGTCGCGGACTACACAATGACAGGAGAAGCGGCAAGCAACTTTGGACTTGCAACACATCTTTACACGCACATATCCCACAACACAAGATGGATTGGCATAATCGACGACGACACGTTTTTCCCGTCCTTACCCAGGCTTGTCAAAGCACTTTCACCATACGACTCATCGCTGCCTTGGTACATCGGGGGCTTGACTGAAAGACACCTCGGCATCAGCACGGAAGGTTTCAAGGCCTGGGGAGGCGCCGGCATCTTCCTCTCTGTACCGTTACTGGCACAGGTGGCGGAGAACCACGACAAATGTTTGTCAATGTCAAAGACTTGGGGCGATGCATTGTGGCGAGATTGCATCTTTAAGATCACCTCGCCCACTGTACTATTTACGCGCCTTCCTGGTCTTAATCAGCTGGACATGTTTGACGATCTTAGCGGATGGTATGAGTCCGGTATGGCAACGCCGTTGAGTCTGCATCACTGGAAGAGTTGGCATCATTTCCCTGTCCCGTTGGCTCATCTGGTCACAGATATCACGGGTATAGACGCTTTGTTCCAGAGATACAATTCCACGGATGATGTGGTATTCACGAATGGCTACAGCATCGTGCAATATCCCGATGGTCTGCCTGCTATGGGTCTGGTTGAGGGAACTATGACTCCATATCCTGGCGCGGAGATGCCAGGAGCAGCCCACGAGCTATTTGACAGCCTTGGGAATCTCCGACCATTGCTGGAGGAAGGCAAACAGAAAATCAGCTGGCGCTTCGTGACCGCAGTCAAAGTTAGCACTACTTGTGTCAGGCAATTCTATGTCAAAAGTGCTTCTGCTGGACAGGGCGACGTAGACAGCGTGATCGAGATAGACTGGTATACAGGTTCGTGATAGTCGTACGACATACTTTGGTCTATAGAACTAGGTAAAGAAACATGCACATTATTGTGGAAAGCGGAGACAATCGAAGCTAACCCATTCGATGGTTCAAATTGCATTGTCGCAACTTCTCGAGTTCAGGTTCTTGGCTCAAGCAGCATCGATCATTCCGCTTTAGGCTGAACATGAAAGCTTGCAGGCTGATATGCCTGGTATCTCGGCCTCCCGTCTTCAGACCCCGGAAGCTCCCTCGGACTCTTCGTAGGCATTTCAATCCTCCCCCCACCAGCAGCAGCATCTAACTCATAACTCGATGACCCATCTGCCTCATACGTCTTGAGATATGCAGGCTTGCCGCCACGTACAGGAGACTTTTCCAACGATCGAGAGGAAGCGTTGTCGCCTGTGTACATAGGCGGAGAGTGCAACTCGCTAATTGCGTGGCGGCGTCGATATCGGCGCCATAAGAGAGGACCGGCTATCAGAAGGGCGATGAGTGGCACTGCAACCCCGACACCGACACCAATGCCTATGCCTGTCCAGTCTCGTTGGGGGTGTGATGTTGCTGCTGAGCCTGCTGTTTTTGTTGCTGCGCCAATCTCAATATCCGAGGTCGGCGCCTGTGTCTCGCTCCTGGCAACCGTGATTAGGTTGGTTTTGGTTACCAACGGCTGAAAGTTGGTAGGCTCCGCTGAGAGAGATTCCGAAACAGATGTCAAGGGCGAAGCAGATGAAGCATCGGAAGACGAAGAGACAGAAGAGGAGGAAAGTGTTGGAGATGTTGTAGAGGATAAAGCTGTCGATGGAACAGTCGGAGAGGAAGATATGGATGATGAAGTAGACGATGACAAAGATGAGTCTGTGTCAAAATTCCAGTGTGCCGCAGAGAACAACTGAGCCTGATTGTTACAGCACTGCGGACTGTCGCCTGCACAGCAGAAGAAGGCGTCGTTGTCTGCATTCGTCACACCAGTTCTCGATGTGCAATCGAAAATCATAGCACCTCCTTGGTCTATAGTTGTCAATTGTCGAAGCTCCCGAGAATCTCAAGTATATACTCACATTTGGTACAGAATTGCGGACAATCATCCGACTGCCATGACTGATCTGTACAGCTACCCCTGCTTGGATTTCCATCCTGTTGACTGCCGGAGCACATCTTGTTTGGCAGACAACTTCGACCAGGTCCGCAGCAAGGCACTGTAACATTGGTCAAGCTAGTCAAGCCGGTGCATGGGATGTCATCGACCGCGATCGTGCCGTCTGGAAAGTAACAGCTCTGCTGCAACGAGGTTTGTATCAGAGCAAAAAGGATAAGCCAAGCCAGGCGCAAACGATGAGATGAAATCATTGTCAGAAACGCTATCAGCAAGTGGTCGTGAGCTTGTAGGTTGATCTGTATCGTGAAACATCAGCTCGAAAGGTGAACTTCTCGAGGTCTTTATGCTTACCATCGTGTCTACCAGGCGGCTATCATGCATGACAGGAACATGTCGTCAAAGACGCGGCGCTTCGCAGTGCTGTACCATTTGCCAGTGAACCGAGCAGTTCAGGTGGTCATTACGAGGTTGCCTGCTCACTCAAGATGGTGGTTATACAGCACTAATATCGATGTTGCATAGACGAGGCACCGAAGCGCCCAACGTCTTATTGGTCGTGGTGCTCCAATGGAGTGGTTCGCCACAGCTGTCAAAATTTAGCCGATATCTGGCGTACCCATCTTTTACTATCGGAAAAGCATCTGCCGAATTGACCATGTGCTGGAGATTTTGATGAACGCAACGCAGTAAACAAAGTATAACAGAATGCTAAGACAAGTATATACAAATTCCAAAACACTGACCATCCACTCTACAATAGCCGTCGGAGACAGAAGGAAATACATGGAAACAAGAAAGAGTAACGGTCGGAGCAGCCACTAACTGATCGTACATGGAGCCCAGTCGTCGCTCTCTCAGTCTGTCTTGTCTGGAGTAGAAGGACGTAAAAATCTGGGCTTGAAGGAATTAGGGTCCTCTTTATCAACTTCACTTCCAGGTAGCTCTATAGGCGTCCTCAGCGAGTCCAGCTCATATGGTCTCTCTTCGGCAGGCCTTCGATTGAGGTCTTCAGAATACATAGCAGACCTCGGCTCGGCGTCTTCGGAGTACGCAGAAGGTTTGGAGATGCCTCTGTTGCGCTCGATGATTGGTATGGAGGACTGTGGATTCGAATCGGTCGAAGGCGGTGAACCGGAAGAGATACTCCGATGAGCATGGCGGCGACGGCGGCGTCGCCAAAGGAGGGTGCCAGCTATGGCTAGAGCTAGCAGAGGGACGGCCACTCCGACGCCCACACCGATCCCTATACTCTTGTGATCTGTGGACGAATGATGCGCTCCGGTCGAACTAGACGATGCAATCGGGTTTGCCGACAATGATGCGGTAATCGTTATGATCGATTGCACCGTGGAGGTTGTTGAAGGCGTGGGCGACATGGATGAGGCAGTTGTTGACAAGGATACCGTAAAGAGCCAATTCTCTGCTTCAAATAGCAAAGACTGATTGAAGCAGCAGTCTCCGTCTTCGATACAGCAAAAAAGTGAATGGTGATCGCTTGACGCCAAATTATGTGGAGGAGTAGTACAGTTGGATATCGATGCACCTTTTGGATATCCTGTGTACGACTTAGATTTCTTGCCTTGAAATTGGAACAGAGCAATACTGACCATCACAAAACTGAGGGCAGTTATCAGACTCCCAAGTTCGGTCAGTGCAACTGCCTCTACTGGGGTTACCGTCGCCCTCAGTAGATGAGCACATCCTATTAGGCAAACAACTCCTACCCGGAGGGCAACATGGCACAGCTGCACCTTCAGGGGCGAACCCTGTACAGGGTATATCCTGATCGGCGACGGAGCCTTCGTGAAAATAGCATTCTTGCTGATGTGATTTTTGTATTTGGCTAAGCAAGAACAACAGAAAGAGCCACTGCCTAATCATCAAGATGGGAACGAACATCTTGAGGCCGTGAATTGGAAAAGGTGGGATCGGGTCAGGTAAGGAGATCCAGTGACCATGTAGGAGAAGGCCCAGGAAATTGTTTCGAGATGTAGGGAGTTTTCTTCGATGTTCTCAGAAGGTTGTCACCCATTGATAGCCCAGCCAGTATATTGGCTTGAGTCGTCCTGCAACACGGTATAACCTGCAGCGACAGCGTGATCCGAAATCTATACTGTGGCGTCGACACCCACGCGGCTATGCACTAGATCCTATCCGGGACCCTCATGATCGTTCGAGTCTACTCTTGAAGTGCATGACGTTAGATTGTACAAGGCTAAGAAGCCTTGAACCAAGCCGAAAGCTTTACCTGCCAGAGAATGGGAAGGGCCATGATAGCCCCAGAGGTCCTAGGATGCGAATATTCTTGGCGGCCATTCTCCGTGTCTCCCACCCCAAGCGCATATTGCATGAGATTACAATCGTGCATATGGCAGACAAGAGTAAGCCCATTAGTTTCGTGTATTACCGCATGAAATGCCCCGTACATTCTTTTTCTGATGGTCTTTGCAGATGATCGAAGAGCAGCCTGATATCCTATCTGAATAGATTGTCGACGTGTATGTACATACATACTGCAAGTACTGTACAAGGTAGAGTACCCTAATTATATATATATATATATATATACATAGCGCATGCGGGTGTCGGCAATGGGAAATTACTCAATTAATTTGTGTTGCGATGTAGTTGAAGCAGGCGTTTGCTGACCGGTTGAAGTCCTCCAAGCTTCACATTTGAGGGGTCCGTGTGCGGAGAGCGTCTGCCGTTCAACCTTCGCGCCTGCTCGGTCTGAACCTAAATTGTAGTACCTCAGGTCCAAGCGAACGACATCAAAACTCCAGGAATATTACTGCTGCAAACACCAGTCTCTGAGATGCTGCTTGACAAGCAGTCTCGTCAAAGGCCAATAGGTGTTTGGCACTTGGTTACACGAGGCTGTAGGTGGCTGCTGCAGATCCTCGCTACAGCCCCACCACAGCCTCGGCGCACAAAAGCCATCCATATCACTGCAATCTCGCCCGGGCGGCAAGCCGTCCAATTGGCTAAACTCTGTATGTTCATGTATATGTTGGATGGCACAATGTCTGCGTCAAGGTCCAGATTGCTTGAATAGATTGACCAACTGCATGAGCAACACTCGTTCAGCTGGCCGGCCAGATTCCCAGCTCGTCGGCTCATGAGGTAAGCGTAATGTAATATACTTGCTGAGAGTTGAAGTCTTTCATTCTTCTTTTACTCAAAGAATGTGTCTTTTCCAAACTTAAAGTGTTTTCTTGTCCAGAGGCAGACTCTCAACATGGGTTGCTCACAAGGCCCGTTGGGTTTTCGCACAGCTCTGGTGTTTGCAGTCAGTCTGCTGGGCATGTACTGGTTTCTCTCCACCGCCAACACCGGAGTATCACCTTTCCACCCGACATCAGCATTCGCCGGCTTATGGGAGTACGAATACCCTCGAGATGCTTCGAATTATGGTCTGTCACCGCAACAATGCGATGTTGCATTCCCTGGCTTCTTTGGAGACATCGACTCTGCCGTGGTCTCGCGGAAGGACAATCCTGTGAGGCTTGATGAGCTGGACATCGAAGATGACCAATGTCTCGTTCGTGTGCTCATCTATGAAGCGGAATTATACATAATCCAAGGTCGACAGAACAAAGGTTGCTGGATGGGTCGTTGGCACGAACGTACGAGCGGCTTTCTCCACATGATTTACCAGGCTATCATCACTGCTCCACCAGGCTCTATACCAAACATCGAATTTGTACTCGATCTTGACGATGATCCACAACGGCCGATTGATATTGCACATGGCCCAGGCTCGAACAAGACGACTGTATGGGGTCTTACCAGGTTAGCTTCACAACGACACATCTGGCTGATGCCCGACTACGCATATTGGGCTTGGCCTTCAGCACGTGTGCCCAGCCATAGTCAAATTCGTCGCAAGGTGCAAGATATCAATGTCGCATATCCCTGGGCAAAGAAGTATAGCAGGGCCGTTTGGCGTGGAGATGCAAATTTGAACAAAGAAGTTCGGCAAAAGTTGATTGCAACAGCTGATGGAACATCATGGGGAGATGTCAGAGTGTGCGATATCTATGATGAAAAGACGAAGCAGTACTGCATGACACAAGACCAGTTTTGCCGCTACAAGTTCCCTATTCATACAGAGGGGTACACGTACTCTGGACGGCTGAAGTACCTGCAACTATGCAACAGCGCGCCCGTAGTGCACAAACTGCAGTGGCTTGAGCATCATCACGGCCTCATGAAGTCGAGTGGCTCACAACAGAATTTTATCGAAGTTGAAAAAGATTGGTCAGATCTCAACGAAAAGGTTCGTCTCAACCCTTGGCAGAAGTGAGCCATCCCAAAGCGTACTGACCCTACAATATCTGCAGATGCAGTACTACGCTACCCACGAACGAGAAGCCGAACTTATCGCTCAAAACAATTACAAAACATTCCATGAGCGGTATTTGACGTCTGCGGCAACTGCATGTTATTGGCGACGCCTGTTTTTCGCATGGGCTAGTGTGCAAGGATTTGAAGCTGAACTGTACAAGATCGATACGAGTGGACAAAGGGTCATCAGAGGTATACCTTTCGAGGCGTATGCTTTGGATGCCGAGAAGCCCATGCCCGATACTGATTAACGAATTCTTTCTCTTGGTATAATGGTCTTCACATCGGGGATATTCTAGGCGCCACGGATTGTTGGAATGGGCCAACATGTTTCTTCAACCATAGATCTGTACTCAACCGCGACCATCAACATTAATGAATCAACGACTTTAAAGGTTCCGGCATGATAGACGAGTTGTGTTAACACCACCTCGGTACCGAAAGGTACTTATTGCGAGCTTAAGCTTTTGTCAGTGTTCCAAAAGGGGTGTCAAGCAATAGTGGTTGCATCCCACATGTCAACTTTTTGACTTTGACCAGTGTTAATAACATGTCCCTTGCTTCTAAAAGCTGTGATGGCGATATTCGAGGAACGGTCAGTATCTGACATTGATTTGCCAGATAGACGAATGTGCTACGATAAATAGATTGACAATCTACGGTATCTGAATTGGAGAAAAGAACAGGAATGAAACCATGTAGAATATACAGAAGAAGAAAGAAAAGGAGAAGAAACCCAAGGGGAAGAATATAAAGAAGAGAACGCCCTGCGCTATGTTGTAAAGGTACGAGTAGGAATTTTTGGTAAGCCATAAAGCTGTCGTCCAAATGCATCTGCCTCGAGAATAAGTTGATGTTTAGTCACGGGCTCGGAAAGTCCAATGTGCTTTGATACGCGGGACATGGTTGGTTTGTTGGAGCGGCTGAGGATTAAGTAAGATCGGAAGATATGCACAGTGATCGCTCGTACGAGATGGTGGTGTCAATCAGGCATACTGCCAACGCACAAGACCACGCCTGCCAAGTATACGGGTTGAAATGGTCGAGTATTCTTGTAAGATGCTACTCAACCCAACTACGGGGGCGTCCAGGCCCTTCATGTAAATGGCTGGCGATGACATTTCGTGATGGTCGTCCTCCGTAGAGGCTGTGCGGTCGCCGACTTTCGATTAAGCTATGCGGCCGAAGTCCTCCAGATCTGAGTGGCTGACTGATGCCAACAAAACCATGCGAGTGACCTTCGTAGACGCTATTGGCACGGTGTCCATTCCTACTGCCGGGGCGGCTCCCGACTTCGTCCGGTGAGAACGGAAATCGATCGACTGCGGTTGCTCGCTCGACTACTTCAGGTTCAGCACTGCCTTCTCGGCTCTTATCCCGTACTTCTGTGGCTTCTAATTCGACTGGAGGACTTGTTTGTGTGTCCGCAAGCTCGTAATATTCTGGCGTTGAAAGCGGCCATTGCGGACTCAATGGTGAGTGACCTATATGTCTTTGTCGTTCGTCTGCGCTTAACTCGTAGGACACGCCACTTCGACGTAGCGGAGACCGGTGGCTGAAATAATCTGCCTGGTCAAAGCTACCGCGTGTCGGTGTGCCTACAGGACTTGGGTATCCACTTCCCGGCGACAGCATTGATGCATGAGTCACGGAAGCTTGTTGTGAATGAAGATCACGAGATATGTGAGAGCCTTCCCCTCGTTGATGTTGAGGCGATGGACGGTCAATGTGTACCATGGAAGCTCGATCCGGCCAACCTAATAAATTGCTTTGTGGTCGTGAACGTGGAAGTGGACGACTGAAGCTGCGAACTCGGCCATCATTAAACGTACCTGTGATTTAATTTGTCAGTCATGTCGCCACACAGTGATCGTGGTTGTGCATATTTACCTTCTGGGCGGCTGTTGACCTCGAGACCGTCGTGCTCTTCTTGGGAGTATGATGTTTGAGGGGGCTTGTCCGAATCTTGCTCAGCATCATGCTCTCCGATGCCTCTGCTAGCAGACTCTGCATTGTTTGCTTCTCCGACACGTTTCCGGTTCCTGACTCGTTTGCACCACCATAGAGAAGCGATCAGAACAAGTCCAAGTCCAGCAGCGCCTCCGATGGCAATCCCTACGATCGCAGCTACGTTGTCTCCAGAGGTGATCGAGTCGGAAGTTGAGCTTGATGGTGTGGCACTTGCGGTCGGTACTAGAAGGCTCGTAGAGGCGTTGAGGAAAGGAGCGGCCGTATCAGGGTCTGTACTCAACGATCCCGCGGTCAAATTGCCTGCTGGACAGCCTTTCGCAGCACACGGATTGGACTTGCAACATCCCATGAAAGGCGGATCTGTTCCAGTACATGTGTACCACTGGCCTCCAGCACTGCATTCCTGGTCTGAAAAGGTCCCATAGAGCGAAGCATTGAAGCTGGCAGGTTTTACGTTCTTCTTCGGACAACCTGTAGTCGTGCTGCATGGATCGACATTTCCCGCACAGCAGCCAACGAATCTGGGTCCAGTCTCGCAAGCATACCAATTGCCACCACTGGGACATAGGGAATCGACATCGCGAGACCAGAGGTGGAAATCACGCTGGTAGGTGACAGCCATTTGAGCGCTATGTGTTGAAAAATATGGTGATTGAACGGAGCCAGAGAGAAAAGAGATCGCGCGTCTGAAAGCCTACCTAATACCTATATGTCTAACTCGCGGTCATCGATTTTCGAAGGATGTCAGAACACCATGGACGCCTGAGACAGCCCTTCATGGAAGGGAACGTGCGATTATTGAGGTTCTAGTCCGGAATTACCAACACCAGTGTACTACCAAGGCCGTCGCAAAGGACACAATGTGGACATACCTTGCGTGCCGTCCCGTACCGTCATGTTTTGCGGTTCTCGGAAACGTTCATACCCAAGTGTTCACGGGTTCGTCAAGTAATTTGGATGTTTTGACCTGGCTCAGCTTGCTTTTGATCATAGCTCAGTCTAAGGCCCCAGGTTCCATCACTGAATCGGCCATTCCCTTGAAGGAATCAAGACATGTTGAATCAGCCATTGGACCATCGATTGAGGTTATCGTGATCGTGGCGGAAATTATTGCGACTCATGTCGATTCTTTGTGTGTTTCAAGCGTGTTGGCAAAGATGTGCTCGGGTTTGATATGCAGTTTTGTTGTGATGGCGTGAAGAGGTCCCGTATTGTATCACTAGTAAGCATCTGGACTTCGAATTAAATGGTTCCTAGTGTTGACACAAGAGTGCCCATCCATTTTGAGGTACGATTTGTTATGGATGTGAGAGAAGAAACCTGAGGATGCAGGCCGCCTGCCAGCATTTTGTCCGAACGCTCGGACCTGTTCCTCAAGATCATGACATGAACTCAAACAACGAATCTGAAGACCTTACAGCCCACCAAAGTTGGGGCTGTTTCGTATTCCACAGGAAGGAAAAGCATTCGATCACTACAAAATTGCTGTCCCTAGCCATACCACATTTCATGGATCAGTAGACCAGGCAAGCTGATGTGTTTTACTCATGCATTTCTCTCCTTCCGACCCATCACAACATCAGAATCAAGGGTACAACGAACGATCGGTGTTGTAACAACTAGTCGTTGACGGATTTCCAGAGCCCTCTTCGTGATGATCACTTTATATAGCGTGACGACATCACTTGCATGTGTCATCTTGTCGCCAAATAAGCAGCTTCTGTATACTCTATCTTTCAGGCTTGTTATGACTCCTTTTCTTCCTTGACCTTACTCCCGAAGAACGGACGGAACTTGATTAGATATCTAGCATGGCATAGGTAGCCTCGAGTCTTCCCACCGCATCGCTATCACTGGATCGACCTCTACTTGGAAACAAAACCAACGGCATAGTCAAGAGTGTAGAGCTCCATCTTCGATATCCGGTCGAGTACTTATGGTTTTCTGCTAGTTTTGACAGACGTATCAATCTTCCAGGCCTGAATACAGCAAGACAAAAAAATGATTTCTACTCTTTGACATGCAACATCTGATCTAGGTGCAACAATCGGCCTTCTCATCTTCTTAAGAGATTGATGGTAGTGTCGACAAGATACAGATCTTCCCGTTTCTTTCACAGATACGATTGTATCACATGGTCATCATCATCCCAAGCTAGGTGTGCCATTCTAACATGTTCAGGACCTGGAAAGATTTCACTTCATTCACTTCTTAGTCGTTACCTAGTCTATTATTTCTTCTTCATTCGTGGATTGTCGTTAGCAAATGGTCGAAACTCTTCTACTTGTTTACACTCAGCGATCCCTCGGCGGTGCCAGAAGTATGGTGCCAGCAGGATTCTAACAGTCGCGTCAAATCAGTGAACAATAAGTACTATTCACGAATCAAAGTGTTGTCGTAGCATGTATAGACTGAAACAACTTTCACGGCCAACACAGCATCAATAGCCTTTTCGTCATTCAGTACAAAAGGGCGTTCGATAGCAACACAAAACCAGCTAACCAAGCACCAAAATAACACATCTACCGCACCAACAAAACAAGACGTCTACCAGCCAGGTCCTCTCAAGATAGAGAGAAACACAGAGAAAGCAAACAAAGCAGCAACAATGCCACCGATCAATCCCACATCAAGACAAATCAATCCCACCCCATCCCAAACCAAATCGTCCAAACCATCTAATCCTGTAAACTCCCCATCCCCCATCCTCATATCCCCTGACCCCAGATCTCCTTATTCAGGACCTTCACTGACGCATCCACCAGGACTTCAAGCCCCTGTACAAATACATCACCTCCACATCAAACTCCGAAGAAACCGCTCTCCGTTACATCGAAGTATTGAACAAATACATTGATATGGGGGATATACTTGCAGCTCAAGGACATTTCGAGGGGAGACTCATTCGGCAGTTGAGGGAGTATGTCAATGGTTCTGCTGTTGAGAAGGTCATGGGTGATGACGAAGAGGGAAGGGACGGAGAGAGTGAAGAGAACGGAGAGCATGGTGGTAAGAATGGTGAACAGAGTAAGATTACAGAGCAAGATTGAAGATGAGATTGACCCTAGTGGTAAGACTAAGCCTTGAAGGGATTTGCAAGGAGAACTGTCAAGGTCTTGTCGCCATTGACGATATGGACAACGGTAACCATGGATTCACACATTTGCTCTTTTGATTTGAGAAACTTGGTGTAAATATGCCATGCCATACACAAAACTATCATACCATGAAGTCCAAACCACGATGAAAGATGGGCACGTCGACTTGGTGACATGATAGAGGACATACTTATCCCAAGCACCGAGACACAATGGGCCAATGACTGCAAGCAAAAAAAACAGTAAAGTGTATACCATCCGTCTTGATAAACACAGAAATCAACAAGAGCACAGCAATACAATGCTGATCCATCCGTGTATCGAGTTGCTAGCATCATACAACAATAATGCACCAGTGCAAGAATCTCCAACAAAAAAAGCTGAGTGGCGCAGAGGAAGCGCGCCGGGCTCATAACCCGGAGGACCTTGGATCGAAACCAAGCTTAGCTATCTTCTTTTGACCTTTTTTTTATTTGCTGCTTAGGTGGGAACTTTTTTGTTTGCACGGGTGAAGCGTTAGGGAAATGTTTTTTTTTCTTGGTTAGGGTTTCGGTTTCGGTGTGGGGACTTTAGGAGGACGGGGGCTTTACGGCGATATTTCGGGTAAGGGGTCAGGTGTGTATGGTTCCATGGATGATACTGTGGACATGCTATGTGAGATACATTTTTGAGAAAGTGGAAGAGAAGGTGTACAGTAATGTTTCCGTGGTTATATGAATTTGTAGAAACAGTGAAGAAGAGAGAGACTTACCTAGCCTTCGTCTTTCCATATTGGGACGGAGAAACTAGCTAGTAGTCCTTCGAAGAAAAGAGAGCAAGATTAGAACGTACCAAGTGAACGAGGATGGTCGGAGAAGTAAGTGCAGGAGGACTGAAAATACGAAAGAGCATTTCTTCAAGCGTAGTCAGAAGGAAATAGAGGATAAACGTTGTTCGATAGGGTAGCTGAAACTGAGGGGGAAAAAATAGGAAGACGCCGACGCCGTTCATTCGATTTTGAAAGAGTCGTAACAAGCATAGCAGGGCTGTTTCTACATGTTTTCTCTGAAAATGCTGCGGCGCTCGGTAGGCGAGTCTGCCGACTCTGCACCCAGACTCTGTTGACTCTTGTGGTATGCCGACTTGTTTGTGTTGAGCGAAGGACGAGTCGCGCCACCGGCTCCTCCAATGTGACTACGCTCAGCCGTATCATCACCGAAAGGATTTGTTCCATGGACCTCCTCATCGTAACGATGATCAAGCTCGCGTTGACGACTGACCGATCTTCCTCTACCTTCCTCAATACCACCGATACCGATGCTACCACCACCGTATCCGTGTCCGCCATAAGGTCCTGAGCTCGGATCCGGTGAACCAAGTTCTGTGGCTTCGTAGTAGCCGTCGCGACCGACTCCGTAATCAGCCTCGTTACCGACGCGAGTATCCCATGCTTCATCGGGGTCAAGGGGACCGAAGCCGCGGTGACCGCTCTGTCCACCGTAACCGCCGCGCTCATATGCTCCTCCTGCTGAGCGTCCGTCGCCGCGGAGTCCACTGATTTTATCCTTGATCCAACCGACTACTCCTCCTGCTGCGGGAGCTGGCGCGACATATGCGTTTTGTGATCGGCGGCCGCGAGAGAAGGGGTTGAGTGATGGTGCCGGTAGTCCGAGTCGTCTGGCACGGTATTGGGTAAAGCTATGATTGGTTCACAACATGTAAGGAGCTGGCTCACTCGGGACAGAGGAATTGGAGAAAGTCTTCTCGTCTTTGATCCATTCCATTTCCTTTCTTTGAGATGGGTAAAAGGAACTTACAGAATCCATCCGACTCCACCGAATATTATAACGACGAAGGCGATGAGGAAGAAGATGCCCCAGCCAGAGAGACCGCGGTCGTCGTTAGCCATGATGCGTTTGGCGTTCAGTCACGGGTCATGCAGCAGCTTGGGAGAGACGATTATGTTCAAGACTTGTCGCGAAGTGTTCCTTTTCCTAGCTTGATCTTGTGATGGGAAGCATCTATGTCGTCGAATTGGCGGTTTGCTGACGGCGCATGAGGTATTAGATGAGCCTGGAATTGAGGATACGAACGCGGAGCTCGCGGCTGCTGATCATCGGGCTGAAGTTGGTGGAAGCTGAATGACGGATCTCTTGGCATTGTCAATCCTGTATTTCTCCACAACTAGCGATTACCGTTTGCATAAAGATTTGTGCATAGATACTGTGCATGGATAGTGGACATGTAAATCGACCGACGTGATTGCTCATCAATGGTGCAATCATCCTTCGGTTACGTGCGTGCCGTTCCTTCTTAGTAGATGCAGGACAACAAGGCATAAATCCTCCCCTTATCTGACTACAAGTGCCCATCTACTGCCTGGAGAATTCTCAGAACTACCTACTGGCCACGTTCACTCTACACAATATCACTTCCTGAAACCAATCACATTAAGGTCTAGTTCGCCTGGCTGACCTACTCCTCTACTACCGATTATTATCTTCCTTTCCCCAATACTTGCTTTGATTATCCATACAAGGCCATGACTGCTGCCCGCCATGTCGTGGTATCCACAGCCTCAGGGACCGGTCAAGCCCAAAGTTTCTACGAATCTCATCTGACCAACACATTCAAATCCCTCGGTTTCGAAGAAGGAGAGCATTTCTTCGTACACTTTACAAAATCCGAAGACACCATCACGGAACTCACCAAAGAAGTGTTTCTCCCTCAGGCAAACAAAGGAGCTGTGCTATCAATCATCCTACTCAGTGGGGATGGAGGTGTCGTAGATATAATCAACGCCCTCCTGACCGCCGAACGAACTCCTGATTTTGCTCAACCAAGCATAACACTACTACCCCTCGGAACCGGCAATGCCCTAGCAAACTCTCTGGGCATCACTGCCGATGACAGTATGGGTCTCACAACTTTAATGCAAGGATCTTCCGCTCCCTTACCCATTCTCAAAGCAACCTTCTCCCCAGGAGCTAAACTCCTAATCCACGAAGGCAACGAAGAAACCTCCCTCCACCTTCATGACTCCAAACCAACTTTCTGGGGTGCAGTAGTATCAAGTTGGGGTCTCCACGCCTCCCTAGTCGCCGACAGCGATACATCCGAATACCGCAAACACGGTGTCCAACGTTTCCAAATGGCTGCAAAAGCCGCTTTGTACCCAGATGACGGATCCCCTCCCCACTCCTACCTTGGCACCATTTCGATACTGAAAAACGGTACTTGGACGGAAGTCAAAAGGAAAGAACATGCTTATGTCCTGGCTACGTTCGTGTCCAACCTAGAAAAGAACTTTACGATATCTCCTGCTTCGAGGCCTTTGGATGGGAAGTTAAGGATTGTGCATTTTGGTCCGATGGCTGGTGACGAGGTTATGGAAGTCATGACTAAAGCTTATGATCAAGGTAAACACGTTGATGACGAGAGGGTCAATTATGAAGAAATTGACGGATTGAGGATTAGCTTCGGTGATGAGGAGGAAGATGGTAGGTGGAGGAGGATCTGTATTGATGGAAAGATTGTTAGGGTGGAGAAGGGAGGGTGGGTTGAGGTTACCAAGGAGGATGCCAGGGTGCTTGATATCGTTTATAACCCTACGAGTTGAGAAGGCTCTGAGAGGGCTTTCTGGTTTCAAATACCCAGTTTACAGACGAGGTTTGATGAACTAATGAAACATACATTACCCAAACAGACTTGTTGCGCCTCATAGTGTCAATGCTATTTTCCTCATCACATACTTCAATCAGTCAACGACAGTCATCCCTTGCGAAATCTCACAAGGGGACAGCAATCATAACACCAACGAGTACAACGTATTTGAGAGAATGATAAAATGTAGAAAACTGAATTTCTTGCAAGGTCAAAGACTCTTGTGTCAAGTCTCTTGCCAAAGTCTATTTTGATGATAACGGAGAAAAAGAGGGGGTATAACAAAGAAAAAAGGGTTATTACAAGCAAACTGGCGAAACCTAAATCGCTTCAAAATCTTCTAGTGCTCCATCGTCGTGTTCAAACAAGAAGAAACAAAAGGAGACACAAGTTCATATCCTGTTTTGTGTTTACAAGAACAAAAGCGACATGAAGAAAGCGGCCATGGTCATACCACCAGCGGGAACCAAAGCGGAACCGGCACCGGTAGTAGTACCGTTACCCTTGCTCGAAGAAGAACCCGACTTCGATCCAGATCCCGAACCGGAAGAAGATGAAGAAGAAGAGTCGGAAGAAGAGTCAGAAGAAGAAGAAGAACCATCGGGAGTGTCCTTGGGATCGAACTTGCTGGTCAAACCGGGAACGTTGCTGGCATCCTTGTCAACGATAGTGAGCTTCAGGTTCTTGACCTCCTTGCCGTGGTTGTCCATGACGGTGGCAGGCATGGCGGTGTCCTTGACGTCAACCATGCTTCCCTTGTTAGCCTTGGGCAGACCGCCCTTGATGAGAGCGTCAACGCCATCGGGACGCTTGGGCAGATCCCAGTAGTTGACGAAAGAAGAGTGGGTGATGAGACCGGGCTTGCACTCGGGAGCCTTACGGGCAGTAGCGGTCTTGTTGGCGGTACCGAGGGCCTTGGTGTCGAGTTTCGAGTAAGCGGCGGCCAGGTATTGGTAATCGTCGCGCAGAGTGACTTCCTTGTCCGAAGTGATGTTGACGAGACCGTAATCGTTTTCTCCCTCGGAGTATTCGTAGACGAGACCGCCGGACATGACGCTCATCTTGTCAGAGTACAAGACATCGACTTCGGAGAACTTGCGGGGCTTGACGTTGTTGCAACCGTACTCGGAGAAGAAGACTGGGATGGAGGTTTCTCCGAATTGAGCGATCAACTTGTCGTAACCGGATTCGGTGAAAGAGGAATCGCCGCACCATTCGTAGTCGTTGAGACCGAAGAAATCGATGCTAGAGGAGGTGCTGTTGGAGAGTTCGCAGCCGAGGTATTCCCATGTGTCGCTGAGTTGGGTGGCGACATCTGCGGCGGAGTATCCGACGGGGACATCACGACCGATGTTGGCGGCGATGTAATCCTTCATGTCGCGGGTGACGGCACGAATGTAGGCAGGGGCAAGACGGGCACTGTCTTCATTGATGATCTCGTTGCCGGAGAAGAAACCGATGAGGTTGGGGTAGTGAGCAAAGGCCTCGATGATGGAGAAGACGTGGGTGAGGTATTGCTTGGTGTAGGTTGTCCAGGGGGCGGTGCGGTCAATGTAGCTGCCGTAGTCTCCGTTGTTGACGTCGAGGATCATGTAGATACCTGCGGCGTTGAAGATGGAGACACACTTGTCGTGGTTCAAGCTAGGCTTGAGGTTGTAGACTCTGATGGTGTTGACACCGAGCTTCTGGAGGAGGATGGCATCGCGCAGACAGGTGTCGGCGTTACTGAGAGGGTCCATATCATCAGTGACTCCAGATGAGCCACCAGGTTGGTAGCTGTGTATATGAATTAGTGATCTGATATTCTGAAATATCGAGAATGAGAGTCCTTACTCAACACCAATGATCGAGAAACGGTCGCCAGTAGAGTTGCTGACGAAGTTGGCACCATCAACCTCAACCCATTGCAGGGCATTGGTGAAAGATGCCAGAAGCGAGGTTGCTGCCAGAGCAATAGATGTCTTGTACAAAGGTCAGCAAAATGTGCATACTACGCAATGAGATGGCTTTATGTTTACCGTCTTCATGATGATGTAGTAATTCCTGAAACAAGAACAAAAAGAATGTCTAGAAATTAAAAAGAGAGCGTGTGATGCAAAAAGAGTGACTAGAAGGTCGAGTTTATAGACGCATTTGAACAATGAGAACAAACAACTAGCGTCACCGTGGCAAGCAAAGCGCGTAACCAAGGGAAACTCTAGGCAAAGGAGTGTGTATGACAAGAAGGGTTCGGGATAGAAAAAGAGGATACCAGATGTGGGTTTACGATGTTCAAGTACCCGTACCAACCGTGGTCCCTATCGAGGGTTGCAAACCGAGCCAGTACTCTTGGCTCGATAGATTTCTCTTGGCTTGGGAGATTTGAGTGGGTCATGAGGTTCATGGTTGATAGAGGGCCTCTTTATCTCTGTCACCAAATGATGAAACAGCTTGTTAGAGAATTAATACCGATCAACATGGACCTGTCAATCCTCCCTCCAAAGCTCCCACTCCAGGCCAAGTTCTGTCCATCTCTTTACAGGTGATTCTGGTTGTTCTTTCTGACTCGTGTATAATGACAATATCGCTGCTGCACGATGCGACCACAACGTGCCGCCGAAAAACGATTGTTCGTGTTTGGCGTTTATATTTTTGGGGTCCGTGTTTCGTGTTTGAGAAAACAGTCGGTCCGGACCCTCATCTCCCGGCTCTTCGGTAGACATTTTCCATGTTGATCATCTGTCTTGCTGCTCCATAACAAGCACCGGAAAGCAGCCTACCCCCATTCACAAACATAGAGGGCCGAATACGGTCTGACAGACTCACAAAAAGCTCGTATCTGTTCAAGTCCAAAGACGAGCCTGGCGATTGCTTTCATGAAACCCTAATCTGCAAGAGCACACAGTCCAACTACATCATCATTCGTGATTATTGTATGCTCAAGTTTGACGAAGCGCTGACCTCTCGCACCTGAAACGGACCTTGAGTGCAAACTCTCGTATTGAATGCGCAAAGACCCTTTTGTGTTCTCCTTACTCCAAGGCATTGAGACTTTCTAAACAGCGATGGAGCGGCAAACTCTCGGCGGTTATGCAATTGCAAAATAAGTTCATCATGCTGCAAGGAGTAGAAAGTGGATTGTTGTTTTCTTTCCTATGGACTGACGTTGATATAGGCTCGAAATAGATAGACTTTAGCTTTCTGGCCAAGCAACGAGGAAGGAGACTTTGAATCTGTATGCTGCATGTTAACGGCTACAAGGGCGGTCGATCCGACTCGGCACTGTAAATATTAAGCAATAGGTAAGCAACACCCGATGCTTGTCTTTTACGACCATCTCGATAGACAGACCTACAAATTGTGAATCTGGGTTATAACGTAGGAATATTTTGATTGTTGTTGCTATTCATTCTTTCTGTTCATTACACTTCGTACGCTTTATTCAGTACCGTTCATCCTAGCCACTACTCTTCTTCCGTTTCTTCATGCAACACAGCTTGTTGCAGTCTTTCTACTGCATCTTCTTACTTTCAGCAGGAGTAGCGGTCTGGATGTAGCCAGCACCAATCTGGGCAGTCTCCTTCCAGTGTCTCTGCCTAGCCCAGAATCTATCCTCGACACGAGAACTTCTCAGACTGCTCTGTCTAGCTTCTTCTTCCAGAGATTCTCTTGTGACCTTCTCGCCGAACTTTGAAATCTCGGGCAATTTCTTGATATCGGCAATGCTCTCGTTGAAGTATTGCTGGCGGACCTGGAAACGTTCGCGTCGTTCCTTTTGAAGGCCAGGAGATTCGATCTTGGAAATACCAAGACGGACGGCCCAGCGAACGAGGAGATAGATGTGTTCTGAAAAGAAGATTGTGAGCATAAGAGCCCAACCACGGATGTTGCTCGGAGTGCCGTCAGGGCCTACACCGTCGTTGCTGAAGAGGTGAACAAGTGCAGCCATGGTCACACTGCCAATCCAGGACAGGAAGGAGAGAGAGTCTAGCCAAGGACCAATGGTGTCTGCACGCCAAGGGGTAGGTCGCTGCATCTCGATACAAATCTTGACAGCATCAGTACGGAGCTCGAGCCAATTGTTTGCAAGGAACGAGACTGGAGCCAGAGGCCAGACGACACTGAAGAGAGCGAGGTAGCCGAACTGAATGACCATCTCGCGCAAGTCACTAGTGACATCGTAGTTGTCGAGCTCGGCTTCACGACGAACTCGCTGAAGGAAAGCCTTTTCTTCAGGGTGATCGGACTCGGCAGCGTTAGGTGCTGCACCACCGTTCTTTGCAGCACGCTCACTTTGCATCTCCTTGTACTTCATGAAGCCTTGACGCTTGAGGTATGGCACAACAACTTCCATACCCAGGCCAACAATTTGAGCAGTGACGGTAAAGTAGATGACTTGCTTGCGTAGTCTGTCGGGGTTGATGACGAAAGAGCCAACTTTGGGTGCCTTCATCTGCTTTTCGTTCTGAGCAAACGGCCTGACAGTCAGACTAAAGACGTCAAGGTAGGGCACAATGATGCTGCCGAATGGAACGTAGACGAAAGCGGTGAGGAAGACGGGAAGATACGAGGTGATGAAGTTCAAGACAAAGATCTTCTGGGTCATGGCCGTCTCGTAAGCAGTATCCGTCTCGTAGTTCTCAAGCTTGTTGAGCTGCGTAGCGAAGCTGGTAAGGATGCCAGTCAAGATTGGCATGACGGTGGTTAGAATGACGGTGGGAAGGAAGACCAGAAGCGACTTGAGAGGACCATTGTAGATCTCCGAGATGAAGATTTCGATACCAAAACAGGTAGCGATCAAGCTGCCGAGTAGAACGGCGGCACCGATGGCGAAAGGAATCTGCAGTAATTGACGTTGAAGTCGCTTTGTGGCTGGGAAGATCTGAACCTTCTCGCCAGTGATGGGGTCGGTACCCTCTTTCTCGTGCTCGAAGTCTTTTCTCTTTGCCTGAATCTTGGACACTCCACGGACGCCCCATCGTATGGCAAGGTCGGTCTCTTGATGCTTCCAGTATTCTACAAAAATCACGCACCAGAGAGTGCAGACGATAGCGTAGATGGCGGAGAACTTTCCGAGGAGCAGCCAGGCGGCGGCACCAAAGGCGGCAGGGAAGGTAAGGAAGGCAAAGTAAGACTGGGTGAAAGCAAAGTAGAAGGCAATCTATGCACTGGTCAGTAGCGTTCGGAGGAATGTCAAGAGTCAAGACTGACTTTCTCGCCCAATCTGTTCCTGATTTCGTCAAGGTCTTCAGGAGTCAGGAGGGTTTTTGTGCTCCACCTCTTGATCCACTCCTTGTTGTAGGCATGGTCGTGCAGAGCAAAGATGGACTCGACATTCTTCCACTCTCCCTCCTTGGGTGTGATGCCGGCACCTCCCTCTTCCTCGGGATTCGTGATCAGTCGGTAAATGAGGCGTAGACGTTCGGCTTCGTGCAGAGGTTCGGCTTCGAGTGTCTCGCGTGTCTCCTTTTCGGGCGCGGCGCTACGAACTCCATGGATCCAATCACGAACTCTGCTCCGGTGTCAGTGATGTAATTCAGTGAGTTCAATAGTGGACATACCTTGATCGGTAGATTTCAGCATAGACATGCTCTTGGCTGGCGACCTTAACAAAGACCAGCAGGGAGTGGTTGTCTCCGTTGCGGACTTCGGTAGCTAGGCCGACGTTTGCCAGCTTCTCGACAAGCTTAGAGAAGTGTTCTGTGGCTTCTTGTCTGCCTGAATTGTACATCAGCATCTGTGTTCTCTAACGGCAGTATGAATCACGTACCCGTAGTTGCAAATCGGTAGACCAAGACATAGTCGGTCTCCATGTTAGTCTGAAGACCTTTGTTGTTCTCTTTGAAGGCCGGTGGAGAGGAAGCCATGTTTGCCCAGCTGGTCTATACCGATGACTGATTCCAGACTTGAAGCTGAGATTGATAGGGCAGAGAACTCAATGTAGGAGGGAGATCAGTGTAATAACAATGCAACGACGACGACGATGAGATGCAGCAAATCTGGTTTCCTGCAGCTCCTGCTTTCCTTGTCCGCGCGACATCATTGAATTGATATACGTCATCCCGCATTTCGCACTTTCACATGCATCGCAACTCCAGCCACAGCGATGACAGCCTATACTATCTATCTAAATAACAACCCCCGAGTATAGGGACTAGCATATCGCGGCCGCAGGTACTACCAAACATGCTTTTATGATCTTAGCCACCATGTTCTCTCCCTTCGCGCCCTCATCACCTTTTGAACCTCCGTCTCTCCTCTATCTTTTCCTCCTATCCCCACCAAAATTCTTCCTACGAGCCATTCACCGCATCTTCTCAATTCTGCGCTCAGCACCTTCGATACCAGCCAACCTCTCTCATATCCGAGTAGTCTGTCTGTCAGACACACACGATCAGATGCCGACCTCGGTTCCTGATGGCGATCTATTGATCCATGCCGGCGACCTCACTAATGCCGGCACACCCTCAGAAATCCAGACACAGATAGACTGGCTCAACTCGCTCCCTCATCCCCACAAAGTTGTCATAGCAGGAAATCATGACACTTATCTAGATCCACGGTCGAGAAAGACACTAGATCCTGAGGATGTTAAAGGCGCACGTTTGAATTGGCATGGTATTCATTATCTACAGCACTCCAGCGTTACTCTATCATTTCCCCACCACAAGAATCGTCAGTTGAGAGTCTATGGAGCCCCTCAAATACCGGCTTGTGGCGGACCCGAACACGCTTTCCAGTACGCTCGTGGACAAGACGCTTGGCGCGATACTATCCCTGCCAACACCGATGTCCTGGTCACACACACTCCTCCCAAGAATTACATGGACCTAAATGGCTTAGGATGCGAACATTTGCTGAGCGAAGTCTGGCGAGTCAAACCGCGACTACATGTGTTTGGTCACGTGCATGCTGGAAGAGGTCGTGAGGTCGTCTATTGGGACGAAGCACAACAGGCTTTCGAACATGGCTGTACCAGGGGAGATGGCCTAATACGAAGCACTTTGGACCCCGTGCTGTGGTTTGACCTATTCAAATTCGCCTCTTATGGCGTCGTTAGTTTACTCTGGGATCGGGTTTGGGGAGGTGAGGGCAAGCCTTCGTGGATGATCAACGCCAGCTGCATGTACATCAACACCGGCAGGCTGGCTAACATGCCTCAAACTATTGAAATATGACAGACCAATCTCAATGCCGATGTGGCTTTGAATAATCTCAGTAGGTGTACCGCCATGCCAGTCATGCTTGATAATGCTACATCATGGATATGTCTCTGCTCTACCACTCGATCCCGATCATAAACCTCCTCACCACGGAAATCAAGTTATACACGTTCGTGTATGTGGGATCGTCTTGACAAGTCTAGCATTTGATGGATTGTACTTTGTCTTTTTCCTACCAAACGACCAAGTACTTTCTGTTGGAGAAGTGACCCAGCTCGATTATTCTACATCCATATGAAGCCACATGCCGAACGGTACCTCTACTATCAGGTCTTTCAGATAATAGGATATCTCAATTAATGGATGTGGATTTCTCGTGATTACTGATATTTATATGAGAAATACAGGCTTGTCGCTGGGAGCCCTGAACTGCCGTGAAAGTTCTGGACTCTCTGAGGATAGCTTCTTACTTGCGAGATGCCATGTGCGTTGACTCAAACAGTGCAATGGAGAGAAGCAGTCATGGTATGTTTGAATGTGCATGTATGCAGCTACACAAACTGAATCCCTTCGTTTTTAGGAGAACGACAATCGATTGGTGGACCCGGGCATCTCAATTCGTCAACTGGGTCGGCAACTCGCATGTTCGTTCTCTGACAGAGGAAAGAGCCATTTGCTGGTACAGTTCATTGATGTTTTATATGTTGGGAGGATAGTGTTTGTTTGTCAACCCGGAATAGTGCATTCTTTTCCAGGGTTGATAACGCGAGTAATTCTTCTCGATATTAAAAATCCTTTGCTGACACGGGCTCACAACGCCTAACAATACAATTGTATTTCCCGAGCCATGCATACAAGTATCAAGTCAGGCCGGGACGTGGTGATGTTGCGAGACAGCATACCGAGTCAAACAATTTTTAAGGCTTTCCGACACGAGCGTCGACGAATTCAATGGTGATCGATGATCTATGGCGAGGAAAGAAAATACATACTGAGCTTTAAATACGCATACCTTGCAAGTTGCGACTGAGGAACATTGCCGAAAATTGATTGACAGAGTGAGTTGTTGTCAGTCGTCAATCGGATGGAGCTTTTCTATTTTTCTTGACTTTTGGAGACGACAGTGACATGCCTCGACAATGACATTCAGTGACATGCTCTGATATATGCATCATGTCAATGCACAACTAATTGTCATTTCGTAGCTTTCATATACAACGAGTATGTCCGTTGATAGCCTTATAAGAATTTGATTCGCAAATGTCGATCAGAAGCGGACCGACGGTTGTAGACAGTTGTACAGCATGGGGTCAAGCTAGATAAGGTCTGGCAGAAGGTGTTTAACCGTTGAAAAGGGAGAGATGCGAATCAGAAAGGAAGAGGCGCGCACAGGGCCAGAAAATGCGGGGGAAAGACGTATGAACCCTTGGATCTGCGCTACCCGAATGAAGGAGAATGGGTGAGTTGATTGAGATCAGTGTAGAAGTCATGAAGAAGGTGTAAAGAACACTGATGGAAGGAAAATATGACGAAAGGCAATTTGAAGAGAAAGCCAAGCTCAGGGCGGTTTCGAACAGAGCCTGTTGTACTGTGACATGGCGGTAAGATGCGAGTTTCAGGATGTAAGCGTGTGACATTAGTCAAGGACCTGAGCCGTTGCGGTTGGCTTTGTTATGACGGGAAATCAGGGATAGCGGCGGAGAGCAAGTACCTACTTCCACTGCGGTACGGGACTCTACGAATATGTAGTAGACGAAGATGCGCCATTAACTTGCTGTATGTATGTCCACAAGAACATTCTTCTCTCATAAAATAGATTACGAATGCGTCTTTTTACAGCAAGAAAAAAAAAGAGCAGGTCTTATCAGCGTGTGGTTTCTAAAGAGCATCCATTAAGAGTGAGATTGGTCGGTCAGCAGCCATCGATCCGTCCATCCATTCGTTCGTTCGCCCAAACTGCAAGGTCCAAGGTCACATTAAAACAGCTAGCGTCCTCTTAGCACGTACTACAACATCCTTGAATATCCTTGGACATCCGACTCGTATTTGATGCGCCTTTGTTTCTTGATCAGTTGCGCGAGAAGCGCCTTCTCGACATACTAAGAAGTAGCTCGACCATGGCCGATAACAACACCAATAACAACAACGAAGAGCAGCCGTCGCCGACGACGGTCATGCAGACGAGCAACGAGGCCGAAACATCACAAAACACGGAGGCAAGACGTCAACAACAGAGCACCTCTCACCGCTCGCCGTCGCGTGCCGGCTCTTCCATCGCTCCCGATGAGACTCGACCGGCGAGTTTCAGCACGCCTAAAATCGACGCGCCCAGGAGGCCCATGCCCATCAACTATGGTACTATATATCAGAGACATGTGCTACTTCCTGAATCGTGAGAGCTTACAAGGCAACAGGATCCATGGCTCCATCACTGAGACCACCCGTCAACTCGCCTCAGCAGGGCTCCTCGATGCGGAGTACTGCTTCCAAGAAACCGTCTCTGGGAAAGCGTGCACATTCACATGGCCCTCACCGCGGTCAAGAGTTCTCCGTCGACGATGCTCAAGATGAAGTCCACCAAGACCGTGGCCTCACATCCGGTCGCACTCTTTCTCGCAAATCATCCACCCTTCGACGCCGACCTACCGCCCAAATCCCCACTCTCCCGAGAGTCGAGTCAGACGAGCGCGAAGAGAGTCCCACATCGCGACCTGTAACTGCAGACCCCAACAGACTCGACTCGGACGACACCGAAATCACTCTACGACCAGAAGATGAGGAGGAACACGAGTCTGCCCGCGCATCCGACAACGACGACGATGACGACAACGGCGACGATGACGACGACGATGCCGATTTGAGTGATGCTGAGAGCTTTACTCTCAAAGACAGACAAGAGGCCATCAACGAGACTCACCCCTTCGGTATTCGTATCTGGAAGCCTGCTCTTTACAAGAAAGATCGTTCCGTCCAGGCCACCGCTGAAACCGACATCCATTCCACTCCTGGTCTCCACGTCGGCTTTGGTCTGCTACTGTTCAACGTCCTGTGGACTCTGATATTTGGTTGGTGGCTTGCTTTGCTTGCCGCTGTTGGAGGCTTGGTCTGCTTCGCTTTGCGATTCACTCCTGGTTGTGAAGAGTATGGCTCAGTCTTGTGGCAGCTGTCTGGATACATTTTCTACCCCTTTGGCAAATACGTTATGCTAGAACACGATGAGGATTATCTTGAGGAAGACGAAGGCGAGGGTCGCAGCATCTCCGAATACGAAAGATGGCAAACTGGTGATCTCGAAGAGGGTCGCCTGTTCTTTGGTCCTACTGACATCAACCGCTCCTTGATCGGTCGCAGAAGAGACAGTGTCGAATCTACTGCTGAAGAGACGGACTCGCTTCTTGGAAGACCTGGTAGACGTTCCAGCGGAGGCAAGCAAAAGACCAAGAAGAGATTGTTTGGTCGTGGAAAGTGGACTGTCGGCAGAATCATCTTCTTCGCTGTCTTCTGGGGCCTCATCACGCCCTCTCTGTTCCTCGTTTCAGGTCTTTGTTGGTTCCTCGTCTTTACCATTCCTATGGGCAAGGTCACTCTGCTTCTTCACCACCATTTGAGAAGACATCCATTGGCCCTGTCCTTCCACTCTGACAGCCATGGTACTGACCGTCAAGCTGATGCACCTACTTCCAGCGTTCTTCTTTGCACTTACCGTGCTGTCGGCATCAAATACTGGAAGTACACTATCGATGGTACCAACATTTTTCTCATCAACCTACTCAGCATGGTTGCGTTTGCCATCTTCGACTTTTACGTCTTGCGAGAAAGTCTCGAAATCAAGAACACTTTCACCTCATCTGGCTTCATTTTTGCTCTTGGTCTTTTCTCCATCATTCCATTGGCATACTTTATTGGACAGGCTGTTGCATCCATCTCTGCTCAATCTTCTATGGGTGTCGGTGCAACCATCAATGCTCTCTTTTCCACCATCGTCGAAGTCTTCCTTTACTGCGTCGCTCTGAATCAAGGAAAGGCTCAGCTCGTCGAGGGTAGTATCATTGGTAGTATCTTTGCTGGTATCCTTTTCTTGCCTGGCCTGTCCATGTGCTTTGGCGCCATCAAGCGCAAAACACAGCGCTTCAACGTCAGATCTGCGGGTGTCACCTCGACCATGCTGCTGTTCGCTGTTATCGGATCGTTCAGTCCCACACTGTTCTACCAAATTTACGGCAGCCACGAACTTATCTGTCACCAGTGCTTCCGCGGAGACGATTCAATCAAGGGTGATCGTGACTGCCGTCACTGTTATTTCAACCAAGCCCCTGCAGTCCATGACAAATTTTTCACTGAGGCTGTCAAGCCATACATCTGGTTCGCTGCCGTTTTCCTGTTCCTGTCCTACATGATTGGTCTGCTATTCACTCTGCGCACCCACGCCGCCGTCATCTGGAACAACGAGTTGGATGAAAAGAAGATCGAGAAGATGGAGCAAGCCGCTATGTCTACCGAGGCAAGAAACGGCAGTGTTCCCAGTGTTAGCGCCACTGGTGTCAATCCTCACGCCCACATGAGCCGTAACAGCACTACAGGAACCATTGGTACTCTTGGAACTCTTGGAACTCTTCCACGTGAGAACATTCGCGAGTCTCAGCTATACAAGCGTATTCTTGGACAATCTCTGAAGCAAGCCGGTATTCCGTCCCCCGTTGGTGAAAGAGCTGCCGCGGATAAAGGTTCGATCAACAGCAATGGCACACCTTATCTCGTTCCTCCCAAGTCTTTCGAAGATGACGGGGACAAGATCCAGCAGCGTAAACTTCGCATACCTGGTCTGTCTGCCGAGGACAACACGGCTCTGGTACGTCAAGTTGCTGAGATGGCGGCCACCGCAGCGGCCGTCGCAACCAGGGATGCTACTCGTGCACCACGCAAGGCTTCCTTGATGGCCACCACAAGTCACGGAACGGTAAAATCCCACCAATCTCATCAGTCACACCATGCTTCGATCGTGTCCTCAACATCCGGTCTCAAGGCTGATCCACCAGCGGACGAGCATGGTGAAGTGCACGAGGCAGCTGAGCAGGCTTCTGGCGGCCACGACGCGCCCAACTGGGGTAGAACCAAGAGTGCAGTCATCCTAATGACTGCGACAGTGGCTTATGCTATTATTGCTGAAATTCTGGTTGACACTGTAGACTCTGTGCTTGAGCACGTTGACATTGACGAGAAGTTCTTGGGCATCACGCTCTTCGCTCTGGTACCCAACACGACTGAATTCCTCAATGCCATCTCGTTTGCCATGAATGGCAATATTGCTCTATCCATGGAGATTGGTTCGGCATACGCATTGCAGGTTATGCTCTTGCAGGTACCTGCACTGGTACTTTACTCGGGAGTGTGGAGTCAATGGCTTGACCACGACGATCTCGTCAGCCATACCTTCAACCTCATCTTCCCGCAGTGGGACATGGTGACGATTATCCTCAGCGTGTTCCTCATGGGATGGATCGTTGGAGAGGGCAAGAGTAACTACTTTAAAGGATCAATCCTGATTCTTGCATACTTGACTATCCTCATCGGGTTCTATCTATCAAGCTGGACCAATGATGATGACGTAAGTCGTTCCTTCCTTTTCTCAAATACACGAGCTACCGCTAACATAAAAAACAGCTTATGGGTATCAACCGCTTCGATACTCTTGCTCTGCCACCACAGATGGAAACCTTCAAGACGATCGGGAAATCGTCGTACGGAAAAGCATTTGCTTGATGAAATAGGAGTGGAATGAGATACAGTACTGTCTTTCAGTGTCTTGACAGGCAGTGCATGTATTGCACATGGACGTTGAATGATGTTTTGATTTTTGATATTTTGGATACCACATTAAGTTACACGCAATATGCATATACAAGGGAAGGTCTCTATAGCGTCTTTACAAGAAGTAATGGTATGATATTCAGTAAGCTTGAACACTCGTATCTGTTCGTGTAAATGTCAGGTATCGCACATACGACAGAGGATCAAAGTTGGATCTTGCGAAAGAGGAGGGCAAGAAGGGTCGAGGCAATGTGCCAAGACTTGTTAACGCCGGCTTATCCAAAGATTTCTCCGCAGAAAGTGAGTGAGCTCGGACCGTCGTTCATGAACTTTTTCCATCTTTCTTTCCCTTGACCGCCGCCCAAAGAAATTCAGCGACGATACCCAGTAACCTCATCTTTGATCCTCACACATATATCTCCGGGTTCAGGCTTTTCGACCAACTTGTTCTTGTCGACCGAAACAAAAAGCTCCAGTCAAATTTTCAATCACACAAAATGCCTGCACCCACAGCGCTTCAGCGCGCCCCCGAGCAACTCGCCGTCGAAGAGACGATCCATGATGCGCCCCAATCTGCCGTCCACAACGAAGACGAAGATGTAATGCTAGACCTGCATTCAACCGCCCACGCCGCCATCGCTCCTGCTGTGCAACCCATCACCTCTTCAGACCCCGACAGCATGGCAATCGACTCGTCGTCTCGCCCACTCTTCAACCCCGAAGCCAACACCGCCACAGTCCACAGATCCGAGTCCAGGAAAGTTGGCGTGCCGCCTCATCGCTTTACACCGCTCAAGAATGCCTGGCCCAAGATCTACCCTCCGTTGGTTGAGCATTTGAGGTTGCAGGTTCGCATGAACATTAAGAATCGCGCCGTCGAGCTGAGGACGAGTAAACACACCATCGATACTGGCGCGCTGCAAAAGGGTGCCGACTTCATCCAGGCCTTCTGCTTGGGTTTCCCTGTTGATGATTCGATTGTACGTTGCTACATTCTCGTTCTGCCGAAAGAACCTAGCTTTACTTGAAGGGAGCGAATTTGCTAACGAAAGTTGATTTCAGGCGCTCCTCAGACTCGACGATCTCTACATTGAGACCTTTGAAATCAAGGACGTCAAGACGTAAGTTCTCCTCTTTTCCAAGAAGCCAGAGAGAGGCTTCCTAACATACCAATCACAGTCTCAACGGCGAGCATCTCTCTCGCGCAATCGGTCGTATCGCTGGCAAAGACGGTAAAACTAAATTCGCAATCGAAAACGCATCACGGACACGTATCGTTCTTGCCGACCAGAAAATCCACATCCTCGGCGGTTTCAAGAACATTCACATCGCCAGAGAGGCCGTTTGCTCGCTGATTTTGGGTTCGCCGCCGGGCAAGGTCTATGGCAATCTGAGAACTGTCGCTTCGAGAATGAAGGAGAGATTCTAGATGTACTGCATTTCGTGGATTCAGTTGACCATGGGAAGAGGAAGGATGAAGGATAGAGGTCAGAGAGAAGGACTAGACGATCACGACAAACAAAAAGGTGGATCTTCCGAAGACTAGAGGAACATGGAAAGAAATGTCCTCTCCCATCTACTTTACGAGGAGAGGAGTGCAGGGCGTTGGTGGAGAATCACTTGAGAGTCACGAGCTCTGATGTTTCATCGTGCAAAAGAAAAAGGGCAGGATTGTTTTAGAGCATTTCTTTATCATCATGGCAGGGCGTTCTTCTTCGGTATGAACAAATCAAAACCAAAATCTACCAAGACAGGACAACAATACTCTTCTTTCCATCTTGACGATACGTCTGCTTCGTTAACTGGAGTGCAAGGCATCCCACAGTCATGTTGGACTCTCAATATACCTAAATACTAGTTACAAAGGGAGGTGAGCATTGTATTGCACAAACACTAGATTGTTTCTCTAAAGATATATATATATATGCATTCGGGAGCATGTATTGTATGGTTGTGATGCAGAGATGACAGCGTCGAGTAACACGCCACCAATATAAATCACGACGATGGAATAACCACCGTAGGCGTCAAGCAAACACAACCTCACTTCCCATCATCTAACCCAAACATAAAACACAACAACGAAAAAAACTTCCTGTTAAACGACAAGGCTCACCATAGATCATCTTAATAAGACAAAGACCAATAATGTGTATCGCCCTGATAACAACCGCGCACCCACACTACCCATTCATCCTCCTAAACAACCGCGATGTACAATCCCTACCTCCTCTTCCCCCCCCTTCCTAAACCCATCCTAACAAACCAAACACAGGAATTCCTTCTCCGTCCCACAGCCCCAGCAGATTTCTGGCCCTCACCAAATTCATCGATCCTCGGTGGCCGCGACCTCCAACGCCCCGAACAGGGGACTTGGCTGGGTGTCAACACTCATGGCGCCATCGCTTGTCTGACGAACTTCCGGGAACCTGCTTCTGCTGTGATTTCTGGGGCTAAGTCTAGGGGTGGGTTGCCCAAGGCCTTCTTAACCTGTGAAGGGGAGGGAAAAGATAGTGTGGATGAGTTCGCTAAGTACTTGGTTGATGAGGTAGGAGTGGGAGATGTTGGTGGATTCAGTCTGGTGTTTGGAAGGTTGACGAGGGATATGTTCGATACTAACACTCCTACCGCTGATGATTGCAACACTTCCACCAACGAAGAGAAACCGCCAAAGGAGAAAGGGTTGGCCATTGTTTCCAACAGAACCGAAAATGCCGACTCCATAACTCGTATCTGCACCCGTCAAGGAGAAACTCAGGGACTCAGTAATTCGCATTTCGGCGACCGGACCTGGCCGAAAGTTGTTCAGGGCGAAAAAGCACTGAACACTGTTGTCGACAAACACATCCGGGAAAACGGAACCAAGGACGAATTGTTATCACAATGTTTCGACCTCTTGACCACGGATACTTTACCGAAAAGGAAAACAGGAGAGGATTGGGAGACTTACGTCTATCAGTTACGAAATAGCATTTTCATTCCAAAGATTGGAGGACAAGAGGTGCAAGACACTAGAGCTGATGAGATTGCTACTGCTGATCTGGATAAGACTGCGAAGATGAGTACGACTGAAAAGAGTGACGGTGGAGCTTATGGTACGCAGAAACAGACTGTCATATTGGTTGATTGGGAGGGCAAAGTCACGTATGTGGAAAAGACATTGTATGACGAGAAAGGGAAAGAGGTGGAAAATTGGTATAGAAGGTTTGAGCTTGATATACAGGGATGGGACGACTGAGCTCGTGTCATCCGGCTCTTGTATCGTATGTCTTTCTGGCATCTGCTCTTTCGATGCTCACCACATTCAACCTGGCATCTCCACATCCACCGGTTTGCAGGCATCGTCAACTGCTGACACGGACATTCAATATCTCAAACTCTACCGTTCCTGCTCGACCCTTCTGGTGCCAAATTCTCCTTGTCGATAATCGAGATACCTAGACCTACCGCTTTCGAATTCTTCCCGGTCAACTTCTGCGGGCTCGAACTCTGAGACCTGTCAACCTTGGTCGCAGGGCTGTTCATACTGATGTTGCCTTCACGACGCTGAGCGAGGGGCTCAAGTGACTTGTTAGGCGAAGTCTCTTGCAGGTTGGAACCACGGCGCTGAGGCATCTTTGACGCCTTTGATAGACCAGATGGCTTTTTGAGGCTTCTCGTCGGCGATACTCTTGCTTGTGGTTCTGCAGATGGTCTTGGTGATGCTCCAACAGAATATATGCGTGCCTTTCCTGCTTTGCGCACGCTGACCACGGACGCCTGTTGAACTTCTTCCGACCTTCTCTCATCAATCTCGACATCTATTTTCTGGTCGTCGTCTGCATCTGTGTTGGCATGGTTGTCCTCAGTAATGCTTGAGCGACCGACAACCGCTGCACTGGATGCCGAGGACATTTCGAGGTATGCTCGCAGCTCGCGACTTCCTGAGGTATTCATATGCTGCTCAAAGGCGCGAGCAGATGGTGCGGTCGTCTCACTATGGCAGACATTTTCCGGACGTGCTTGCGATTTCGGCGAGACATGATTGACGGGAGAGATGTTCGGACTGGCTTGCGCTCTCGTGCTCAAAATTGACATGTCCAAGGATATGTCATGTGAGGCCGATGACGCCTCGGCTGCTTGTGAGCCCCAAGAGCTGACAGAGTCATCCGAAGCTAGCCGCGAGATTGGCTGCATCAAGCCCTCCTCGCTGGAAGAAGCAGTGGCTAGCGCGGCGGTGAAGCGAGCACTCGGCAGTGGTGCTGAAGCAACTCTGAGTGGCAAACCATTCGGACGATGGATGATGCGTCCTGGATCATACCGAGAACGATGTGGACGTGCCGGCCAAGCACCGAATACAGTGTATCCCTCCTCAGCATCACGGACACCAGATACTGCATGCCTCCTCACCCACCGTTCCGTATCACGACTGTTGATGCCAAATTTCCGAGCAATCAGCTGTGCCAAGTTATGGAGCTCGATCTCGCCATTCACCTCAGTCTTTTGGGCTGCTCTATTCAATCTGGTGTATTTGGATCTTCGACACAAGACTCCCATTATCAGACTGAAGAATAGAGCGAAAACAGTCAAGGATAGGGCCCAGAAGACAAGTACTGCTTTGATGCCGGCTGGCGTTGACGGTTTGCCAGTCTTTTCGAACCTGATGAAAAAACCCAGTGCTACGAACTGTACGGCTCCTGTGGTTATAGCTGCATAAGTCAATTGCTTTAACGACACATCCAGTTTGTGTAGACAGTTTCGTTTGAGGGATTGTAAGCGATCGGGCTCCGGGTCTGGCTGTGTGGTCTTCTGCTCAGGAATTGATGACTCTGGAACTGGGCTAGGTGCTCTGTACCCAAGTGTAGGCACGACCGGAACATTTAGTCGTGGAGGCGGAGTCGTTGGATACGGGGGTGGTTGTGCGCGAGCATCAGATCTTGGTCCACGTTGACCATTATCCAAGTCCCGCAGATTCACTGGTGGCGAAATGTGTAGACCATATGGATTCCACACAGAGCGTGCATGTCCTGGATCAGTACCTCGTCTGGGAAATCTTCTCTGTTGTCTTGGTCGATAGGCTGTACTTGGTTCTGGCAGGGGACTTGATCTAAGATGTGGACGGTGAAGACGCAAGTTATCCAACATCTCAATGATTCTGGCAAGAATCTTACTAAGTTGGAGATGTCAAACTGGGAAGGATGGGTCAAAATCTAGAAGAAGGGAAATGCGAGAAGTTTGCATTGTGTCTACACGGAGACGTGAGAAACATCTGGAAGGGTCTTGTGTGTTGCGACATTGTACAACACGTTTGTGAGACTGGACTGTCACCCTTGTGATATACACCATGTGCGAGAGAAGATTACGCATGGACAAAAGACATGGTCATGCGGTCTTTGATCAGCCAAAGACGACTCTGGAACATGCATGCTGTCGAAAGCCATGCTTTGAGACTTCTGGATTATGTTTCTATGCAGATTCCGGCACTTTGCATTGACATCGAGAACAGTTGTAGAGCGACTTGTTGGTAGCCGAGCACAACTTTGGTATGCTCCTGTGCGTATATGTGTAACGAACATTGTGGATTCGAGAAGTCACGCTTGATGGTCTGCATGACTGCATGATACCTTGTTGGCCACGAGGTAGGCACGCTTCAACCGCAGTTTATCTACCCAGATGGCAGGTCATTTTGAACAGAATATCGAACGTCGAAGATTCGTCAGATCAAACAATACTTGGGCAGTCACGACTAGAAGAGGTTCCTTCCGAAAGCAGACATCAGACATGGACCACACTTCAGCACTCCCAGGCGTCGATGCCTCTCTCTCCCATCACAAGATCATCGACGTACGTCTGAATCATCTTTGCTTGGGCCATCGAGGTCTAGCCTGCCTAGTTGAAAGGGTGTTGACATACACATACCGACCACACTCATCTTGACTTTTCCTCGCTGCCTCTTTTGCTCTTCCATCAGTCAAGATGAAGGTTGTCCTACTCGTTGTCACCATGGCATCTTTAACCCTCTCTCAAACTGGCTTCGAGGCCGCTGACATGCCTGTATGCTTGGTATGTCTATCCATTCATCCGCAATGGTCGAAATAGGAATTGATTGATATTGTAGTCAACTTGCATGACTCCCTTCCCAGCCAACCATGCCGGAGACACGTGCACATCACCCTGGATCACATCCATTGAAGCCTGTATCGACCGTTCTTGCAGCACTTCGATCAGTACCACAACCAGCACTCGGCCCAACACCGACACTCGTACCACAGTCTTCTTCTCGCCCAAGAAAATGTACTCCTGTCAACAATCATTTGTGCCCGGAGCCGATCAGTCCTCTCCCAACATGCAGCTGCAAGCAGGTATCTGTGCCGTCAGTCCCTACGTGTTCCAGAGTTTCGTCATGACTTGGGGTCAGAATGGTGGACAAGACAACTGTACCTTGGAGGTTTCGGATGGTGTGACCTGTTATGACTCCATCCAGGTTGTGGATCTTGAGGTGCGTGTGATGAGTGGCCAGTGTCAGTTTGTCGGTGGTCAGAGTGTTATGCTTAATTGTGGTGACGGTGCCGAGCAAGGTTTGGGCTTGTCTGATAATCAAGGTATGTTCGAGATGATAGTATACTCGCTCTTTGATGGTTGTCTGATGTTTGGAGAACAGCTGCACGCAACTACTTGGCTTCGTTCTGCCCTTACAGTGATCCTCAGTCAAGCGACAGCACTCAGTCAGTCAGCGGCACTCAATCAAGCAGCATCAGCAGCCAGTCAAGCGGCAGCATGTTCTCTAGTACCACTTTGGCAATGCCATCATCCTACTCCGTCAACTCAACCATGACAACCACTTTCGTTGACCCAGCACCAACGAACACCATCACCTGGTCCAACACAACCACCACCACATCTTTTGCGGATCCTCCAAACAAGGCAAACATCAGTATGCATTCTTCCAGTGTTGTCATCCCAGTGGTGCCCGTCAGCGGTCCCATGGCCGGTTCTTCTTCAGAGTCAGAGAAGTCGGTCAAGAGAAACGGTGCTGCTCAATGGGCTCTGGTTGTCGTCGTTTTCTCTAGAAGTTTGATGTATTGAGGACGGCTGTTTTGGGTTTGCTCAAGGTTAAGGAGTGGAGACTGTCACCTTACAGACTGGGCATATTCAAGAATGGCAGAGGTCTATGAGGTTGGTATGTTCTTATCAGATTGAGATGATATGGGCTGTTCCTCGGTGTCTTTGCGCACCGCCTATTGGGACGGAAGAAAAGGCTGTTGTAAAGTAGATATTAGATAGCATGGATTGGATGTTGCGAATGCATTGTTTCACTTGTGGACAGTCAGTCGAAGTGATGCATGTTTGACGTGGACGTAGATGCTTCTTCTCCTGAACAAGTATCTGCCTTTCTTGCTGCTCCTGACGCCCAACTGACAGTCGAATGGATAAGTTTGCTCTCTTGTGAGGAAGTTGTTCTCGCCACGCCGGGCCTGACCTGCCATCCTCTGTCCCCATAGTTGCATGCACGGGGCCGTCAAAATTCACCAGGGACTCTCATTAATAAACACCAACCATTAAGGCGAACTAGACGTACTCAGAAAGACCGAGGCCATTATGATTGGTCCACTGAGAGCCTCAATCTATTGTAATTCGTGTTAGGCTCTCAATGGACCTTCCTCCAATAACTTTAGTTCTCATGAATACATATAGGTCAATCTGATGACCGTCGTGGTTGTTGAGAGTCCCTGATGATTTTTGGATCCCCACGTGATGATGATGATGATGATGATGATGATGATGATGATGATGATGATGATGATGATGATGATGATGATGATGATGAT